>LT554417.1:543345-563774 GCA_900079185.1 Absidia glauca
ATTCATTGTTTGTTTTCTTTTTTGGGTTACCAATATAGAAATTGCATCGCCGACAAGGGCCCGAATCATCCACATCAGCATCCACAACGACATCATCATCATCGACCAATTCAACTACCACTTCGGCATCAACCACAACAACAGCAGCAACATTAGAGATGCCTACCGACGTTAATGCAACGGGTTTACACGATGATGACTACTACTTTTTACCAACCACCATGCAACCTGAAGAAATCAACCATCGATTCAAGGAAATCGTCACCAAAGATATCCAGTAAGTGCTCAAAACAAATAAGCGCTTCTTCTTTTAACAATGAACTTGATGTTAATAGATTGACCAAAGCCATGATGGATATCTATGCACCTCCTTTACCTTTTCCCACCAAATATATACCACTATCAAGGTAAAGCGCTCTTTGACATGATATACGATCGTCCAAGTCACCTAACGTCCCTGTTATACCATTCTATAGTCGACAAGCAGACGAATTGAAGGCCAAGCTAACGCAGTGGGACTTTTCTCCTTTTGAATTCAACCGTGATGAACTGATCCATTGTGTATACCTTATTTTCGAAATGGCATTGTCCGAACCTGATCTATCACATCTAACCGTCACTCAAGGTAAGTAAAAAGGATACATTACATGCAATTAGGGAGAGGAAACAACAACAATTTGATTGATTGTTGATTGATTGACTGACTGACTGACGATTGTTTGTTTGTTTGTTTGTGATGTAGATCAACTTTATGACTTTATCATCGATTTGGCGAATGCATATCATGAAGACAACCCTTATCACAACTTTGCCCATGCTGTGGATGTCTTGCAATGTATCTATTACTTTCTGTGTCAATTGGGTGTTTTGACTCCACAAGGTAGCGGCCGACGACGATCCATCACAGCAACATCAACAACACACAAACACACCCTTCCTCAACATGTCATGAAACCTAAACATGCCTTTGCATTGCTTCTCTCTGCCATTGGTCACGATGCAGCACATCCTGGCGTCAACAACATGTTCCTCATTAACTCGAGAACACCTTTGGCCGTCATGTATAACGATCGATCTGTACTGGAATCACTACACTCAATGACTCTCTTCCAGTTGATCAAGAAGCATGGATTGGATCAATGGTGGACCGGGGACGACTATCAATGCTTCCGACATATCATCATCTCCAGCATCTTGGCGACCGACATGGCTCTCAACAACGACTATGTCACCAAATTCAAACAGATGGCTGTTACTGATCCTAACGACGACACTGAAAAACAACCTATGGACTGTCTGATGATATGCACAGCCTTGATCAAATGCGCCGATGTCAGCAATGTCACTCGACCCTTCCGACGGGGCAAAGAATGGGCAGAACTATTGGTCGAGGAATTCGCTTCTCAAGGTGATTTGGAAAGAGAATTGGGAATGCCAGTACTACCTTCGAACGACCGCACCAAGATCATCTTGGAGGAATGTCAAATCGGGTTTATTCGATTCGTGGCACTGGATCTCTTCACCTCTGTTGCCGCCCTGCTTCCAGGTAAGTCCATTACTCTCAACCCTCTCAACCCTCTCAACTCCCCTTCTCACCTTTCCTCTTTCCCTCTATATAGAACTCGACTTTACTGTGAAACACATGCAACAAAACTTACAGCAGTGGGAATTGGAAAAGATCAGTCAATTGGAAAAGAATCAGCATCAGCAACCTCTCGGTCTGGATGCCTTACCGACGGCGATCACTACCGCTGGTACAAAACGAAGGCTCTCCTATTGCTTGGAAGCATCCACACCTCCTTCACTGAACACACCACCGCTTCGGGGCGACAACACTACCGCTACCTTTACTTCTCATCACCATTACCTGAGTACATCCTCCTCACCAGCCAAAAAGACCGTGGAACAGCAACATCGTCAACAAACACTATCATCCCCATCACCGCCAGCTTCCTCTTCGTCATTTTGTATACTTCAATAGTGCTTCCCCCTCACCTACACTATCTCTCTCTCTCTCTCTCTCTCTCATTCTCCCCCCTTGATCTGCATTTCTTTCCTTCTCTGCCTCTCTTCTTACATCGTTGTTTTATCCTGTTATACTCATGTTGCATCTATTTTGTACCATCATTCTTATACTTCTTCATTCTTTCTTCCACCGTTTGTACTTTTGCCCCTTCCCTCTTGTTTTTGATAAATATATACATACACACATTGCACCTATAATAAAAGATATCATTCAATCATTTAGTCAGTTGTCTAGTGGCGATAGTAAAAAGTCTAATCCTTGGTGTTTTGACAAGGCGTCAAAAGCCATGTGGTCGGGGCGGGTAAAAACCAACTGACATGAAAAAGTGACACAGGACGAGCACAATAAGTGCCGTACGGCTGATATCCAAACCTTCTCCAAGAGGGCGGCGACAGTTGTTTGTTTTTTGTATCTACCTGTTTGTTTTTGATGATTGCTTGTTTGTAGTTTGACCGAGTGTTCAGAATGACCCAAACCTTGCTGCTTCGTGTCACATGGTCATGGCCCCCTCGTTCTTTTAACCTTCTTTTTCGAATACAACTGTATCACCACGCCCTCTGAGGATGTACATCAAGGCGATAATTGTTCACCCGATAGGGCTTCCCATGGCTGTTCCTTCGCATTTATTTTACTGGTCGCCACCTCGCATGATTTGTAGCCCCCGTCGGGTTTTCAAACTCCGGTGGTGGTAGAACAAGAACTTTTTTATGCCCGTTCTTCATTTTTGCTCCTTCTTCCCCTCGTCATTACATTTTTGCCTCCACATTGTCATTCTCTTTTTTTCACGACGACAAACGAACGAACGAACGAACGAACGAGTAAACGAACGAACGAACGGTAACTTTTCCCTTCTCACGTCATGCTCATCTTTGCTTACCATTTACTAACTTTTTGCCTTTTGCATCGTTTCTCTTTCTTTTGACACTAGATCGGCTACGACGATGACGACGGCAATAGCGACGACGACGATGCTAATGACGACTCCACCACTGCTTCATGTCGCTCAAAAAGGCACTTTTAAAATTTTTAAATGTAAAAAACATAGGGAAACCCTCGCAATTTTTTTTTAGGTGCACTCCCATTCCATTGTAGAATCTCGTAGTCTAAGTTACCAATAAAAGTGTACCAAATTTTTGCCCATACCCTTCCGCTACTATCCTTGATACTTTTACACAGCTTGGCCGTCTTTGTTCATCTCCATTTGCTTGATTTTTACAGTAGCTTAGTCATTCTCATTACAACCCGTCGCCATTTACACATTAGCTTAACTCCGGCCTCAAACATAGACTTTACCGTAGCCCATTAGTCCTATTGTACCAATAAAACTTTGTATGTATGCGAACATAGACCTGCTGATCATGTACATGTCATTAGATTCATTACAACTAGTAAACCAATGGTGTTTTCGGAGTTGTCAATGATGAGCTTCCCATCTGTAGTTTGGTCTTTATAAAGTACATGGTATTGTCATGGTTATGGATTTAAGAAATGTCTTTCATAGGATGGTTCAAGTGAGTTTTATTGACGGGATAGGGCTGAAGGGCTATGGTACATGCTATGTTTGGGGTCGTAGTTAAGCTAATGTCTAATGGCAACAAGCTATTGTAGTGGGAATGACTAAACTGCTGCGAAAATTAAGCAAATGGAGATGGACAAAAACGGTCAAGCTGTGTAAAAGTATCAGTGGTAGTAGCGGAAGGGTAAGGGCAAAGATTTGGTATACTTTTATTAGTAACTTGGACTACGAGATTCTACAATGGAATGGGAGCGCACCTAAAAAAAAATTGCGAGGGTTTCCCCATGTTTTTTACATTTGAAAATTTTAAAAAGAGCCTTTTTGGGCGACATGAAGCAGTGGTGGAGCCGTCATTAGCATCGTCGTCGTCCCTATTGTCGTCGTCATCGTCGTAGCCGATCTGGTGTCAAAAGAAAGAGGAACGATGCAAGAGGCAAAAAGTTAGTAATGGTAAGCAAAAGATGAAAATGACGTGAGAAGAGGAGAGTTACCGTTCGTTCGTTCGTTTGCTCGTTCGTTCGTTCGTTTGACGTCGTGGAGTAAAGAGAATGACAATGGAGGCAAAAAAGTAATGACAAGGGGAAGAAGGAGCAAAATAATATGACGGGCAAAAAAAAATAATCTTATCGCCGATCGGGGTTTGCAATCTAGAATGCATAGGCACACATTGTTGGAGGAGTGTGTGGGCAGGATCGTGTTCCTGAGCTTCAATTTGCAGCATATCCCTAACACATCAGAGCGAGCATGCTACTGCTATGATGCGGACTTGTCTTTTGAATGACAAATAGGCTGGATTAGAGAAAATTGAATGTTGCCAAAGGGATAGCAGGGGTGGAAATCCATCATGATCACCTGTACAAATGCATTTTCAGCGACGGTAGGTTGAATAGAATTGCCAGGACTGAGTTGTTTCGCCACCAGTCGGTCATGTCATTCGCCGATCGCCGGGAACAACTTCTTGCAGAGGCTGGTAGGTGGGTCAAGGGTGGCACGTGCAAGATAAAACAATCGACCATATGTGGGGAAGCCTGCCATTGTTCGCACTAATTCTCTTGGAAGGTTGGTGAGATATGCTCTGTTTATCGTTGTGTTGTTCCATCGGCCTTGGCGTCGTATTTGATCTACGTTCGCACACACGTTACCCGCCATACGGGCTGATGAGCCGCAATTTATATGTGTGTTTTTGTTGGGACTGATACCAGGAGAAGAGAGGTCCTAGGCGATTGATTCCCGATGATAAAAGTAAGACCATCCCTGTGCCTGGCGGGGCGGCTTTATCTTCATTTCGAATTGAGTCCCAGCTATGCCCGGGACTCAAGTCAGGGACTCAGAAAGTCCCCCGCCATATCAATCGTTATTGTCTGCAAAATTCAGCATACACGGATGTTTCTGTCCCGGTGGTTCTGTGTGTCATTCCCCTTTTTTATGGGGGGGGGATGGTCCGTTCTTTTTTCCAAATGTCGGTGTTTTAAAACCTTGCTGGGCACTTTTTCAACTACTACTCAGGGCCATAGTTTGCTCAACCGGAAGATACCAAGGGAACGCAGTTATTGTGTTGGTAGACTTTGAAGTTAAAGTAACATACACTTGATACGAGAAAAAAACTCTTCTTGGCGGACGCCTGCATGTACGCAGCGTATCTTAAATTTTTTGAAATAGTTGGCGGAGTTGGAAATGCGGATGGGCTTGATCTTTTGCTAATGAACCTGCTCTCTTTCTCAAGTAGCTCTTACAACCACAAGGACTCATATAACATTGTTAATTGGAATAGGACTGATGTAAATGCATAGTTAAAAAGACAAGGCGGCAACGGGGGAACACAGCTCCTTCTTGCAGGGTATTCATCGTCACCATAGAATCACCATGTAGTCAAGTCCCTGGTACCCCACACACACACACATACACAATCCAGTGAAAAGTCCATGTTATCTGTCTGGACCTCTATGCATGAACCTCCGTATCATTGATCCTTGTCACCTCGTTGCCTCTGCGTCCGGCGGGGTTTGAAAAGGTTCTCCTTTGAAACAAAAATCACCCTGCCCCTTTTTGTCTTTCTCTTCTCCATTAGCCTCCAATATTAATCGACATTGCGACGCCTCTCCGATGTATAGGTCTCTTTTTCGCACATGGCGTGCATGATGACGTTTTGTGAACGTCAGGTAGGTAACGCCATGGCAATCCTCCTTCATGATGAATGATCACCTTTGATGCGCTAACTATAGAATCACTTCTCATTCAACAATGCAAGGCCCTAAAAAGCGCTGCCACAATCCTCGTCCGTCTTGCGATTTCGGTCTGTTTGGAGGGGCGGAATAGTTATGGCTGGGATTGAATCAAGTTGCGGAGATCAAGTAACAAAGTAGGTCAATCACGACCCTATAGACCTACCGGCGTCTCAAAATCATGTATCCATGGTTATAAAAGTAAGAAGACCTTGGAAGGGGATGCATGGGCTGGCAGTGAAAATTGTGAATGATTTACATCTCTCTCTTTAGACATACGTTTACGAAAGGGCGGCTATACTTGGTGTAACAAGTGATCCAGGGGTAAGTAAAGGTCGTTGCTAAGTAGAACTAGGTATCATTTCAATATGAACTTACATGGCATAGCTGTTGATAGAAGGAACAAATCAACGCAAAGCATCGAGTAATGGATGATCTCCATCGACGTTGCCTCCCCTTCTATCAGGAATCTAGAAGAATGCCGCTATGCATGGTAGAATAGGCTTATGTTACTTTTGGCTCTTTGGTTAGATAGTATAGCTGCTTTGAATTTATGTTTGACTGTTATAATAAAAGAACATTACTCGTACGTTGTACTGCCTACCTCTTAGGGGATCCAAGTTTTACTTTATAACGAGATGAACAAACGGGTTTCGTCGGTATCGATCGGAGTTTAAAGCTCGCCTCCCAATGTCATCTGTCACATTAGTATCTTATAGTATTCATGAAGATCAATGAATCGGATGCAATTGTGAGCATATAGTCATGTGTGATAGTACGATAGGTTAGTTCAAGGAATCAGAACTGACTAGGCGAAGGGAGGGGAGGAGGGGAAGGAAAAGAAGAGAAGGGAGGACACTTTGTATCATTTGGACTCATCATAGTGAAGATGGAAGCATCATCGACATCATTATCATCATCCTAGGAGTGACACTTGTATGCTCCTTAACAAGAGAAACTCTCGAACTGGGATACCCCATCTCCGCCACTATGTAAGGGAAAAAAGAAAATCTGTCGGGGTATAAAAAGGATCCCATTTTCATTTTCCCTTTCTTCCCCCTTTCTTTCGCTCCAATCTCAAAAACCAAGATACGACATACACAACCATGTTACGACTCTATTCTGTTTTACAACTAGAACATCTGTGGTCCAAACCATCCATGACAAGGCCATCACCCACATCTGCCACCACCTTCACTCCCTTCCCTCCTTTCTTTGGCGATGATACGACTATAGATGATGATTCTATTCTAGGTAATGTATGCGCCCACTCACACACAAAGAACATAAAGAAAAGTGGCATCAAGGAGTAGACTGGGCTAACTTTTTTTGTTCTGCTTATGCTTCTAGATGTACACCCTGTCGCTGTAGAAACCACAGAGTTTCAGGAACCAAATCAACAGGAGTGGAAGGAGGAAAGATTGACAACAGGATATACACCAAACAAGCCCATCACGCCAATACACCACTACATTAGAAAATCACCCGAGCATCAACCCACCACTTCCACCTCCAGCTCCTCTACATCGCTCACCGTCTCGACCTCGGACCAAGCCCTGTCCACCAGTCTGAAAGAGCTGTCCACCGCGCCTACTCCTCCAGCACATGAAGAGCACAAAGGTCGGTATAAGCAAGATGCACTCAAAGCCAAACATCAACCGATCCATAACATCCATTTCCAGCAGCCACCATACGACTTCCTCCCACCTTTGACATGCGATCTTACCAGCATCACCGAAGAGAATCAAGACCAAGTGAACGATTCCTCGCTGATTTCAACCTCCACTGGATCGTCGACCTTCCCGGTGACCCCGACATCGACCTTCTCCACCCCTATGCCCAACATCCGACACACAGGGGGTCGTCCGCACCATCCTCTGAAGGACTTCAAATTCAGTGAACGACGCAAAAACATGGCCAACAAATTGAAACGAGCCTTCTCTACCAATCATCATGGCAAACGCAACAACCGCTCGGTGGTGCCTTCTTGAGAGGGGTGGTGATGGGAGGGTCGTGATCTCCCCCCTCCCCCTTGCATGAAAAAAAATCATCTTTAGTATCCTTCTATCTGTACTTTTCCTTTTTACTTCACACATACTTTAGCCCATGTTGACCTATATCTTCCCCCCTCCCTTCCTCGTATTAAACCTATCTATTTAATCATCGAAAATAAAGCTGCCTCTGTTCTCTCTCTTTTACTCTTACACTGTTTTGTTGTTGTTTTTCCTCAAGATGCATTCATGCTTCCATCTAGATCTTATCCGAATGTTGATGTCAATCCTTGAATTAAGAAAGAAGCATGCATAGGTAAGGATAGTGCAATATAAACAATGAATCACTTGCAACCAAGCGATTGGGACATGTGAACGACCGAAGGGCGGAGTTTCGCATGGAATCAGCATGAATTTGGCAACTTGTTCAAACTCCGTCAGGGTCCCTAAATGGCCTAGGGTCGTTTTTTTTCTGCAACCCTCAAGTGTGGCCTACACCACACTCCTGTCTGTGAATAGGAGATCCAATGACCATTATTTCCATGTTGGAACCCATTCCTCACTTTAAAGTTTTGTTTGTTTGTCGTCCAAGTAAAATAAAAAAAAAGTGCTACTGTCATGCTCTGCTCAGAGGAGTCGATTCGATCTCTCACTCTTTCTCTCTCTCTTTGCTTGACTTTTGGGGGGAGTCGCTCTAGTGCGTGCACCCCTTGCATCTTATCGTCAGTTCACCCCCCCCCTTCACACTCTTCATGACCATCATGCATGAACCAATCTTTTTGAGTTTTGAGCCAGATGCACTTCATTTCACGATTCAAGTTTGAACGATAACATGTTTTGAGAAGATCTTACGATCGATTTGACAAGCAGGTTCTGGTTTATTGATTATCATCACACTAACGATTGGCTATCACTAATACTAATAATTACCCAGGGTCCAATAGCGTTCTAGATTTTACACACAAGCGAAGGGAGTCGTCGTCATTCTAGTAGCCTCTGTTGTCTTTTTCGTCGATCGATTACTGCCTAACAATACGCATCGTTTGGACGATCTAGATCGAAGAAAGAAGAGAGATACAGTGAGTTTGCATGATTTCACCGTTAGAGGGTGCCCACGAGGCAGTGAGCCTGGGCCAGTTGACCCCATGGCATAATTAATGGTGTTATCCAGTGTCATGAGGTAGTATCAGTGGATGGCAAGGATTGACACTCCAGGTTGATCTTGGCTTTATTTTTGAATGGTCAAAGGGAAAGCATGAGAAGAAAAAGCATCAGAATCCAAGCTTGGCGCACCGGGGGATTTGCAGGCCAAAATATTTCAAACTCCGGTCAGGGCTACACAAGTGGTTTCTTCGCCATTCCTTTTTCCTTGCTCCTTCTTTCCTTCTTCATGACTTTTTTATTTTTCCATCGACATTACCATGAATCCACGAACGGCTACGACGATGACGACGACTACGATGACGACGATGACGAAGACGATCTTTAACGACGACGCTTCAACGGTAACTCACCTTCTCAGCATCTTGATCAACTTTTGCTTACCATAACTAACAATTACTTTTTGACACTAGATCGGCTACTACGATGACGACGACGATAACGACGACGATGATGCTAATGACGACTCGACCACAGCTTTATATCGCCCATAAAGGCTGTTTTAAAATTTTTAAAATATGAAAAACATGGGGAAACCCTTGAATTTTTTTTTCTCCATCCATGTACTCATCTTGTCCATTGTAGATTCCATCGCCATTGCATAGCTGACTTGCACTATCTTTTGGGTCCAATCCTTCTATCCACTACTACTGGTACTTTTAGCCCCGCTGGTCAGCTCTTCTCCCCTTCTTCATCCCCCCAGCTCTTTACATTAGGATCCATCATTCAAGGCTATAATGTCTTTTCCGCCAATCCCCTTGAACATGTAGCATAGCCATAGTCTCATTCAATCAATAAAGCCTATTTGAAACCATCTCCATGACTTTACTTTTTTTTCAAAAGCTTCGGTCATCTCTGATGTGTACCAGTGCAAATCATCCGATGCGACAAGTCAAACCGAATCTTTAAAAAACGCTGTGTCGGTGTCTGACATCAGAGGCACAAAAAAGGATCAGTTGCATGTGTGATTTATTGTAACAAGGTGAGAGGGTAAGTATGTATAATGTATGCATGTATTGAGAGTGTACATAAAAGTTTTGTACAGGGAAATGTGGGGGTGGGGGATTCTACGACTAGCTACTACTGTTGAATCATAGGTTTCGTTTGTATCTATCCAAGGACAATTCGTCCGCTGACCTTCGCCGTCGGCTTGGTGGTAGTGCAAATAATGGAGGAGCGCTTGGTGTGTAGGCTGGGGGTGGCAATTCAGGCGTCAGAGTGGGAGGAGGGTGAATTTGATCCGTGCTATTCGACCCAGGCGTTCCAGCCATTGATTTCAAATGCAAGGCAGGCGTAGCTCTAGATGACGATGATGATGATGAAGATAACGGTGACGCTGGCGACAATGGTGATGATGGTGATGATGGTGAGGGCGATGAGGGTGATGATTCAGATATTGAGTGTGTGGTATCAGGTGAGTCTTGGTCGTATGTTGATGATGGGGGTAATAGAGGCTGTTGACCTAAGGGTGATGAGATTGTTAACAATGGGAGTGCAGGAGGTGATGATGACAGTTCGAGCTCTTTCGCCGAAGGTGCTGAAGGTGCTGGGGTGGCTGATGCAGTAGGAGGCGAGAAGGTGGAGGAGGAGGGTGGTATTAGTGTCTGCAGTTGCAATGACTGGAGGAGGCGTGACCTTGAATGATCCGGCAAAAAAATTGTTTCAGGTGGTGCGGAAGGACTGGTGGTGGATGTCATTTCGATAGCTTCCTCGTCGTCTTGTGGGTTACTAGGTGATGCTGATGAGGATGAGGAGGATGATTGATTTCGTTGATGATTGGTATCATTTCCACTGCCATGTGTACCCGAGATTATAGATGAGGAGGGGAGTTGACATTGTTGTATCAGTTTCATTCGTCGTTGTTTAGATCGCATCCGGACGAATAACACTGTGCCTGCGATGATCAAGACAATGCCTACACCGCCGACCACGGTTGTGATGCTGATTATACGCTTTAATACCTTGTTGTCGTGATCCGTTACAGCATTTACATCACCTCCATTAGGATCGCCTACGCCATCGTTGCTAGAGCTCGTCGTGGGAGAAGTACCGCCGCCTAGTTCATGATAGGTTTGACCATTGCTGGTTTGGATAATGATGATTGTTGTCACACTAGGTGGTTGCTGCAGTCGTGGGTATTTGTTCGTTTTTGTCGGTTCGCTGCTGTCGTTTGAATTGTGATGATCCGTAAGGTTGAAGTTTGAATAGTCCTCCCGTGCATGCAATGGTGCTCTGGATGATGCCGAATCCCTTTTCAATCGTTGGTTTGAGACGTCCAAGCAAAAAACAAAGTTCAAAAGTAGTAGAACCAAGATAACAGACTGCAAGGGCAGTAAACTTATCATGGTGTTGCTATACTGTGAGTAGTACGAATGAGACGTAATGTGATTGACGAAAGAAAGAAAAAAATTGTCGATGCCGAAGAACAAACCAGTTTCACAAAAGCATTTCAAACCCCGCATAATCACCGCCGAATTGATTGTCCAATGAAATCAAGTACCTGGAAGTCTATTGTCGGAGTTTACATCTGCCCTCCCAGAAAATCACCCCTCAAAATCTCTGTCAGTCAAACATTCAATCATTCAAGTCGGGTCAGAGCAGCAGTAGTGGACTCTCGGTTCCTTCGTTAAAGTTTGGTACTGGAAATCGAGATGGTTTCAAGTAAATTTTATTGACTGAATGAGACTATGTTTCAAGCTATAAGGAGAGCTGCAAAGGCATGTACAGAATTTGGATTGACTAACCTAGTGTCATGGCAAAAAGATTGAGAAGGAGTTAGCTTGTGGTCGTTGTCCAAGGTCGTTGTATAGCGTGCGAGTCGTTTGTGAAGTGGTGCCATTGTCGATGGAAAGAAACAAGTGGCGAAGAAGCGAATAAAACGAGATGACGGAAAAAGTGAGTGTGAAGCCAAATCGGAGTTTTAATGTTTGACTGGCAGGATAATGGATATCCCTCCCAGCAACATCCACCACCCCAAGGTGCCTGCCTTCCACAACAAATCAATGCACCCACGACCAGCACATATAAGAGGTGAATCGAGATCTATTTGATTTATTTGCTTGTAAAGATAACATAACACTATACTAAACCCGCCAAACTAAACCAAAGGAGACCAAATGACCAGCCACTCGATTTATTCTTCGTCAGCTTCTTCTTCATCGTTGGCAATGTTGAAGTAACGGAGTTCGAAGGATTGCTTATCAGTGGCAATGACACGGAGCCAGTCACGGATTTGGTTCTTCTTCAAGAACTTCTTGGTCAAGTACTTGAGGTAACGCTTGGAGAAGGCAATGGTGGCAACCACGACGATCTTGTTGTCAGCACGAGTGATGGTAACAGCTTCACCCAAGTTGTTGGTGCGGCCATCGACCTTGACGCGATCGTGGAGGTACTTTTCCTATAGATAAAGATGTAGCATGTGAGTTGCCATCCTTCTGGTTGCATACTGGAAAAGGAGGAGCGATAATTACGAAAGCAGCAACGTCAAAGATCTTGTCGTTGGCGGGAGCAGAGCAGTCGATGACGAACTTGGACTTCTTGACGGCAGAGGTGTTCTTGACAGGAGCCATTGCAAAGGATAGGAAGGAGAGAAAGAAGAAGAAAGATAAAACAGACTTTTTGCACAGTTAAGTATTTTCGAATCCCCGCTCACATGTGGCTTTGATGTCTGGCTGCGATCAAATCCCCGCCCCTATGCGATACGATCAATCAGGGGCAGTAAGTGAACAAGTTGCATTCATGTCTTGTATACCTTCTTTGCTTCAATGTTACTATCTGGATGCTTTTTGCATCCTCTTTCATGCTGTAAGAGCCTCTTCTGAAAGGTAAACCATTCATTAAGCCCATGGAGCCATTTTGCATAATGGATGATTTCAAACTCCGATTCGTTCAAGGAGGTGTGCAGCCCCTATCCATTTTCGTCTCTTCTCTTTCTCTCCCTTTTTTCCCTTTCCTTTTCTAAATGGTCAATCTTTTCTTTTATCGTACTTTTTATGAATACCAACAGACGATTGAACCATCCTTCGACAACATCCTACGTGAAACCGGACAACAATGGAAACAGCAATGGTAACATTTGGTCCTCCATTTTAAAAGGGGTAGCCACTTCACGAACAGTCCACACCAAAAACGTCCTGGTATTGGGTGACCAGTCCACTGGGAAGTCAACTCTTATACAACACTTGCACAGCGATATGCCATCACCCTTGTCATTCTCTCAAGCATCATCAAGAGGTCTGAATGTTACTGAACCGACGAAAACGAAGCACTTGGCTCTAGGGTTCAGTTATACAACTGTGTACGATGAAGATAACGAAGGTAAGATTGGGTTGGATGGATGGAACGAAACTGCACACTCACTATTACTGCTGCTGCGTAGATATGGCACGATTGGGAATCTATCAGTTATCTACGCCTGACCACATGTCTCTTTTACGATTCGTGCTCAATGCGGAAATGATCCAAGACACAATGATTCTGATTGCATTAGACTGGTCTCAGCCGTGGAACTTTGTTTCAAGACTTCAACAATGGATTCAAGTTATTCATCATACCATATTTGATCTTTACAAGCACAATCCGAATCACAAACAGTCCATGGAGTCGCTCTGTCAAAATGGTAAGCTTGACAGGCATGAAACGGGTAAGATACTTGATGGCTAACTCTTGTGCCCTTGTAGTACTTGGATATATGAAGCAGTCTAGGGAGGTGGACTATGATGGATCTCCATTATCTGGCGTCAACGGTGTTACTGCAGAACAGGTTGAATTGCCATTGACCGAAGGGGCTCTCTCTGTCAACTATGGTGTTCCATTGGCCGTTGTGTGTTGTAAAGTAAGATTCGGAACTCCTCTGTGCATTGTTTTTTTATTAATGATTGATGTATGATAGAGCGACAAGCAACTTATGTTGGAGAGCACCATGGGGTACCGAGAAAATCGCTTTGATTACATCCAGCAGACTTTGCGCACGATCTGCATGAAGTGTAAGTGTGTGACAGGAAAGAAACTTGTTGTACTTACAACTCTTTTTTTGGATACATAGACGGTGCCGCACTGTTTTATACATCAACTTCACATCCACAGACCTACGCTCAGCTACGACAATACATCTTACATCGCACTTTTTCCACCGACAACAAACCCATTAGCATGCGATCGCTCTACAGTTATCAAGTAAAGGCACAAATAGTCGACAGGGACGTCGTGGTGGTTCCAGCTGGATGGGACACATGGGGGAAAATCAAGGCGCTACAGAAGGATTTTGATTGCCAGCAAGTCATTGAACGTTGGGACATCGACATGGGGGCTTTGGAAGATCGGCAACCAGTACCGGATCACGGATTGCACTCGGTTTACAGGGACACTATCACGGACCCTAATGTGGATTACCAGGTAAGCTGAAAAGATTAGTCCAGGTACTTTTAGTGATGAATTTAACTGTTTTGTATCTTAGCCTTTGGTGGTCCCTTCTGTCACAATCTGCGATGACGAGCAGGTTGTCTTACAACGCCATTTTGACTCGCTACAGCGGATTGGCGGTGGCGGTGCGTCTTCCTCACTGTCAAAGCTAAAGGCATCCACAGAGCCTCAAGGTACACTGGGCACCCCTTCTTCAGATCTTCTTCACGCCACCGATCTGTCTTCAACCCACTCTTCTCACACCAATTATGATAACTCCACGGATGCAGAAGGATCAACAAAGGTAACAATGCAAGAGAGCATAAGGTTGGCAAAGACGACTCACATATACACATGCATAATTTATGATATACTAGAAACTGGTATGGGACAAACTCAACAAGGGCTCTACGATTCCTCTGACCACTTCGGCAAGCGATACCATCATTGCATCACCGCCATCTTTACCAGAAACCGGGAACAATAGCGCAAGCACTTCAAACGTCATACTGAACAACTTTTTCCAATCACTACTCAGCAAAAAGTCCTCCTCCACATCTCTGGATGCCCCACCACACGCTAGGGACGCTGCCTCGCCTGGTTTGGTCGATCGAAAAGACGTACAAAAACATTTGGCTCAGATGCAGAAACACTCTCTACATACATAGTTAGTCATTATCTTTTAACATAGCGATTCCCTTTCCTCTTTGTGCTATCCTTTAAGACACCTTCCCTTGTGTATTTACTAATAAACATGTGTCTATTGTCTCAAAGAATAAAACAGCTATGAAGTGTCGCTTTTCAGACGATGCAATTATGAGGTTGTAATGGCGTAGGCATGATGGTAGAGCTCTTATAGGAAAACTAAGTATACCTTATGATAGCATCGGTGGCTTCGATGCCCTCTAAAGATATACTGTCTGAGTTTGGACAGAAAAACCCATGCTTGAGCAAGTCATGCAAGCAAAGTTGGCGCATACTCAGGGCGGGTTTCGCCGGGTGATTTTCTGTCCACCAACATTTAAACTCCGCTTCATCTGGCTACAAAGAGCCTCTTTGTTCGTCATTTTCTTTTCTTCGCTTCTTCTTTCCTTCTTCATCACTTTTCTTCATTCCATCGACTTTAATACCGCACAATGAATGACTCATCCTCTATACAAAGTCCTTTTCTGACGAACGCAGGGCAACTCTCTCCTTGTCACCATCACGTCCATCTCTCTCTTACCATGACTAACATTTGCCTTTGGCATCATTGTTCCCTTTTTTCTTAATAGATCGAATGGAACGGCAACGGATATAGGCTCTCTCGCAGCAGGACTGTATGGACATGTGGTTAGATAGGGATTGGACGCAAGGGATCATGACAAACATGGGGACCCTCACTATTTTTTTTAGGTGCACTCACTTTTCCACTGCAGACTCTATGGCCATTGTACTTTTAAAAGGTACTATTCCTCAGCTTACTCTCTTTGGACACTACCACAAACTCTTTTTGCACCGCTGACCAGCTCTCCCCTCCTTCATCCCGTAGCTCATTAGTCTGGATTTCGTCAATCCATGGCAAGTCCTACTTTTAGTTTATAGTCTCTTTCAGTGAATAAAATTTACTTTGAATCATCTTTATGACTACGCTATGTTAAATATGCTCCAGTCACCTTTAAAACTCTGACATGCATCGGCACGCCAAGTTTTAACCGATGGCACACAAGAGTTTGAAAAATGCGGCGTATGACATAAAACGGGCGGCGTTTGAATACATTTGACTTTTTAAAAAACTCTACGATCTCCAGTTCTAAATTTTTTATGGCGAGTTGCCTTGTTTTTCCAAAACGATGTGGATAACCCATCTTCAAATTCCACATGGAGCAAGAGAAAATGTATACCTATCGAATGATATTAAACTTGGAGTATATCTGTGCTGTATGCGTCTTTAACCACTACACTAAGCCCCAAAATAGCGACTGTTTCTAGAGGCCCTAAAGTGGGAATTTTTATCCACTAAAACCTACCATCCTTGGCATCAGTCTGTAGATAAGAAGAACTATTTTCTTCATTTCAAGTTTGAGGTAGGGTTTGTTATCTCTTTTATGAGAAAATAAAAGTCCAACAAAAAGGAAACCTTTTCATAGAGGACGGTCCATGCTTTTTTTTGGGGGGGGGAATGCCGTTTAAAAATTTTGGCAGCTTTTTAATTTTCTGACCTGGAGGATGCCAGGGACACATGGTGTTTATGTAGATAGAGTTCAAAAGGCAAATGAGTCAAGTCAAAAAGTGAGATTCGTTCATTCATACACTTGTCACAGAAAGAAATAAATACATCCCAAATCTTGTTTTGCCGATATCGTGCCTACGTAGGAAACCCCCCATCCCTATATTGAAAATACCACCTTTGTAGGCGATTTAGGCACCGATTTAGGCGATTTAGGCCCGATTTAGGTACAATAGGGAAGGGGGGTTGCCTGTGTAGGCAAATCAAGATTTGGGATGTAGTGTACACAAAATCCAAGTCAACCCTGAAGAGCACCAACGGATCTCTGTCTCTTCACTCACGTTTGGCTCTAGAAATCGATATGGTAGTCATGGAGATGGTAGTCATGAAGATGGTAGTCATGGAGATGGTAGTCATCGATATGGTAGTCATCGATATGGTAGTCATGGAGATGGTTTCGAGTAAGTTTTATTGTGTAAATGGGACTACCTTCAAGCTATAAATGGAGGGAGAAATCTGCGAAGGTATATATAGGTGTGGTGTGGGTGATGTGGTCGTCAAAAAGTACAATGAAACTGGCTGTTAGGTTTATTTTAGAATAGTGTCACTGTAATAAAGAAATGGAATACGACTCTATATATGATCTATGGTATCAATGGGTTTGGGATTTGCAGTAGTAGTGACAAGGGTTCAGATGATGGTCTCATCCTCAATGTGCCCTTATCTATGTCTTACTTTGGTGAAGATGTGTGTGATGGTGCTGGGACCATTGGTGTTTAACTTGTCATGATGTGTTTCTACGAGGGTGATAGAGGATGGCCAATCCTAACATGATCACTGTGCTTTTTAGAGAAGGGTATAGTCTCGGGGGAGACTTTAGATCTCATTCATGCAAGAAGACTCAGTCGGGGTTTGAATATGTAAAACCACTCCGCTTTATCTTTTGTTCTTCACTATGATAGAAACAGTAATGCGTTCCTATTTTCTCATGATACGACAATAGGACTACAGTAGGAATGACTAAATTAGTGTCATGACAAAGAGAATGAAAGAGGGAAGAGATGTACGGCAGCCCAAAGTATATCAGGGGTAGTGGGCAAGAGGAAGACAGAAAATAAGAAGCACTGTTTGAAAGTACAAAGGCAATAGAACCCATAAAGGAAAAGTGAGTGCAGCCCAAAAAAAATTGAGAGGGCTTTCACATCTTCTTCTTGATCCCTGAACTAAGTGCATGTCCATCATGTCCCATTGCTAGGGAGCCGATGTCCGCTGCCAGTCTATTGAATCTGCCAAGAAGAAAGGAGCAACAATGCAAAAAGTAAACACTAGCCATGGCAAGACAAATGTAAAGGTTTGAGATGGCATAATACAACTAAGTACTACAGGAACATACTTGATGAGACGAAATACCACAAAGGAAGAGAGAAACGGAAAGACAGGCCAAAAGAAGATCAAAGGAAAGATCAGCTTGCACAAAGGAAAGGCAGAATGCACGGGGGCAAAAGGTTAACAATAGGGATTGTTGGAAGGCTCAGGAATAACAACGGGATGTTGCTAAGGGAATACCAATGGAAAGGTAAAGGATAGAATGATGGATTTATTTTCGAATAAAGATTATCAGGTTGGTTGGCAAGGCCGTCTATTTATACTATGCCGAAAGGAATGGTAAGAAGGGAATGATGGGAAGGCCGTGAGGCAACGGGAAATGTTGAGGAAAGAACAAATGGATGATTTTGCAAGTATGAGTCTTTACAACAAAGATGGGCAAGTTTGTGAGAAGGAGAGACTTACCCTGCGTGCTTCGTTTAGAAGCATTGCATAGAGGGAGATTCGCTCATCGAGAGATGCCGCGTCGATGGAAAAAAAGTGAGGAAGAAGAAATGAAGAAGAAAGGAAAAAGCTTTAACGGAAATGTTCTTTCTATGTGCCAAGAAACGGAGTCTGTGAATCAGAAAGGCTGCATTTTTCTTTTCAGTCGACTTTTTTGGACCTATCCATGAACGCCAACAATACTATCAACTACACATTATCTTGACCGGCGCAGGGTTCGAACCCTGCACCTTTGTACTACCACTCTGAACAAAACCCAGGATTTCAACAAAATCGACATCACAAAATCGGTCCTAACTCAGCCGTCGGAGCCGGAATCTGAGTTTGAATTTGCGGAGTTTAAAACTGGGCTCCCTCCGGTCGTTTCAAGGGTAAAATGAGTGGTCTAGGTGCATTTCCGGGCGAGATATGTTGGATTGAAGTTTGGATAGATCTGTGGGGTCTGGAGCGATCTGTCGGAGTGTGAAGATGATATGAGGGGTAGGCTCAGTGTAGGCTCAGGGGGTGCATAAACTCCGCTCCTATAGTGGTAGGGTTAGGGGGTCCTAGGCTTATCACTGAACTAATGCCCTTTGGCACTTGAGTTTTGGCCTGTGTGTTGTACTCGGTCATTGGCTCGATTCTGCCCAGCATTAGATCTCACAATGTTGGACATTGAAGGCATTAAGGAGCATACGATTATTCCTCGGCTTAATTAAGCGGGGGGATTATTTTGCCAGGTTACTACTGAACATGTAATTGAAAAGTTGATCTGTCCGCTCAGGAAATGAGCTGACAGTGTATACCATCATTCTCCCGCCATTAGATCGTCAAAAGGATGGATGTGGGCCGAGATCTGAGAAATGATTTTTTTGAATTGCATTTTGCGTCGGGCCTTGAAATAAAAACATGAATGGTCGCTCGAGACAAAAAAGAAAAGTTTCGAAAACTTTTTTCTAAAAAATCGAGAATTAGATGGTGTCATTAGCCTACTGAATGACCTGTCCTCAAACTTGAACGGTATGGTCAGGAAGGCCGTACGAGCATGCACATGCCATTAGAATTGAGATTCGACCGGTTTGAAAAGGTGAAGCCCATGGCGGTGACCAAGCACAGGCCATCACCCTTCCCTTTAAGCTTGAGTAAAGTCATGAGCTTATCACCGCCATGGGCTTCAGATTTCGATTCGCAATCTAATGGTATGTGCATGCTCGCACGGCTTTCCTGAGCATACCGTTCAAGTTTGAAGACATTTCATCTAGTAGGCTCATGATTCCATCCAGCACCATGATCATTTGGAAAAAAAGTTTTCGAAACCAAAATGAAAACCTGAGAACGGTTCTCAACTTTTTCTGGCGGAGTTTTCCAACAGGCTGAAAAACGGCAAAAGTCGATTCAGAAATCACAAATGCCGTTGCAGCTGAACTGCGCATTGCATTGAGCTCCCCTTTGACAGACTGATTCTGCTGTGGTATATGATCAAGTGCATACCATCAGGACTCTGCTAGGCTCATTCTGAAGTGACTTATAGTGATGAACGTCTCAGGGCCAATTTAAGCGGGGTGACGGAGTTTCTTGTGATATTTCCAAGCGCAGGCACATTTGATTAGTGAGCTTTTTCTGTACGGATTCTACTGTCATGTACCATCAGATTCCTACCATTGGATCCTCCCAATGGTGAAATCTTGTCTGCATGATGAGCCATTTCTCATAAACCTAGGCACGGCGGAGTTTGAAAAATGCCCATAAGTACTCAAGCGTAAGGGCTAAGGGTGATGGCCTGTGCTTGTTACCGCCATGGGCTCCACATTTCAAACTGGTCGGATCGCAATTCTGATGGGATGTGCATCCTCGTACGGCCTTCCTGAGTAGACCGTTAAAGTTTCGAGGCAGGTCATTCAGTCGGCTCATGACCGCTCCACATCACAGGCCATCACCATTCCTCCGCTTGAGTAGAGTCATGGGCTCCACATTTCAGACTGGTTGGATCTCAATTCTAATTGGACGGGCATGCTTGTACGGCTTTCCTGAGTGGACCGTTAAAGTTTCAAGGCAGGTCATTCACTAGGCTAATGACCGTTCACCATCACAGGCT
>LT554417.1:569075-580464 GCA_900079185.1 Absidia glauca
TTTCCCTCAAGCTGTCTTCGATCACTGGCAAGCTATGTCTGGCAACCCCTTGGAAGCCGGTAACAAGGTCTACGATATCATCCGCACCGTCCGTAAGCGTAAGGGTCTCGTTGAAGACATCCCCGGTCTCGACAGATACTACGATAAGCTTTAAATCATCTTTACTTTACATTTGTGGATACTTATATATACTCTTTACTCTCATTCTTTCTGTGTACACCTTCCCCATAACCCAGAATTTTTTATTTCTAGATGATTTGTCTTTAGATAGTCTTGTTTATAAATAGAAATTGTTACAAATCAAATACATTCGTTTACTTAACAATCCTTGTAGTCATTGATGTGGTTGTATCATAGGTGAGGGGCGCCTGAACAGTTGAAAGCTTTGTATGCTGGCTGCATGAAGTGTATATTTCAAACTCCGTCCTGGCTCGCAATGTATAAGAATAACTTTTTTGCTGGCAATCCTTTTCTTTGCTTTTTCTTTGCTTCTTCATCACTTTTTTTTGTCCAACGACATTGGCACTACACTGCGAACGACTCGCCTCTATACAACGACCTCAGGTGACGAATGCATGGTAACTCTCTCCTTCCCACCATCTCGTCCATCTTTGCCTTACCATAGCTAACATTTACCTATTGCATCATTGCTTCTTTTTTTCTTGAATGATCGAATAGGATGGCAACGGATATCGTCTCTCTGGCATCAGGACTGGATGTACATGTAGTTGGAAAAGGAATTGGACGGAAGGAATTACGAAAAAATGGGGAAACACTCGCAACCTTTTTTTTGGCGCACTCACTTTTTCCATAGTAGATTCTCTAACCATTGCGCTACTGAAGGCCACGAGCCCACTACCGCTTATATATGTAGCACCGCTGGACATCCCACCCCTCCTTCATTCCTTAGGTCGATACACTAGATTAGACACTCCATGGCAACTCCTGTAACCAGCGCACCCCCCCCTCCCACCAACATTCTTCTTCGCTCTGGATCGACTCTGGTGCATAGTAGATTCGTATCGACCTGGAAAAGACAGGCTTTGTCCTCCAAATCCTACAAGAACAATCCTGCATGGTAGATTCCCCTTCTTACTGGCCCATCCAAATCCCCTTGGTTACCACACTAGTTTAGTTGCCCGTGAACCCCCGTCTTGTATCACTCAGAAAAGTAGTGAGCAAAGTTATTATAGCTTAAATACAGGTTTATCTTTATCATATGGTAATAAACATCATCTTCCTTCAAAACTATATACAGTAGCGACTACATTATTGGAATCATTCTTGATTATTTGGTAGATCGGATCGCCCATTGTCATCCTATGTGGGTATGAGGAACAGAGGGGTTAACTTGACAGGATTCTCAAAAGGACTTCCATTCTACATTCAATCTATACCTTTTCTTCTTCGACAGGCTTCATAAAAGTCGGCATGGGCTCCTCTTCTTGACCAACTGGTACCGTTGGCGTGGCAACCTTGGTGACATTATGATCGCCTTCGTTAAAGGTACAGCCCAGGTGTTGTAAGGCGGTTACTCGATCTTTTCCTAGAGGCTTTGGAGAGATGGGTGCTGCAGATGGTTTACAAGAGATATCCATGTTCGTTTGTGAATTGTTATAAGAAGTAAAGAAGAACGGATTGATGATTTAAGATGTGTTATATAAGGTGATTTTAGGTTGGAAACGAAAACACACTAGCGAAGGAAATCGAGCGGAGTTTCAAACGCCGTCTAGCATGAAAGTCGAGCCCCCCAGGCTCCCTGCATCGTCTGATCACTTGTCCTAGGGAATGACATCAGTTACATCACCGCAAGGCTACCACTAAACCATATCACACACATACAAGCAGTTACATATCCCGTCTTCCTTTTTCATTGGGTTTTATTTGTTCAGCGCATAGTGAGAGATTGATGAATGAGTAAAAGTGGTAGGGGATCATGATGATATGGGTTATAGATATAAACTAAGGGATAAAGGGGTGGGGTCTATCTCTAAACACCATCCAGCTGACCTTCGAGTTCGTCCATTTCGTTCTTGGCAGCAAGGTACTTTTCTTCCAAGTCACTGTTCTTCTTTTCCCAGGTCTTGAGTTCTTGTTGTAACTTGATAGCCTTCTTGCCAAGCTGCTCAGCACGTAGATCAGCTTCACGGAAACTACAAAGCAAAAAAAAAAAAAAAAAGCTCGTTAGTACTGTGCGTGATGATAAAACACTTTTACTGTTTCTACCACTCTACACATACACTCCACCTAGTACTTACTTTCCATTAGCTTCCTTCAAATCGATTTCAGCTTGTTCAAGTTGTTCCTCCAAAAGCTTGGCCCGTTCTTGTAAAGAGGTGAACTCATCATCCTTGTTGGCATGTTGAGTTTCCAGAGCTGTGGCCTTTTCTTCAAGTTCATCACCACGTTTGTTGGCATTGTCGATTTCAGCGCGAAGCGAAGCGAGTTTCTAAACACATTAACAAACAAGAGATGAGTTCCGGGGTCCCCATCTTGTTTGGCTTCCACAAGTCATTGTAATACGCAAGCATTGTTGGACTTCGCTACAGTCTACACCCCTTGTCATCTAGTTTCATCTATTCGCTTTTCTCCTATTCCCATCCCTTATTTCTCCATCTCCATCTTCTTACCTCCTTAAACTTTTCCATGAGTGTTAGATGAAGAAGAAAGAGAGAAACAAAAAGGTGGAATGCCCTTTTATTTCGTAATCAGGAACTTTGAGCGGAGTTGTAAAATCGGGGCTTGAATATATTTTTAGGTCCAAAGCCTTGGTCGTCTGTCAAGAGGTATGGGCCCCCTGCCCTTTCCTGGCACTCAGGCAAACCTTCAAATAAGCACACATCCGTTCGATAGACTATTGTTTTCAAACTGATCAGATCCAGAGCTCTGCGCACATTTGCTTTGGGCGCCTGTGCGAATCATCAACCCGAGGCATCCAAAACGGGCAATGCTCCAAGTGATAATTAGCAACAAGAAGAGTCGGAGCTGTCTGCCCCTTTTATGATCAACGTGTTTTTCATCCTTCCCAGGTAGACATTGTAATTGCCTTTTGTAGTAAAAAAGTGAAAGGAGGGAAGAACAATGACCAATGCATCGTGCTACCTATCACCTGTCATCGCAGTTTACCGCACTTCAAGAAGAAGCATCTTATCATAGCATATTAAGAGAAAAAAGTATCATAGCAGACATCAGTAGCTGTTTCAGAACATCAATGTGTTTTTATTTACAAAGGCAAAGGGATCAAAGGTTAAGGAGATTGTAAAGGAAGGGGAATAGTAGATAACAATAAGTGACCAGTGAAGAGGGGAAAAGGGGAGAGAGAGGGAAAGAAGGGGAACTAACTAGTCTATATGATGAATTCATTGCCAGAGTCAGAATCAGAATCGTCCAAACCTTCGTCGATTTCTTCGTCTTCGCTGTCGGTGATTAGAGCTGTCAGTCGTTCTGCATTGAGTAAGTTTTCCACCATCACATAAGGTGTCATCCGGAATGAGAAAGCCATATCCCTAAGGTTCAGTGATTCTTGTTGCTGTGGGTCAGAAGTATCCATTACTGTATCATTTTCGTCACCATGATCGACCTTTCCACCAGTGGTTCCCAATTTTGAAGAGTCCAGTATCATTCGAAGGCCAACCGACCTGTTGTAACGCCGTTTGCTGATGGTGTTGGATAATGCTGACTTGATGTAACTCTATATATCACCACAAATGGAGTCAGTGTCTTTTCCCATCTAACCCTTTACTTACCTCCATTGCAAATAGCATAGCGTATACAGCGTCTTCACTGACCCCGTTCATCAATCCGTGTTCCATTGCTATACTTGACATTCTTGCCTTCAATGTCCCTGCCCGAGGAAGTTCCCGTAAGTCGCTGCATAATGGTCCCAATAGGCCTCGAGAGTAGTCCACGTTATAGTCTACATACAACAGCTTTAGATTAGCATTCATAATCCCACTACTTCCAGTAGCTACTTACTAGAAGGCAGTTGGTTCAAGGTACGCAAGAATGGTGCAGGTTTGCTAACCCGGGGTGCCAACAGTTGATTCACAAAGGGTCTTAACCTATCTTTATCACCCGTCTACAAAGTAAAAGCCCAATGTTGTCAGTATTCTCTCTACGTACTACCACTTACTTACCTTGATCAAAGCCTTTAACCGCTCTCTGTCCGCCTTGCTGAGAGACATGATATCCAGTTTCAATTTCTGCTTGTGAGGATCATGATCTTGCCCATCCTTTCTACTCTTTCGTTTCCATCCTACGGTCCGCTGTCGTGAAGGTGGTGGGGTGGCCGACTGTGCGTTGTGAATGGTGCTGAGAATGAAGGCGTTGTGTAAGTGTGCTGCAAATCCCACGGTGATCAATAGAAGCAAAGATGAGTTAGCATCCATAGTAAGCCCTCTTCATTCAGTTCGCACTTACCATGTTGACGGCTAAGGTAAAGATTAGCGTAGAAATCAAACTCTTGACGGTTCAATTTCCCCATAACAAAGTCCCGTAAAGCATCCCAATACAGAGGTCCATTATCCCCTAAGCAGTCGGCAAGTTGTTGTTTCAAGGCCATCACATCCTTTCGTCCATTGCTGTTCTTTTCCGTATCTGATCCATTCAGTTTGAGGGGTGCGCTACTTGCCGTCATCATTTTCATGCTAAAAAAGTTGAGAAGGGGGAAGAGAGGATGCAAAGCGAAAAAAAAAAGAAACACACAGATATGAAAAACAGTTTTCCAACTCCGCTATTTTTGCACAAGAAGCAAAAAAAAGGTGAATGCCATGACGGGGAATCGGACCCCGGCCACGCGCTTGGGAAGCGCGTATTCTGCCACTAAACTATCATGGCGGACTTTTTTATTTTCAAAAAGTCCTGTATATAAAGAAGAACGCCGGAGTTTTAAAATTTGAGAAAGGGCTTGTCTGATTGGGTGAGTGTGGCAGACGTAGAACACAAGGTTTGGCATGAAACGAAGCCGTATTGACCGAGTTATTCTGCTTTTCAAAAATAAATGTACCTCCATCGATCGCATTTCTAGCTCATGCGTAATGGCTTGTCAGAATTGGCGTTCAAATCCGATGAGTTTTCAAAAGTTCAAATTTGTGAGTCCCCTGAGTCTAACGGAGTTTGTAAAAGTCATATTATCATGCAAGGTGTGTGGGTGTTTGGGCTTGGGGGAGTTTTGGCCCGCGGAGTTTCAAAAGTATATAAGCACCACTTTTTCTCGCCAGTCCTTTGTTTTGCTTCTTCTTCGCTTCCTCATTACTATATTTTTCCATCGTCATTTGCAATACTCCTCCACGAATGACTCGACCTTCACTCGATTATCTTTACACGACGACTACGAACAATAAACGAACGAACGGACGATTACTCTCCCCTCCTCTCAGCACCTTGCTAATCTTTTAGCTTACCATGACCAACATTTCTTTTTCGGCTTTAGATCTCGGCTACGACGATGACGACGACGATAACGAAGACGATGACGACAATGACGACTCGCCCACTGCTTTATATCACGAGATAAGGCTGTTTTAAAATTTTTAAATATGAAAAACAGAGGGAAACCCTTGAATTTTTTTTTTTCGTGCACTCACCTCATCCAGCGTAGATTCTATAGCCATTGCACTGCTGAAGTGCACTATCCTTTGGCCTGATCCCTGTGTCCATCACAACTGATGCTTTTGGAACCGTTAGTCTGCTCTACCCTCCTCCATTCCCAACGCCATTACACTACATTAGTCACTCCATGGCAAGCCCTGTATATACCCTTTGCAGACTTCCTGCCCCCCCCCTATATATCTTAGCCTTAGTACCATTCATTTAATAAAGCATACTTGATAACATCCTCCAAGAACTTTGTTAACTTTCAGGACTAAAGCGCTACTGTAGTGTCATCACGTTTGACCTGAGAAAAAGTGGACTCTCAGGTTCCCTCGCACAAATTTAGGATTATGAACGGAGTTGTAGAGTCAGTCATGGAGAAGAGTAAAGTCTCATGGGGATGGGGATCAAAGAAGGTTTATTGACTAAAACAAGACTATGACAAGCTATATGCCTAAGTGTGTGTGTGTTGGGGGGGGGTTATGAAGGTCCGTACAGAACTTGGCCTGGGACGACTAATCTAATGTAATGAGCTACGGAATAAAGGATGGGAGAGCGGATCGGCGGCGCAAAAAGTGTCAGTGGTGGTGGGCAAAGGGAAGCAGAGAAACGAGCAATGTTGTTTAGCAGTGCAAAGGCCACAGAATCTACAATGGATGAGTGCACCTAAAAGAAAATTGAGAGGGGTTTCCCATGTTTTTCGTAATCCCTTGCGTCCAATCCTCAGAGAGCCTATATCCGTTGCCATCTCAGTCGATCTGCTGAGAAAAAGAAGAGTAATGATGGAAGATGTTAATGTTAGCAATGTAAGAGAGAAGTAGGCAGGATGATGGAAAGGAGACTTACCCTTGGTTTCATCATTAAGGGTCGTCATGCATAGTTTATGTCAGAGGGAGAGTCATGGCAAAGCCGATGGTAAGAAAAAAGTGATGGGGAGGGAAGAAGAAGTAAAGAATAAAAGATTAGTGGAAATAGTGGAGCCCTTATAGCATTGTTTAAACCCCGCTAACTTTCTTCTCACCACAAAATTCTTACTGCCCGCATAATTCAGGGCACGCCAAAGTAGGCAATTGATTTTTTATTGAAGAAGGAGTTACTACTAAACATTGCTACATTACTGTTGGTTTGCGCCAGTTCATTTTGATGCCAAGGTAGGCATACGATCCATCGCAATCTTCTCCAGTATAATCCGGAGCAGCTGTATCCGACTCTTGTCCATCGAAGACCAAGGGCCGCTTTTCAAGATCCAAGGGACATGTAACCCACAGTGTATCGTATTCAGGGAAATAGCCATCGTAAAGTATATCGATACCGACGAGCAGACAGTCCTAAGCAAAAGAAGAGATGTCGGTTAAAAGGCTGATTATCATCAAGATTATGATCCATTTTACCGTGTAGCATTCCATCCAAAGCTCGATATCCGTATACCCTTTGTACTGTTGGTGAGCCGAAGTCCGGCCATCATCTTCGTAGAGCCTAAAAGTCCACCTGTGGGGTTTTTCTTGATCCTTGTCTTGATAAGCAACAGTGGCGGTGGTTACAGGAGGCGGGTAGATATGGATACGCCGTTCATCATCAGGGAAAGCGTGGACATGAGGCATCGACTTCCCGTAGCACATGAAGGACCCTTCTTTGATGAATAGAGGGGAGATTGCGTCTTCCAGAGCTGCAGGTACAGTGTATTCTTGACCACCCGGATAATAGCGCCCTGTTTGGTAGTGATACCAGCCAGTACCTTCGATATTCTTTGGTGGGGTGTCAGTTGATGTGGTAGGGCTGCTGTTGATATTGCTGTCGTTGTTGTTGTTGTTGCTGGTTCTGTCAAGTGGTAGATAGACAAGTCTTGTAGATTTTCCTAGTTCATACACAGGAGCCACCAGTAATTGCGATCCAACCATGAATTCAAAGTCTTGGGTAAAAGTGCGCTTGTCGTTTGGATGATCATAGAGCGTTGGGCGTACCACAGGCTGGTTACCACGAAACGTCAAAGTTGCATACAGTGAATAGAGATGAGGGATCCACCTATAACGCCATTCAATAGAGGCCCTAACGATTGGCAGCTCTTTGGGATACTGTTGGATAGATGGACGTTAGTGACATTCTTTTATCACAACTATCGGCTTTCTATATACTTACCATCCAAGGCTCCGTGATGGTTTTGTCGGAGTTATACGAGTGAATACAGAATCGAGTCCAAAAGACACCTTGTTGAACCCAGCGCACCAGTTGTTCAGGAGAAGGAGAGGGGCCAGCGAATCCTCCAATATCATGCCCATAGCCACCTGGTAAACCACATAAGCCAGCACCTGTTCCCATTGAGACGTTGTAAGCTATTGTTTTCCAAGCTGTATAGTTATCGCCACTCCAGGTTTGCGCCACCGCAGATTGACAAAAAGGCACAGTAGAGCGGGTAATCAAGCAAGGTCGTTCATCGGGCCGGGCCTTTTGGATAGCTTCATAGGACGCCTGGATCATGAGAAGAGTTTGAATCGGAGTATCGATTGTAAATTCCTTCGCCCGAGTTGCCAATATTGTACCAGCTGGCGAGACAGCATATGGAATAGGTATTCTTGGAGAATTGGTTGGATTGATGTTGTAGCGTCGCTGACATCGGAAGGTTTGCATTTCATTGTCGACCATAGTGAATTCATTGTTGTCCAGCCAAATATCAAACCCAAGGTTTAAAAGAGAAGAGGCCAGTTTTTCTTGCCAGTAGTGGTATCCGGCTTCGCTTGTAAAGTCGATGTAACTTGCTTTTCCCTTGGTATTCTGTCCACCACGCCATTGCCAAATTGTAGCAGGTTTACCATGAGAGCCAGCTTGCCGTACCAGACCTTTAAGGGATTCCATTTGGGCATAGTCAGGATGATTTGTTAATAGCCACGGCTTGACGTTTGCAAAGATCTTCATACCAGCATCCCGATACACCTCCGCCAATCGTTTCGGGTCAGGAAACCGCTGCTTGTTCCAAGTAAAAACCCACCGATCCCCACCAGCGCCACCATCCTTTGATGTTGATTCGGGCTGTACCGTATAACCAGAGGAAAGATGCATACCATCACAGGGAATGTTGTATTGTTTCCGGCACTTGTCGACGAATTGTTCCAATTGATGTTGAGCGTCGTCTTGTTCCGCATATCCCATTGCTGAGGCAAGATATCCAAACATAGACCGGGGCATAAGCGAGTGGCCACCCATCATGGCATTAAACGTTTGCACCACCTTTCCCACCGAAGTCCCGCCATAGATCATATAGTAGTCCAATGGTCCCTTTTCAGCTTGATAGTACGTATAATCGCCCCACATCTAGTCAGTTGATACAAAGAAAAGGGCATGAGCATCCTCTTTTTTGTTAGGCATCCAATAGCAAGCTACTTACAGCATCACGTTCTTTGCCAAGGTCAAAGAGAGTTGGACTAAAGTTATTGTAGTAGACGCCATAAGCCTCGGTGGGGGAGGACGAGGATGAGGCCAAACCAACATAGAACGGACAGAATTTGTACAGAGGGTCTTGTGTTTCAGCATCGTAACCCATAGCGTCCGTGCGATCCAGACGAAAACGCCGTCCACCGAGATTCAGACGCCCCGTGCGCTCGCCTAGTCCATAGTAAAACGTGCCAGTCATGTCGTTATCGCCACCTGCCTTTCGTCGCTGGTAATGCCATCTTGTTCCATGATGAGGATCGTAACAGTAGCTTCGATCAGCCAAATCTTGAGCAAACCAGTCATCGTCATCATCTTGCTGTTTGTTGATGGTGACACAAGTAGAGGATGTTGGCGCTTTCTTCCACGTAATACAAAATGGAGAAGGTGTAATGACGAGTTGAATGTCGTTTGTCGTTAAAATGATAACCCTTTTCGAAGGTAAAGTGGAGGTGTTTGTTCTGCTTAGATGATATGTCAAGGTGTAGTCGATGGAAGATGAGTTGTAAGGGGTAATGACTGTTGCTTGCGTCCTGTCCATTGATACTGTGTGTAGGACTCGAACAACATGGCTGTCGATAATGTAGATGCTAATCCTATGACCTTCGCCGTTCACAAACGAAATGGGATGGCTTGAAGAATTATCCAAAGTGTAGTCGTCCGAAACTAGTTGCCGCATGGAATGAGTGTGGAAGAGGAGATAGAAAAGAAAACAGAAAAATGGCCAACAGCGACCTTTTTTAAAGTGGCAATGCATAAATTTTCAACCCCCGACTGGCGTGTGAGAATCTCGAAACAGGTTCCTAGATCATCGTGATTGGGCTTTTCAAACCGGTAAGGATCTTTCCTTTACGTATTATTGAAATAAGATGATTGGCAGATGTCCTATCATAATCAAGCCAAAAAGATAGGGTGGCCTACCGGAGTTTGCAACGCCATGTAAACCATCGGCGCTATTATCGACTGTTCAAATGAATCATGGCTATGCGCACGGAAGTGTATGCAAGATAGTAAAGTAAAGGAATGATCTTTATTGACTGACATGCTCTAATTTGATTGTAACTGTGGTGGTACTATAGGCCTAGAGGGTACAGGTTCAAAAAGCTGCCATGGAGCAACGAGTCTATTGTAATAACCAGAGGAATGGGGGAGGAAGTGAGCTTGTCGGCTGCTGCTAAAAGTGTCAGATGTTTTCCAACTCCGCTCAGGCACATGCAAAAACCCAGCCATCCCATTCCAGTGCAAACAGCCATCGCCATTCAAATAAGCTAAATACAATAGACAAACTTTATTAAAAAGTCAATCTTCTGATCAAGTAGGGGAGATATATAATGTGGGTGGAATCTATTGTTACTGTTTAGGCTGTCTTGCGATCCAACCATGCTTGAATGCTTCTTCAGGCTTGACCCGTGTTTGAGGATTCCATTGCAAACATCGGTCGATAAAGTCCACAAACTTTGCGTCAGAGCATTTGAGAGTCTGGGCCAAAGATTTCGTGCCGGGTTTTCGTTTCTTGCCTTTGCTGTTGGGTATGATCTTGGGGTTGCCATAGAAATCAAAAAATGCCTTCCGCCGAGCACTTTTTTCCACCATTGTTCGACCAGGAACACCTTGGATCTCCATTATGCACGCCAGTTGATCTTGTTCATTTTCACCAGGAAAGAGAGGATAGCCAGTATATAGTTCGGCCAAGATGCATCCGACGCTCCACATGTCAATCGCCATACTATAGTCGAGGCCTAGTATCACTTCGGGCGCCCGGTAGAAGCGGCTTTGGATATATGTATACACTAACAATCAATGTGGGTCAGTCAATGGACTAGCGCTATGAGGAGAAAGTGTTTGTTGTTACCTTTTTCGTTTTCCAGACATGAGCTCCCAAAGTCGATCACCTTGATGGTGCATTTGGTTGGATGCTTCAGTAGGATGTTTTCAGGCTTCAGGTCGCAGTGGATCAGCTGATGTTGAGAGAGGATCATCAAGGAGTTGAGCAGTTGGATAGTAAATCTAGTCATAGTGGGGAAACATGATCAGGTACACACACACACACACACACACAGCAGACTTTTTTTCTGCATCTTACCTTCGTATAAGACCCATGCTAAAGCCTTGGAAGTTGTTGTTCTTGATAAAGTCATAGAGATTGATACTGAGGCATTCAAAGGCGATACACAAGTGGTTCCGAAAGTAGAAATGATCGGTCATCCGGACGTTATTGTGCTTGTCATCAGGATCCTATATAAACAAACATACCCCAGTATGAGCCCTTCGTTTTCATCCGCCTTTAGCTTACAGCAGTGCGAGCAAAGTAGAGCATTGGCAGCATAAAGATAGTGACGACCAGTTGGATACCGCTTTCCCATGTAATTCCTTG
>LT554417.1:580557-599243 GCA_900079185.1 Absidia glauca
ATGAGTTTGACAGCCACAGTACAGCCCGATCGATAATCGAATGCCTTGACAACTTGACCAAAAGAGCCCTTCCCCATTATTTCCAAGACTTCGTAGCGATAGGCCAAATGATCATTGGGTACAAAGAGATAGTCACCCCTTTCGTCGTCATAGCCATAGTTGTTGCTGGGTTTATCCACTGTTGCCTGATACTTGTTCTTGATGTGCTTTCCAACAAAGAAGATTTGGGAGTACTTCATGATTTCTTGACGTTCAAATGGCGATAGATGTTGCTGGTATAATTTGAAAGCAGTGGGTGGGCTCATTGCCGGTCGTTTTGAGTGTCGTGGTAATATTGGTATTGTTCCCGCTGATGCTGCTGTGTCTGTTGAGTCGGATGGTATTGGAGGTGTTTGTGATGTGCTGTCAGAATCATCAAGTGATATAGTGCCCGATGACAGATGTGGTTGCTGTTGTGCAGATGTCTTGGCATCCATGTTGTTCCCGGAGACCCCATCGTTGCTAAATACGCTGCTAGAAGAGTCGTCAGTTGATGATGGCTTGGTGATTTCGTTCCATGCTGATTCGTCATATGCCAATTCTTGAAGTCGTTCATGTAAAGAAGATATCCGTCGATGCATTGGTCGATTTGTCGATGGTACTGAGGAAGAGGAGGAAGAATGATCGTAGAGGAGGTCGTCATGCTGGGGTTGAGGCTGGTCCGATACGTCGGGTTGAGATATACAGTCAGGCACACATAGTTCACCTTGGACAGAGACTAGGTTGACATCAAGGCACCGAGATTGTTTCCGCTCCTTTTCCCATTGTTCTTGTAAGAGATCGCTGGACAACAATGACGCCCTCCGAATGATTTCATTGTTGGATCGGTGAGAGGATGAGGGTGGACTGATCTTTTGCTGATGTTGCTCTGGTGCTGGTGAATCGACGTCTTCGGTACTGGTGTTAGATTCTGACTTCCTGCTGATGGGTAAAGGAATACGAGTGTTGGGAACTGTTGCTGTATATTGCCGTTGTGGCGTTTTTGGTCCGCTGGCTGGTGTGTGGCATGTCATCCTTCCTTCGTGATTGCTACTGCACTAACAGAACCACAGGATTAAAAGAAGTAGAAGGTAAGTACAAGCATCATGTTATATGTTTGTTTTTGTCGCAGTGATTACCTTAATTGTACCCTTCCTATCCAGTGAATCATTTGATAAATAAGGGTCAGAGTCCACCAATCGATTGCTTGATTTCCTTTCCTTTGTCCCCGGTGATGATTTTGCAGTAACAAAAGGTGAGATCATAGATACAGGTCGGCGAATAGCAGTTGGTTTTGACGCAGTGGGTGTGGTAGTGGATGCAGGCGGGCTGTTAGTCTGCCATTTGGTGGGATCAGATCGCTGTAAGATACTTCCATCGAGATGAGATAAGTGTCTTGTTCGTTTCGGCTTATTGGACGACGCAGGAAGAGGCAATGCAACGTTGGATCCAGATCGTTCCACGTGAGACGCCAAGAGTGTTGACGATGCTTTTGGTGTAGGTAACCGTGTGGGCGCTGTTGTGGATTTTTGACACACTCCATTATCGCCATATCCAGAGCCACCAGAAGACCCCATGGTAGTATGACGTCGCTGTCGGCTTGTTTGTTGTTGTTGCTGCTGTTGCTGTTGCTCAACTTTAGGTTGGTCCTCGTTGGTGTCGTCTTTGGCCTGACTGGTTTGTATGTTGGTAGGTTCGTCGGCTACTAAAGCGCAGGTGGACTGAGTGGTCGGCTGATGTCTTTGGCGCCTCGTTTCCCGTTGTATTTTCTTCTGTGCTGCAGTAAGGACCCATAAAGTGTATTCATCGTAAGGAGTCGCTGCCAGGTCATCAGGATCACGTAAAGGAGGTGTGAGTCGTTCTTTTTCATTCAAAGCGAGTGTCGCTTCTTCCCCCATTGTAAAAGCAGAATTGTCGTATTGTATTGTCGTGTCAGCAGTTACAGGTTCCTCCAACATTATGTTCTCTCTATGGTAAGATAAAGTGAAGAGTAACAATGTCAACTTTTAGAAGCAATTCCTGCCTTTTGGGCCCAATTCATTTTAAGACTTACCCAACATACAAAAGATACTGGAGAAGCTTGAGGATTCAAAAGGGCACAATAGTTGACTTCAAAGGGATCAGTAGGAATAGAATCAGGCGGGGAAGCTAGATCGAGGGTATAAACGTATTGTTAAGAAAGAAAAGAAGGAAGAGAAGGGAAAAATGAAAAAAGACAAAAAGACGGAGTATGAATCAAAATTGCGCGCGTGCCTGTGACTTTACCAGAGGGGCAACGAATGGTAAATAGAATGATTCAAACCATACTTTTTTCATCCAAACAGATCTTATCATCTTCACTTTCATTGCATGTTGCCTCTCATGCCATTTTTTTTTCTTCACAAAGGGGTTGTTACTTCACAAACGAAGGTTGATCTGCTTGAACGCTGGCGATCCGGCGGAGTGTTAAAATGTCGGGGCGCGAAATTGCAAGATGTAAAAGGGGGGGGCTTCTCTCGATTTCTATCCTTCCTCTTCTTCCCGCTCTTTTTACATTTAGAAGATCAATCCATCAACATGAACTGCTTCGGATACAAGTTGACCGGTGATTGAAGAACATGTATGTCTTGTGTCCCTTCTTGGAAAGTACCTTGAGACTTGGTGGCGCTTAGCTTTTAATGGTGCTGGTGACGGTAAGTTGAGGGAAAAGGACAAAGCCCCCAAGGAATCCATACTAAACTGCCCAAAGCGCTAGAATCCGAGGATTCGTTTAAAGATTCGTTAGTTTATCAATGATTCCAGCATCTACACTCTTTTATGCTTTGTACCTGCCTGTCTCTAGGTTGGGGCTTGATACGATGGCCGCTTGTGGATCCTTTTGATGCACCAGTGTTGGCAGCACTCTCTCAAAGTGCCACTTTTGACAGGCGACAATGGCTATGATGCGATACACGTGCTCTTCTCTTTGCATCTCGTTTTTACCCCTAGTTAGCTCACCTCCCTTGCACTTTATGTATCTTACATTAGCCAATCTATTACATACAAGACGGTCATAGAGCACTTTTGTGTCGTCCTTTAGCCTACTAGTTGTGAAATTGAATGCATTACCTTAATTGTGTCATCATCTTATATGGCCACTGAACAATAAACAGTCTTTGTATTTGTGTTTGTGTAAAAAAGAAGGTGTAGAATGGAAGGTCTTTGGTAATGTTTACAAACAACCTCGATAGGCTGTGGTTATGTTGGGCGATCAACATCCGGGAATGTGTGGAAAAGAGGAGGCGTATCTTTTTGACAAACAGCAAGTTGACATTCCTGTGTTCATTGGATTCAGGGGCACAGTACCCAATTTAAAGGTATTGTACCCCACATTTGAATTGGATTGGGTCGGAGTTTTAATTCATGCAACATGCATTTCATCTATCAAACTAAATCAACCAACAGTCCGTTATACCGATGTCTAGATGATTGTCGAAATCAAGTGGCATCAATTTCAAGATTGACGCATTAGACCCCTTGTCTCATAGTATCCCGAGAAAACCTTCTTTGCTTATGTTTTCAATGAGCGATAGCCCCTCTTCTGTTTGCGTGCGATCATTTACCACGTTTTAGTAAACTTTTGCCACATGATGACTTTGTTTGGCCAAGATTTTCATTTATAAAGGTCGGCTCCCTTTTCTTGCTCTTCTTATTGTGCAAATCCTTTCATCGCTCTTTCACTGGCTATAACCTCACTCATTTTGCTCATTCAACCACCCCCAATGAACTCCGCCGATCAGATTTTATCATCAACTACTGTGAGCCATACAAGCAACTACCTATCACTCTTTCGGTCCAGAAGCACAGGAACAATGCACCACGTACCACGCCGACTTAGTTCTGGGTCGGCTTGCGAAACTTGCCGTCGAAGGAAAACAAAGTGTGATGGCGGACAACCTTGCGCTTTCTGTGCATCAAACCGAATAGAATGTATCCATAGACCCAGTCGCAGAAAGCGATCATCACCAAAATCCTCTCCCAAATCTACCCTGGACACCAGTTACCAACAACATACATATCTTACTCCTCCTCCCTCTTCCTCCTCCTCGTCCTCCTCTTCCTCTTCACTTTCTTCACCGCCGTCTCCTATATACTCGGCACTAAATCCTCCTTCTCGATCGGGTTTGTCTGTAATGGATCATATCAAGTCTGATTCCCCATCTCTATCGAAGCAATCCAGTTGTCCTTCATTAATTAGAGCTTCAAAAAAGACAGAAATGCCGACTATGATGGGTAAGTACTTTTCACCCTACAAGGTTACCGAATCACTTTCTAATGTATTGGCTTCATACAGATCAACTATCTTACCGAACGTTTTCAGCGGTGACACTGGCAGCATCCGAATACAAAAAAGCTTTCCCTATATTCCATCTGCACTCTGATTTCGATCAACCTCCATGCTGATCTTAAAATTCATGCAAACCGTTTCAATTTCAAACCCCGGTATGTGCCGCCCCTTTTAGTGGACACTCCCTTTTTCTCATCCCTATGCTTCTATATATGACCGCCGCCCTCACTTTTTTCCTTGCTCTATGATTACTATGCCTCTCGCCTTACAGTCTACCACCTATTTCATCCTACAGTTCATCTAATCCCTTTTTCCATACGGCAAATAAACTCGTTCCATTAATATCTCGTTGATTAAAAGGGACGGGACATGATGATCATAATTGACTATCCCTTCCATACCCCTTTTCTTACTATATACGGCATCAAGATGTTTCCAAGTGTTGTTTCACTGCCTCTCAACACCCATTCTCCACCCCTTACTTTGTTTGTATACGAAGATTGCGATCCGGACGCTCTTTTGCTTCTTTGATCTTGTTCAAAAGACAATCAGGGGGGAAAAGGGGATCTGCGTGTCAGGGGATTTGATCGATTTGGACCACTGGAGGCTCGACTTGACTTGCGAGCCGCCCTGCAGCACACATGAGGGCTCGATGTACTTTACATGCCGATCGGGCTTCTCGGTTTTATGGGTGTAGAAAAGCACAATAGCACAGTCGATGGTGCTAAAAAGTGATCTTCTCACCGATACTGTCTGCCTTTGTGTTGGGAATGCTACAGACAGAACCATCCGGACAGAACCAACCTGCGTATCCTAAATTTTGCTGACAACAAGGACTCACATGGCGGGGGACTCTCTGAGTCCCTGACTTCAGTTCGGGTCATAGATGGGACTCAACTTGAAATGAAGATAAAACCGCCCCTGCCCACACACTCCTCCAGGTTTCAAACCCCAATTGGCTATAAAATTATTTTTTTCTGCCCGTCGTTTATTTTGCTCCTTCTTCCCCTCGTCATTACTTTTTTGCCTCCATTGTCATTCTCTTCACTCCACGACGTCAAACGAACGAACGAACGAGCAAACGAACGAACGAACGGTAACTCTTCTCTTCTCACGTCATGTTCAACTTTTGCATACCATTACTAACTTTTTGCCTTTTGCATCGCTCCTCTTTCTTTTGACACTAGATCGACTACGACGATGACGACGACAATAGGGACGACGACGATGCTAATGACGACTCCACCACTGCTTCATGTCGCCCAAAAAGGCTCTTTTTAAAATTTTCAAATGTAAAAACAGGGGGAAACCCTCGCAATTTTTTTTTTTAGGTACACTCCCATTCCATTGTAGAATCTCGTAGTCCAAGTTACTAATAAAAGTATACCAATTCTTTGCTCATACCATTCCGCTACTATCTCTGATACTTTTACACAGCTTGGCCGTCTTTGTCCGTCTCCATTTGCTGGGTTTTTAAGGTAGCTTAGTCATTCTCATTACAACCCGTCACCATTTACACATTAGCTTAACTACGGCCTCAAACATAGTCTGTACCATAGCCCCTTAATCCCATTGTACCAATAAAACTCTGTATGTATGCGAAGATAGACCTTACGATCATATACATGTTACTAGATTCATTACAACTAGTAAACCAATGGCGTTTTAGGAGTTGTCAATGATGAGCTACTCATCTGTAGTTTGGTTTTTTTAATGTACATGGTATTGTCACGGTTATGGATTTGATAAAAGTCTTTCGTAGGATGATTCAAGTAGGTTTTATTGATGTAATGGGTCTAATGGGCTATGGTACAGACTATGTTTGAGGCCGTAGTTAAGCTAATGTGTAAATGGTGACGGGTTGTAATGAGAATGACTAAGCTACCTTAAAAACCCAGCAAATGGAGACGGACAAAGACGGCCAAGCTGTGTAAAAGTATCAGAGATAGTAGCGGAATGGTATGAGCAAAGAATTGGTATACTTTTATTAGTAACTTGGACTACGAGATTCTACAATGGAATGGGAGTGTACCTAAAAACAAAAATTGCGAGGGTTTCCCCCTGTTTTTTACATTTGAAAATTTTAAAAAAAGCCTTTTTGGGCGACATGAAGCAGTGGTGGAGTCGTCATTAGCATCGTCGTCGTCCCTATTGCCGTCGTCATCGTCGTAGTCGATCTAGTGTCAAAAGAAAGAGGAGCGATGCAAAAGGCAAAAAGTTAGTAATGGTATGCAAAAGATGAACATGACGTGAGAAGAGAAGAGTTACCGTTCGTTCGTTCGTTTGCTCGTTCGTTCGTTCGTTTGACGTCGCGGAGTGAAGAGAATGACAATGGCGGCAAAAAAGTAATGACGAGGGAAGAAGGAGCAAAATAAACGACGGGCAGAAAAAAATAATTTTATAGCCAATCGGGGTTTGAAATCTATAGTGCGTAGGCACACATTGTTGGAGGAGTGTGTGGGCAGGATCGTATTCCTGAGCTACAAATTGCTACTACATTCCCATGCTATAATGTAGACTTACCTTTTGAATGACATATATGCTGGATCAGAGAAGATTAAATGTTGCCAAATGGGATAGTAGGGGTGGAGTTCCATCATGAGCATCGAGTCTTGTATAAAAGTCTTCTTGTAAATCATGATCACCTGTACAAATGCAGTTTCAGCAACGGTAGGTTGAGTAGGATCGCCCGGACTGAGTTCTTTCGCAGTCAGTCGGTCATTTCATTCGTCGATCGCCGGGAACAACTTCTTGCAGAGGCTGGTAGGTGGGTTGAGGGCGGCACGTGCAAGATAAAAGGATCGACCATTGGTGGGGAAGCCTGCCATTGATTGCAGCATTTCTCTTGGAAGGCTGGTGAGATATACCCTCCATCGTTGTGTTGTTCGATCGGCCTTGGAGTCGTATTTGATCCACGTTCGTACACACGTTACCCCCCATACGAGCTGATGAGCCGCAATTTATAAGTGTCTTTTTGTTGGACCTGATACCAGGAGAAGAGAGAGCCTTGCCGATTGATTCCCGATGAGAAAAGTAAGACCATTCCTGTGCCTGGCGGGGCGGTTTTATCTTCATTTCGAATTGAGTCCCAGCTATGCCCGGGACTCAAGTCAGGAACTTAGAGAGTCCCCCGCCATAGCAATCCTTATTGTCCGCAAAATTCAGCATACACAGATTGGTTCTGTCCCGGTGGTTCTGTCTGTAGCATTCCCCCATGAAAAGTACCACTTTTTCTTGAACGCTGGTTTTCTTGTGAACGAGATACATAACCCTACTTCAAATTTCATATGAAGAAAGGTGTGCCTCCTATCCATTGAAGGGTGTCAAAGGTGTTTGATATTCTTGCATTAATCGTTGTCTCTGAGCTATTAAAAAACGATGGATGTTCTGGGTCTTCATGTAGTGATGATGGACGCATAAAGCGTAGAGATAGACTATTTTTGGTATCCTCCAATAGATATAAGTTACATATTGCTTCTTGTGAAATTTGGAGGGGAGCTATCAATCTCGGTTCTGAGAAACAGGGATACCCGTTACAAAAATTTGAAGTTAGAAATCGGAAAATTTCTAAAAAAGTAAAATGATCGCTGTTTTAAACTCCGCCAAAATTGTTACTCATGTAACAGCTCGCCCTCTTTTTTCCTTTTTTCTTTCTTTCAATCCCAACAATCATTCAAATGCACATGTCAACCACTTTTGCTTCTATCATATATCTCTTATTGAACTAACCGTATGTATACTATGATTATTGATCCTCTGAACTCCTCTAATGATCGCCTCCATCGATTGTCGATAAATGATATCTAGCGCAAGGAGCCAATCGACTAGGAGCTGAAAGTTTGCATCGTCAAACATGTAAGTGGCAAGTGTTGTAAAACTGCTGAAAGGTTGTGTTATACTAAAGTATATGTTTTCATTATTGGATACTTGTTGGCCTGTGCAAGTAATCAATGAGGTGCTATAGGTCCTGCATGTCCTACTTACCATCGTGGAACAGGTATGGTGTCTCTACTATCTACCTTTGACTAATGAGTTTTTGTCTTGCTAGGCCAACAACAAACCGACTCAAGGGAAAGCTACCAATGCCCAGATATCTCCTCTACGACTACCACACACCACCACGCACTACCATCATCATCATCCAGTCACGCAAGGTAAGCAAAGCTAGATATAAGATAGATGGAATGTAAGTAGCCGGTACAATTTGCGATTAGTCATGTCTAGGGTGCTGTACAAACAGTCAATAAAACAAGGTACTGGAAGGCCGTGTTGCAACACTGTGTCTGGAACCCGGATCCCCATGCGTCCTGCCCACTGAAAAAATCGCCTTGGACTCTCGTCCTACCATACTCTGCCGCACAAAGTCTCTACTACTACCACACTCTCCTCAGACGATGATGATATTCTATCAACGCTACAGGTATGCTTTAAAAAAGATATAGGGCGTGCCCTTGATATGCGATGCGATAATTGATCTTCCTTTTATATTTAAACTCCGCCTTTTTCAAAAGTAGTCGGGCTCGAAAATAGTGGAATCAAAAATCCTCTGTCTTTATTTTCTCCCTCTCTCCCTCTCCCTTTTTCTCATGACCGGTAGTGTGGCTCTTAATGGTTCGGTCAGGCTGAAGCACGGTAAGCTTGTAACATGAATACGTTGGTTTAGTGCATGGATTCATCTTGACAACTTTTATCGTTATCCATACAGGTTCACCTTGGCGTGATCAACAAGATCTTGATGGTACGAACAGAAAGGATGATCTATCTCTTGTCACGGTATATGATATAACGTCCGTCGTCTAATTACCCTTTGTATCTTTAGATCTACTGCTTGTCAGACACACTAGCAATTCAACGTCCTGTGGTGTGCACATGGTTTCGTATACTATTGAATCCATCATTCCACTTCAGGCTGTCAAATTGTACACCTTCACCAACCAAAGATATCGTGCGTAAGTGATTGATAGCTTTTTGTCAAAAGTTGGCTTTTGCTTATGCCCACCTTAACTCAACCTTTACATATATTATAGCTACACAAACTCGCCAGCTCTTCACGAGTACTTGTGCGAAGTATACAATAAAACGTCGGTATTCGGTCAGCCAACTCAAGCTCTGCTGGTCTGTGTGCGGAATAGTGGGATAGATCCGGGCAACCCGTTTGATGGTAAAGTAACCTTTAACCTTCTTACTGTTCGTCTTTACCTTCTAACGGTTACTCTCCCTTGCATAGAAAATGAAATCACATATCCGTTAGCCAAGGAATCACACATCTTACTTTTTGGACAGCGACTTGGACAAGATGCGTCATTACAGGTGTTTGGGCAAGTCTTGCGACAGCAGTTTGACTACACCAACTTTTATACCCTTCCCAATGTGCTTGGATCTGTCACAGTATCATCACCACTTACACTAGGCGGCAACCCAAAAAGCGATAACACTTACCAGAACAACACTCACGCCAAAGATGACATCGACGCAGCCACAGCAGCATTTATTCTCGACTCATATCGGCCTGATCTTTCTGCGGCAAGCAATACCAATCAACGCAAACAAAGATCTTGGGAATCGACTTTTGAAAAGGATATGGAGCGTCTGCATAAACTGGATATGCTTCAGGATAGAACGAAACGCAATCGGCCCGAACGAACATTGTCATTCATCAAACGGAAGCCATTTCTGCCACGGAAGAGCACCAATCCTACGACTCAACAACTTTCTACAACACCATTAAAACGATCAGCATCAGCATCAGCATCTTCACTATCCTCGACGTTGACAATTTCTACGCCTTCAGGTTTGACACCGATTTCGACAACCCTAGAGCCTACCACGATGACTGCAACCGTACCAATGACAGAATCACCAACACCAACACCTACATCTGCACCATCACACCCCTTAATGTCAATACACATCAAGAGACAACAGTCGCTGCCGAGCAAAAGTATACCGACATCATCCCAGCCAACCTCCTCTCAATCAACGCATTATGACAGCAACAAAAAGCAACTGAAATCTGCCATTTGGTCCAAACTACTCCAGGATGGCCTCAACAAGAAATCGGACGACACAATCGCATTCTATCATATCATCTACCAAAGTATACAATATGTCTTGGTAAGTTATAACGCAGGAAACAGGGGGTATGGTCCCTTCAATACAGAGGCAGCTTTATGTGTTTTGCGCTTGATTACTCACTGTCTTTTTCCATTCAATAGAGAAACACCTTCAAGGTTGCTCCTTTAGACCCCCGACGTATGGAACCCCTTATCGAAAGCCATATACAGTTTTACCGCAACCTTGAAAACGACCTTCCACAATAGCTATTCCTTAGTACCCATGCTTTTACCTTTTGTATAGACTAGCTCATCTTGGTAGATAGAAATTAAGTGTCAAAATAAAGATCATACATCATTTTACATTCAACAGTGCTTTCAAGGAAGCAATCCCACTCAATCTCTTATGATTCTCTTTTGCCTTCATCCTTTCCTCTGTACCTTTTGGATTCCATTGAGTCATTGTCGAATACACCACTATTCATATGTACGAACTTTTTCGAACTTTTGACATGTCAAAACCCTTTTCTTATGCAGGCCAACCCGAAAAAGGAAGTTTACCATCGTTTCAAATCCCGCTCATTTGGCGGACTCCTCGGCGAGGGGCACTCCCAGAGTAGCAGAACCCTACCGTTATCTACCTAACCAGGGGAAGAGAAGTTCATGCGGACAAGAAAAATCCAGAGAGATGATTCAAAGTGAGTTTTATTCATTTAGATACGCAAAACTATGACTAAGCTATATGTCTGGGTGGGTTGGGTAGGTGTAGGGCAAGCCATGATATGTCTGTTCTAGTGTCATGACCAAAGGATTAAAGAAGTGGAGGGCAGATTGGTGGCTTAAAAAGTGTCAGTGGTAGTAGGCAAACGAGTAGTGATGTTTAGCAGTGCAATGGCTACATAATCTACAATGGAAAAGTGAGTGCTCCTAAAAAACAAGAGATTACGAGGATTTCCCCATACTTTTCGTAATCCCTCAGTCCTAATCCCTAATCTAAGTACAAGTACGTCCAGTCCTGGTGTCAGAGTGTCTGTATCCGTTGCCGTCCTATTAGAACTACCAAGAGAGAAGGGAGCATTGTTGCAAAAGGCAAATGTTAGTCATGGCAAGGTAAAGATGGAAAAGATGGTGAGAAGGAGAGGGTTACCCTACGTTCGTCTGTCAAAGTCGCTGTATAGAGGGCAACTCATTTGTGGTGTGGTGCCAATGTCGATGGAAAAAAAAGTGATGAAGAAGCAAAGAAGAAGCAAATAAAAAAAACTGAGGAGAATTGAGACATTATATAACAGGTGCCCAAGAATCGACGCAGCCGATATCTTTTGCAATCACCCCGCAACCAAAGGAATCTGCCCGCATAGTGTCGTAATGCCAAAAGATTGGTGCACTGGATGCATAAAATAAAAAGTGAAAGAGAAAGAGAACCAAAAAAAAAGGGGGGGGGGCAGTTACCACTTTTCTACCTCACTGGATGCATTTTCCAACCCCGCCAATTTTGATTTTTCTGTAGGGTGTCCTGAACCCCACCCCTCTTTGCTTCCTTTCTCTATCAAACAAACAAAAAGTTGAGCTTCACCCATTAAGGTTATCGTACTCACTGGAAAATCACAATCATGAACACTTTGCACCCTCAAGTTGCCCTATACCACCATCACTTCAATCATAATTTTTAAACTCCGCCTGTCAGGGCTAGCAAAAATGCGCGGTCGGGGAATCGAACCCCGGCCCTTCGCGTGGCAGGCGAAGATTATACCACTTAACCAACCGCGCTCATATGATTGTTAAACCACAATGTTAATTATAAACCTCAAAGTCACGTGACCGATCACGTGACCTGGAGGTTTATATACCAGTTTAAAATCTCCGATTCATATCCGCAGACTTGGCAGAGTGGTCTAATGCGCTAGAATCAGGATCTAGTCACTTCGGTGGCGGGAGTTCGAATCTCCCAGTCTGCATTTACTTTTTTGAACTCCTACCATCGGAGTTTGAAAAATCGGTTGTCTTTGGCCATTTTCACTTTCTTCCTTTATTTTCTTCCCTTTCACTTTTACCTCAATCCTCCTTGTTTGTTTTACTTTTTTCGCTGCTTCTCTTATTTTACACTTTAACTATGCTTCGGAATCCGATTCGCACATTGATTGCTCAAAGGAAGCCTTTATGTTTCCCTCGATCATGTCGCCATGTCTCTACAAGCGCCTCCACGAAAAGTAAGTGAAACGATATCTGGGAACCTATGCATTCATTGTACTCACTCAAAAAATCTATAGCTAAGGTCTTAACAACGGAAACGATGCACCCTCTTGTTCGACAAGTGGAATATGCTGTGCGTGGAGCTCTTCCAATCAGGGCTGAAGCATTAAGCAAGGTAAGAAAGAGCAAGCAATGGACTTTTATGGAAGCTGCCTGTGCTGACCAGATCATGTTCCCCCATGTGTAGCAACTTTTGTCTGACAAGTCCCTTGGGTTTGATCGTGTTGTGTTCTGCAACATTGGGAATCCTCAACAACTCAATCAGAAACCCATTACCTTCTTTCGTCAGGTAACATTTTCACTTGGTGATGGAAAGCAAAGCAGGATACTAACTAATCTTATGCCATATAGGTTGCCTCTCTATGTGAAAACCCGGAGCTGTTGAAGCCTGAAAACCGCCAGACTCTCCTCAAGCTGTATCCTGATGATGCTATTGCCCGAGCTGAATTACTTTTGAAACACATTGGCAGTGTTGGTGCCTATTCTCATTCCAAAGGGATCCATCATATCCGTGAAAATGTGGCCAAGTTTATCGAAGAACGTGATGGCTATCCTGCTGATCCTGAAAACATCTTCTTGACTCAAGGGGCTTCTGCTGGGGTACATACTGTGGTGCAAATCCTCACTCAAAATTACAAGTCGGGGTTCCTGATTCCCATTCCTCAGTATCCTCTCTACTCCGCAACATTATCATTGGTGGATGCTACTCAAGTTCCATACTACCTGAACGAATCGACAAACTGGGGGTTGGATGTGAAGGATCTCAAAAAGGCGGTGGACGGCGCTCGCGACAATGGAGTGGACATGCGGGCTTTGGTGATCATCAACCCTGGGAACCCTACTGGACAATGCTTGACTGAACAGAACATGCGGGAAATCATTGAATTCTGCCACAACGAACGCTTGGTGCTCTTGGCCGACGAGGTGTATCAAACAAACATCTATAAGCCTCAGACTCGACCCTTCCATAGCTTCAAGCAGGTGCTGTGCTCCATGGGTGGCGATTACAAGGATCAAGAACTATTCTCCTTCCATTCTATCTCTAAAGGCATGGTGGGTGAATGTGGAAGACGAGGCGGGTACCTGGAATGTGTCAACATTGACGAAAAGGTGATGGACCAGCTTTACAAGATTGCCTCGGTGTCTCTTTGCCCTAACGTCCAAGGCCAAATTCTCGTCGACCTGATGACCAATCCACCAACTTCTGGCGACAGCTCCTACCCTCAGTACAGAGAAGAAATCGATTCCATCTACCAGTCTCTCAAACGGCGCTCGTCCAAGCTGGCCGACTGCTTCAACTCTTTGGAAGGAATGACCTGTAACGATGCCGAAGGTGCCATGTATCTCTTCCCGAAATTGACTCTATCTGAAAAGGCTATTGAAGCCGCCAAGGCGAATGCTATGGCCCCGGATACTTTTTACTGTATGTCTATGCTGGAAGCTACTGGTGTCTGTGTAATTCCGGGTAAGCAAAAGAAGATGCATGTTTGATAGCATATCGTAAAGACTTACCCCTTCTTTCTGAAAAATAGGATCTGGTTTTGGTCAGCAGCCTAACACATTCCACTTCCGCTCCACCTTTTTGCCTGAAGAGCACTTGTTTGACAGCTTTTGTGGTGGTCTTCGTAAGTTCCACGGCGAATTCATGGCCAAGTACAAGGATTAGATGATTGTTGTTCGGGACACCTTCTGTCCTCCTCCTCATCCTCCTCCTTATGAAACCAAGTAGCATTAGTATTAGTGATTGGATTTAGAATAGGAACACATGCCAGTATCAATAAAGTAGAAACATTGTTCCCACCAGCTTTCCTTAACATAGACTCACGATAAACTAAATGATTCATGCGACTTTTGTTACTCAGTCATGCAGAAATAGGTATGCACAGGATGATTTGAAGCCCACCCACCGGATTAAAACTCCGCTTGAGGCTACAAATGAACCTCTCTCTCCAATTTCTTTTCTTTACTCCTTCTTTGCTTCCTCATCTCTCTCTTTTTTTTTTTTTGGACTTTGGCAACGCATCACTAACGACTCGCCCTCTACCTAACTATCTTGAATGACGAACGCAGGTTTACACTCTCCTTCTCACCATCTTGTCCATGTTTGTCTTGCCATGACTAACAATTGCCTTTTGCTTCATTGCTCCTTTTTTTTTCTTAGTGGATCAAACGGGATGGCAACAGATATAGGCGTTCTGGCTTCAGGAATGGATGAACCTGTGGTTAGATTAGGGATTGGGACGAACGGATTACGAAGAACATGTGGAAGAAGTAGCCTTCGCAATTTTTTTTTAGGTGTACTCACTTTTCCTTTGTAGATTCTGTAGCCAAAGCACTGTTATAAATTACTATTCCTTAGCTCCCTTTGGACACTACCACCGAACCTTTTGACACCGTTGACCAGCTCCCCCTTCTTCATTTTATAGCTCATTGCACTAGATTAGTTCATTCCCTGGCGGGTCCTCCATGTAGTTTAACCATAGCCTCATTCAGTGAATAAAACTTATTTGAGAAACCATCTCCATGACTTTGCTCTTTTGAATATGCTCCAGTCATCTTGAAAGGTCTGACATGCACCAAGTCTTGCAACGCACACGGGATTTTGAAAAATGCGGAGTGCGAAAAAAGGGGGCGGGCGACTAGGGCTTTTTGAATTTTTTGAGCCGAGTTGCCCTGTTTTTCATAACCGAGATGGACAACCCGTCTTCGAATTCCACATGAAACAAGATCGAATGCATATCTATCGAAAGATATTAAATTTGAAGTATAACTATGTTGTATACTCCCGTAAACTCCCTACTAATCCCCAAAGCAGCAACTATTTCCAGGGGACCCAAAGTCGGTCTTTCATCCACCTACACCCAACACACTTGGCATCATTCGGTAGACACGAAGCACTGCTTTCTTTATGTAAAATTTGAGGTGAGGTCTGTTATCTCTTTCACGAGATAATCCATGTCCCACAAAAAGTGACACTTCTTCATGGCGGGCGGTCCATTTTTTTTAAGCGGGGTTGCAAATTTCGGCAGAACTCAGTAATAGCGGTCTAATGGCACGCACATAGCCGTATACCATATCAAAGTGGGTCTATTCAGCATTGGAATGATCATAGACAGAGAAGGAAAAAACAACAACAGTATGTATACATTTATTTTAAACAGGTCTAACACTACAATCTATCTAGTAAGCACTACCACTGCGCGCGGGGCCACAGCTAAGCAAAGAGGAGCCACCGATTAATCGAGTCCCACCAACTTGTAGACTTGTTCCATAGTTTGATTAGCAGTGATTTGAGCCTTGGCCGCGCCATCCTTCAGCACCTGTTGCACATACGCCGGATCTGCTTGTAACTTGACATATTCGGCCTGAATGGGTTGGATTCGAGTGATGATCGCATCTGATACGGCTTGCTTGAGCTGTTGTGAGTTTTGCAGATCGGCCATCTCCTTCAAAGCGTCGTCCACCGATAGATTTGTTACTGCCGCATAGATATTGATCAAGTTCGACACCCCCGGTCGCTGGTCCACATCGTAGCTGATCCCCTTGACACTGTCCGTCATGGCTCTGTTGACCTTTTGTTGAATCACCTTGGGCTCGTCAAAAAGATTGATACGGCTTAGATCGGAGGGGTCACTTTTCGACATTTTGTTGGTGGGATCTCGTAAAGACATGACACGTTTGGTCGCTGGTGCTAAGGGGTTGTATAAAAGAAAGGGAAGGGTCAGCCATTACAGTGTGCAGAAACAAGCTCTATTACTTACGAATGATGGCTTCGGGTTTTGTAAAGTATTTCGATTTGAATGAAGAGTTGAATAAGGCGGCAATATCACGGGAGAGTTCTAAATGTTGCATTTGATCGGCGCCGACAGGAACATGAGTAGCCCTAAGAAAAGTGAAGAGAGAAGATGTTCCTGAGTCCCGAATCCACCCCTTCTATGCACAGTTTTATACCTGTATATCAAGATATCTGCTGCCTGCAACACCGGATAGTCGAACAACCCCATCTTGAGACTAGCCGATTTTGATGTTTCCAATAGGGCCTGGGCGTGCGAGACGTGCGACTTTTCGATTTTCGATTTCCACTGAGTCATCCTTCCCAACCACCCCACAGGCGTGATGCAGTTGAAGATCCACCCCAATTCCGTATGTCCCCGTACTTTACTTTGTTCAAACAAGACGCTTTGCTTGGGATCGACGCCACATGCCAAAAGTGCCGCCGCCATGTCGTGTTTGGATTGTCGTAGCACCTTGGGGTCCTGAGGCATTGTAATCGCATGAAGATCGACCACTGCATAGTAAGTCATGGTGTCCTTTTGTTGTAATCGTGCCCAATTGTCAAGCGCCCCAAGAAAATTGCCCAAATGAGGCGAACCGGTGGGTTGAATGCCAGAGAGAATGATGCGCTTTTGTTGTTGTTTGACTTGGGTCGTAAAGGCACGCTATTGTAATAAACAAACAGAAGAGGTCATAGCGTCAGTTGGTATAGGAGAATGTAATACAGTGACATACTTTTAACATTGTGAGTCGAATGAGAAAAGGAAAGGGGAAAGAAAGGTGGAATAGAAAAAAAAAAAAAAAAGTCCTCCAAGCCAGTGCATTTGGAACCCCGCTGTCAGTTCGAACTTTCAGGGGCCAGGGTATTGCGGCACCTGAGGTATGATAAAGCCACGCATGCAGGCAGGATTTGGTTCCGAGTAGATACAAACATAGCGTCGCAAGTGTTAATAAATAAGAATGCTGTTTATTTCATCAGTCCAAAGAAGGGGCACGTAAGCTATCTAAAGGAAGGGGTTCAAAGTGATGTGTATCTATTCCTCGGGAAGCTAATTCTCCTTGGCAATGGGGCGGGACCAGTTTGTGTATAAGGTCCGGTCGGATGGATAGTTCTAATAGCAATTACACAAAGCAGATGATTAACAAACAGTTATGCCTTTCTCTTTTCTTCGTTACCTTCTTTTGTAAAGTCAAATAAGATAGGCAGATCCTTCCCGTTGGACATTTTAGTATCAGGATTTCGTAGTTCGTCGAAGAAGGGATGCACCAAGGCTTCGCTTGCGGTGGGGCGAGATTGGGGGTTGTATTGTAAAACATGTGTAATCAGATCGATAGCTTCAGGAGGTGTTCGAGATCGGAATACCTACATGTCATATGTGAATAGTTTAAGTTTAGTCGGTGACCAACCAACCGAGATGAGTGGCCCTCTCCCCCCCTTTTCTGCTTCCCTTTTTTGTTTCAACTGTTACCTTTGAGAATGGATGTGGTTTGATAAGAGGGAACTTGTGATCCGTATAATGAGGGTTCATCATGATGATTTGTTCTTTGGAAGGAGTACCCAGTACTTTGATGATTTCAACCAGCTGATCGATGCCACTTTCACCAGGGAAGAGAGGCTGGCCCAGTAACAATTCACCCATCACGCAGCCGACAGACCATATATCGATTTTGGTTGTATACAATGTCGCTCCAAAGATCAATTCTGGCGCCCGATAGTAACGTGAGCAAATGTACGAGACATTGGGTTCACCCTCCGCCAAAATCTTCGCACTATATCAAAGAGTGAGTTCTACATCCATCGTCATTGTTGTTCTTCTATCCTTACCTTCCAAAGTCACATAGCTTCAAGACACCAGTGATGGGATTCAGTAGCAGGTTCTGAGGTTTGATGTCTCTGTGACAGATCCCCAAAGTATGAGTATAAGCCAGAGCACGGAAGAGTTGATATGTATACAATTTGACCAAGAGAGTAGGTATAGGTTGCTTGATTTTGGAATAATGGCGACTTATACGGTACAGAGTTTCAGGCACATATTCCAAGACAAGGTTCAAATAGATTTCATCACTCTACATAGCCAAAGAGTCAGTCAACCAGTCTTTCTCCTCCCTTTCCGTGTCATTGATTTTACCTTCTGATCACCTTTATTGATAAAGTAGGCCTTCAATCCACACACATTACGATGATCCATCAGCCTCATGATTTGCAATTCCCGATTCTATGTAGATAACCCGAGAAGAGATAGTAAAGAGTTAGAGCCTCTCCGCACAGACTGTGGTTCCCCCCC
>LT554417.1:599452-610297 GCA_900079185.1 Absidia glauca
GCCGCTCGGTACCAATTTCGCTTGATAAACCACGCCAAAGGATCCATTGCCAATCACCTTTTGATGCGTATACTGTAGTTGTCTGTCCTTTCCGGTTCGTCCATCTTTGGCTGCCACAGTTAATAGTCGGGATGTCATATCCTGTTCACCTGTAAATGGTCATCAAGACACCGCAGAAGCAAAGGTGCAAAAGAAAGACAAGGTGAGTGATGATATCATCAGGATCTTCCACACTCCCCCAAAACACGTCCAAGGTAATCATGCCCACTTTTTCTTTTCTTTTCTTTTCTTTTTCTATCTCTTACCTGGAAGCTTGAAGTTATGAGCGGAAGAATGACTAGGGATATCAAAGGAAGTGTTCTCTTTATGAGTCATGGAAGATGGCAGAGAAAGATATAGATGTTAAAAGAAGGAAAGCGAAAGAAGAGGGCCAAAAACAAAAAAATATTCCAAATGACTTATAGCGGTATTTGAAACCCCGAGCCATGTCGGAGTTGCGGGCCCTTTTTCTTTTCCAATTGGAAGGAATGGTAACAAGGGTCTATCGTCTGACCACATCCCCCCCCTCCAAGTTCAAACCCTTTCCACCTCGCTTTCTATGTAGTAGTAGCCGATCTTTCTGATAGGACGACACCGACTTTTTTTTAACACACAGTTTATGCCTATTACTCTTTGGAGCCCTCCCCCTTGGATTCCAAACGCCGCCATCTTTGCCCCACTGGCATAAAGTGACATTTGAAAAAGTACGTTTATTATCAAGATTACAGTATTGAAGAAAAAAGCAAAAAGTACAGGGAGAGTGATGTAGAGCATACACTAAAGACAATGATACATCAGTAATTACAAGTGACAAGACAAAAGATTTAGATAGACAGCAAAGTAACAATGACTATAAACAGGGCTACAAAGATTGTCTAAAAGAAGTAAAGAGTAAGGGGAGGGGGGGGGGATAAAGTAGATCATCGATCCTAATAAAGCAAGTGACTACCTAGACTACATTAAATGATACGTTGGTTTCCAATGGCCACACTGGGAGAAGAGAATTTGTGTCGCCAGCTAGAGGAGGATTCATTGGCTTTTTCCATGGCCATGGCATCATCCACCACTGGGTCCTTCATCTTGATAGACAGCATTGCCTCGGTCGGGGACAGGTCAGCCATCAGCGATCGGTGACGGGTGGATCGGATCCTCGGCTGGGTCAGGCATTGTCGGTACATGTGAGGAGAATTCGGTAAGGCGTCGTTGAATTGATGCAAGGTCGTCGGTAAAGGCGGCGAGTCCATCGTCAAAGGGAATCGTGGGGGGTGGGTCAGTCCTGCTGGTGGTTCTAAAGAGATCGATTCCGGTGTTGAAAAATCGGGGGATGAGGAGGATCCCACGGGCAATGGCGGCGGGGGAGATGGGGTGGAGATGGTGGGCGACGACGGCATGTAGATCGTTTTGGCGTTGGTTGTAAAGTAGCAGGCGGGAGAAGAAGTGTCATCCCCACTCGTATCGTCCTCTTGTTTTGACAGGTCGGCATCGCTCCATGTGGGTATAAAGTCAAAGTGGTTGTTGCCATCGTCTTCATTGCTGGTATCCATATCGTGATGAGATAATGTATGAGCTGCCATAAAGTGCTGAGCTGTCATTTCGATATCGTCCGTTGCCATCGCCTCGGCTGTGTCGGTGGTCGAAGCGTTCGGGAAAGCGCTGTGCGTATTCAGGAGTTCAATCAAGCTTTTCGTCATGTCGTCCGGGAGCCCTTCGTAGTTGATGGTGCTGGCAGCCAAGACACGGACAATTCGTTGAATCATCGCATTGGCGTGCTGTCGCTCAGGGGTAATCAGTTGGCTGTTGGCAATGGCGTTTCGGCAAAAGACGGTTGAGGCTTGGTAGATACAGCTGATGAATTGTTGACAGACACACCATCCAAACTGCTCGGTGATGGCTTCAGATATCACGACGATTCGATTGGCGGCATCAAGGCAGATGGCTTGTGATCGATCTGTGCATTGTCGTTGCCATTGGAAAGGCGTCCCAGTCGTATTCCATTTGTTAGGGCAAGGTGGTGAGGATGATAAGGTTGTCGATGAAGTCGCAGGGTTCAATAGCGGTGAGGATGATGATAAGGGTGACGAGTCGGTTGGTGTAAAGGCTGCCGGCGCTGTAGTCTGAGGCGAGCATCGTCGAGAGTTGGCGTTATTGAAGAATGTTTTATGAAGAATGATCCATTGTGTTTGGTACTGTAACATCAACAGGAGGGCAGACTGTGCACGTAGATCGTCAGCGCTCATAGGTGAGTGTGGATATTCACCCGTGGTTGCTGATCCCGATGCCGAGGCCGAGGCTGATGCTGACGCTGACTGTTGATTATGGCGCCGATGGTGCCGAGTATATTGTTGTGGAGACTGTGCAAATGTTGGTGGTGGTGAAAGAGGTTGTGGATCGACACGATAGTAGTCAGGCAAACGATCGTACCATTGGCCGAGATCGATTTCTAGAGCTTGCACCCGTTTCGCCCATCTGTAAGGAAGGTCTTCATGGACTCGATCTATAACAACAAGTAAGAGCGATTAGATGCTGGGTTTTTCTTAAATAACCAGGGTTGCTACTTACGAGGTTGAGGGTCCAGCTTTTCATAATCATTGACCAGTTCCAAGGTTTGTTTCCCCAGCTTCGCCAAAGCCATAAGATGTGCAAAGAAGGTTTCTTTCTCGATGATCTTGTCGTCATAGGCGGATTGTCGGGTATCTTGTAAAGTCTTGTTGAGAGAGATGACCTCATAAAAGTCGATGTCACATTCATTGTCGTTGAGTAGGGCGGGTTCACCAGAATAGAGCGAGCTTTGGATGTCGTTATAATACAGCACCATGAAGAATTTCAGGTACTTTTTGCGCAAGAGGTTGTTGTTCTTCGGTAGTGAGGCTCGTCGATGCATTCCCAGTTCCAGCATCATTCGCAAGCCCAAGCCAATGTAGATCCTCGATTGAGAGTGTCGCTTGCATAAGATACAAAACATGGAGAGGTTCATAAGGGTTTCCAGAGTAGCGCAATGAGGGGTATCAAAGTAGTCCATCAGGCTATCGCGGGCACGGTCGTAGTAGAAGAAGGCGATATCTTTAAAGTTGGTGCATATGTTCTTGTCGTGGCGGCTACCGTGAAGCCAGGCCATGGCCAGACCAGAGTCGATGCATAGTTGATTTCGCTTTGGATCGTCGCACCGGTCCCAAAAGGTTGTCCAATCTGACGAGAACTTTGGGTGGAGACAGTCCCAGTAGAGGTGGCAGATGTAATGCATGATGTTGGCCGAGACGTCCTTGGTGAGTTGGTGGATATTCATGTCGCAATGCTTGTACTTTTCCAAACAGATGATCGGTCTTCTTCCAATAGCTGTTTTCCAGTATTCGGTGGTAGGAGGTGCACAGAAGGTGCTGAAGAGAGCCGAGGTCGGAGAGGGGCGGAAGAGGCCATTGCAACCAGGCAAAAAGTCGTCTTCGTGTGGAATCGCAGTATCGTCAGAGTTGATGTTGCTGTGGCTATCGTCGGCGGAGTCTGTCATTAGGCGAATCTGTTGCACAGCTTCCACTAGTTGATCCACCGATTTGATGTTGGTTTCTAGGCGCATAGAGTTGTTGGGTTGGAAAGACATGGTCCATTGCATAGGGCATATCGAGGCACGTCGTTCCACGTGAGAAGTTGCTGCTGTCGTGGTAGATGTTGCTTGCACAGTCATAAAAGATGTCGGTAGGCTGGTTGATTCCAAAGGTAGAGTCCCTGCAGGCGCTGATGACCAAGATGGTGCCATAGAGACAGTATTGTTGTTGTTGCTGTTGTTGCCATTGCTAGACAAATCAGAAGATGTTGAAGAAGTAACACCACCACCAGTTGATCGACGTTTCCCAAACTGAATAGACGCCTTGTCCAATTCCTTCGTCATGCGAGTCAATAGTGGAGTAGTCTTTTCGATCCAAGATTCGATTTCGTAAAAGGTGATCTGCAAGGCCTCCAGGTCATGTTGTTGTGTCTTCAGTTCCAAAGAAGCCGCCTTTTCTTCTTCTGATAAAGGAGGTTGTTGTTGAGCTTTTTTCTTGGAAGGTTTTCGTGCACCATTTTGTTTTTGTCGTCCCGTTGTCGTTGCTGTTGATGCTCCCATTGAAGAAGAAGGAATCAGTATAGAAGAGAAAAAGGTGTTTAAAGAAGCATAAACAGACACAATGACCGTACACCAAGAATAGAAGATAAAATTAGAAGAATTGGAAAGAAGAAGAAAGGGAGTTTGGGATTTGAAATTGCGAGGATGAAAAAAGTGACATTTCAAACCCCGCTACTAAGCTGGACTGGCGGAGTTGGGGTTGGGGGTTTTAAAGTTTCTTTGGTTGACTCACTCGTATGATCTGATTGGTATCCAACAGTGCCCTTTTCAGTTGATCGGTCCTGTATGACTGTGACTCACGTGCATCATACCAGTGGATGGGCAAACGGATGAAGTTTTACCAACGACGTATAACAATTTGGATCTCTTCAACACAGCCCATATCCAACCTCACCAAGCTATTACCTGCCTTTCGAGTGTTTTTGGCCTCTCCTTTTCCATCAGATAACCGAAGCCCAGCAGGTGAGGTTAAACTGTTTACCCAAAACTGCGGTCATGTACAAATAGGTAAAAACTATACAAATGGAGGAACCGGAAGTCGATTCAAACAACGAGGCAAAAAAATCTTCGGGCATTTTTAACCTCCGACCATTTTCGGTCGCACAGCTCTTACAGTTAGATCCTTGGACTATCCTATCACATCATGCTACAACAGTAAACCACCATACGATGGATCATTTAAAGGAGATGCAGATGGAAAAAAAATAGTCATATTGCCATGAGCACAATCAAGGTCCGCTCTTTTGATTAATAATCACCTGCAAATGATCAAAACAATGACATGGGCTATCAATCCCTAACCCCCGTAATGGTGAGTTCATCATGCAAAGTGGCTCCTAGGTCCCTTCGTGTAACATTTGTACATATATAAACCGCTGATCTCTTTTATTTCGATTCACTATATATAAAGGGGGGAGGGAGCTATTCTGATCTGTGATGAGCCACTCTTTTGAGCCAATTGTAGCTACCAATGCACATGCCGCCTGTTGGTCCAATCTCAAGCCAGAAGGTGAAAATAAAGAAACAAAAAGTCAGGTTTTTTTGTTGATCATGATCACACACTGTAGCCCCTTTTTTGTTTTCACCCCGCTTTACCATATGGGAAGCCTTTGATGGACCACCCGTCAGTACCACCTGACCTTTCGATCGTAGATTGCCGTCCAACACAGCCTTGTAATATCCTTGAAACCATTGACAGGAATCCAAAAAGTACCCGGAATAGCCTTGATCCACACAGATTCCTATATTCATACCTTGTTCAGTATAGTTGCGGTGATCTACACTGATCATGCCCAACAATCGCCTCAATACTGGTTTGCAAAGACGTTCAGGAAATCTTTACGGATAAGATGATCGAGCCGATCTTTCCCACATATCGAGATGTGCCATTTTAGTACTCTAATCTAATGACTTTTTCCCCCATGAGAGAATAAAGAGGTTAGCATTGGCCATACTTCTTTTCGTCCCCCGCCATCCCATTTAACAGCATTCAATCTTCTCTGATCCAGCCTACTTGTCATTCAAAAGGTAAGTCAGCATCATGGCATTAGAATGTAGTAGCATCCTCACTCTGACATATTAGGGATCTGCTGCAGATTGAAGCTCAGGAACACGATCCTGCCTACACACTCCTCCAACAAGGTGTGCCTAAGCACTCTAGAATTCAAACCCCGATTTCGCTACAAGCACTTTTTTTTCGTCTGTTCTTTATTTTGCTCCTTCTTCCCCTCGTCATCACTTTTTTACCGCATTGTCATTCTTTCTTACTCCACGACGACAAACGAACGAACGAACGAGCAAACGAACGAACGAACGGTAACTCTCCCCTTCTCGCGTCATGTTCATCTTTTTCTTACCATTACTAACTTTTTGCCTTTTGCATCGTTCCTCTTTCTTTTGACACTAGATCGGCTACGACGATGACGACGGCAATAGGGACGACGACGATGCTAATGGCGACTCCACCACTGCTTCATGTCGCCCAAAAAGGCTCTTTTTAAAATTTTCAAATGTAAAAAACATGGGGAAACCCTCGCAATTTTTTTTTTAGGTACACTCCCATTCCATTGTAGAATCTCGTAGTCCAAGTTACTAATAAAAGTATACCAATTCTTTGCCCATGCCCTTCCGCTACTATCACTGATAATTTTACACAGCTTGGCCGTCTTTGTCCACCTCCATTTGCTTACTTTTTGCAGCAGTTTAGTCATTCCCACTACAGTAACTTATTGCCATTAGACATAAGCTTAACTACGACCCCTAACGTAGCCTGTACCATAGCCTTTAATCCTATCACATCAATAAAGCCTACTTGAATCGTCCTACGAAAGACGTTTCTCAAATCCATTACTATGACAATATACATTATAAAGACCAAACTACAGATGAGTGCTCATCATTGGCAACTCCCAAAACACCATTGGTTTACTAATTGTCATGAATCTAATGACATGTACATGATCGTAAGGTCTATCTTCGCATACATACAAAGTTTTATTGGTACAGTAGAATCAATGGGCTGCGGTACAGACTATGTTTGAGGCGGGAGTTAAGCTAATGTGTAAATGGCGACGGGTTGCGATGAGAATGACTAAGCTACTGTAAAAATCAAGCAAATGGAGGCGGACAAAGACGGCCAAGCTGTGTAAAAGTATAAAAGATAGTAGCGGAAGGGCATGGGCAAAAAATTGGTACACTTTTATTAGTAACTTGGACTACGAGATTCTACAATGGATAGAGGTGCACCTAAAAAAAAAATTGCGAGGGTTTCCCCATGCTTTTTACATTTGAAAATTTCAAAAGTGCCTTTTTGAGCGACATGAAGCAGTGGTGGAGTCGCCATTAGCATCGTCGGCGTCCCTATTGCCGTCGTCATCGTCGTAGCCGATCTAGTGTCAAAAGAAAGAGGAACGATGCAAAAGGCAAAAAGTTAGTAATGGTAAGCAAAAGATGAGCATGACGTGAGAAGGGAAGAGTTACCGTTTGTTCGTTCGTTCGTTCGTTTGTCGTCATGGAAAAAAGAGAATGACAAGGTGAGTGTTGGGGAAGGAAAGAAGAAGTAAAGAGTAAAAATTTGTGGTGAAGTGGAGACTTATAGCATTTTAAACCTCCGCCCAGTCTAGTCCAGCCCGCACACAAAATACCCCACTTGCACTAAACAGCCAACATCTATTCATCCGTCGATCATTTAATGGCTTTATTTCAATAAGATATACTACACTAATCTTCAAATGGATATTCAAAGGGTTCAAATGGAGCAGCTTCTTCATTTGAGGTTTCTTGACTATCGGCTGTGAGATTTAAAGCGGTGCAGTTAGTGGAAGAGTTCAAGTGTAGTGGATGCTTTGTCTTTCATTTACCTGACGTTGGAGCACTGGGTTCAATCAATTCTTCCTCTTCGTTAGGTCGTCGATCTTCCATCAAGACAATACCGCTGATAACACCCTTCTTGATCGGTACATATCGGCAGTCATCCTTGAATGTGATCCGGTGCAATTGAGCGGGTACCACCCGAGACAGATTTTCGAGTACACCGTAAGTTTCTTCTTTCTTCTTCTTGTTTTTTCGTCGTTGGTCATCCCTTGTTGCGTCGTCTTCCTCCGGTGTTTTGGTTTCCTCGTCTTTTACAGGTTCGTCTATATCCATGCTGTCCCCCTTGTCTTTTTCCGATTTCTTTGCCCGTGCCTTTGCCTTGGCAGTGGTGGATAATACTGCAGTCGCCACCTATATAGAAAGTCATCAACATGGTTAGATATACGCTTTCTCTACCTTTACTTTTGTCCTTTACCTTTTCAACAACCACAGCAGAGGGAGGTTTCAGAGCGGGAGGATAGGCAAACAAGGATGGTTTTGCGTTGGATACGAATTCAAACTTGGGCGTCTACATACACAGGGAAATTGAGAATTGTCGCTCCTTTCTTTTTGCCTTCACCTATTCTTTACCTTCAAGTCCTTGTTCAGACCAATGATAGCTGTGGGGGTAAATGACAAGCTAAGCATGTGCGTCAGAGGATGCCAGTACCAGAATTGCGTAAAGACAGCCATGCCAACAATAGCAGGCATGTTTGCATGACCTGATCGAGACACCAAAGAGATTGTCACGTTGCGTCCACCAGCGTCGATGATACCTTGAGCCAAGACGGCACCAAACTTGGACATCGGGTCTTCATGCTTGTCACCAATGATCTTTGCGTAGAGTTTTCGTACGGCTGCTACCTTGGGGTTTGTGTTTTCGGTTTGTTGAATGAGGATCATGGCTTGGGAGATCAAAGCCCCTTGACGGACAAAATCGACAGGATCCTTAGTCATAGGTTCCAACAGAGCCAGGGCATCCTATCGTGCAGAAGGGTGTTAGTTCAAAAAGTACACTAGAGTGCATTTCTAGGTCTTACCAGGTAGCCAGTGCCAGCACATGAGATACCCAAAGCGAGAGTTGCACCGTATCGTACATGAGGGTTGTAACTCTCGGCCAAAAGTTGCACAATACGAGGTACTTGCTTGGGGTTCTTCAAAAGGATAAAGCCTAGGGATGTTACAGCGGCGCGGCGGACATCATCATTCACATCACTAACAGCAACATGCAGGAGACGGCGAATAGCTTTGTTGTTTCCAGTTCCACTATAAGCCATGGCGATAGTATAGATACCACCGTAACGAAGGACAGGATCCTTTCAAAAAAAAAGTGGTGAGTACGCATCACAATGTCGTCCCAAGTCCTTACCTTATCTTCAAGCAGTTGGTTGATCAAATGATCGGCTTGTTCTTCTTTTCCATACATGATAAGAGAGATACCAACAGCCAAGCCTCGGATAATCTTCTCATGTTGAGTTTCGTGGGCATACTGGAGCATTTCTTCTACCGCCTCTTCAGATGCAGTGCCAAGCTTGACAAGACCCATAGCAAGACCCGCAGATTCACCAGCAACAGCGCTGTCGCTAAACAAGACAGTCTTCAATTCGTTGTAAATATCTATAGAGCCAAGGGGTAAAATGAGTACTCACGCAATGGCAACCACCAAGTTACTATACCTTCATTATCAGTTGCCATGCCCGCGACACCAAGACCGAGGCCCGCACCATGTTGAATGACTTCCTTATCGGTATCCTTCAGGGCCTTTTTCAGGTAGCTAAGGACGTCTTTGCCATAGTTTGCATTAATCAGCCCAAGAGCATATAATGATCCACCTTCGGAGTATTCACTGCCGCCTTGAGCACCTTCTTGGGGCAAGTATGGGGCCAAAAGATTCATTGATTGCGCCAGTTGACCCTAAATGAAACATAAAGTAAACTGCTATAGTCACTAAAAGGACGACTTTTCCCTTGACCTTTTCCGAGTCTTACCTTATGAATCACACCAAGCGCTGCGGTGGCGCTGAATTTGGTCCAGTTGGTGGCCCTTGATAACCATTCCAGATTCTGTCGCAAGAACTCATCGCTGGTAGTACCGGCATGCATGAATGCGTTGGCAAAAGTCAGGGCAGAGTGGTAGATCGAATGGCGAGACTCCAGGGCATTCTATTGCAATCACGGTAGATGTCAGCAAATTGTTCTCATCTCGTTCCTATGGCTTACCTTTGTGTCCTTCAGTATCATGAGGTCGGTATGGTTGTTTCGATAAAGGAATTCCAAGTACAGACGGATGGATTCTTCGCCGGATAGAATAGGTACAAGCTTCTGGAAGGGGTCGGAGGTATCAGCGGGCTAAAGAAAAAAGGAGGGTTAGTCGCTATTGGCTCATCTATCCGTTAAGAAGCATACTTACTTTGTTGGTTCCATCTGCGTTAGCAGGGACGGGTAAGTTGCTTGTCACCTTGGATAAAAAGTCTTGGGTTGCGATTTCTTCCAAGTCAAATGCAATTTGATAGGCCATAAGCTATAGGTTGGTATTGGTATAAGATGAGTAAGTATCTGTGAGACAGTCGCATTTGTCGCCCGTTCCTACCTCTTGTCCCTTTTCGATCAAGTCTTTCAATAGCAGTGCAGCAGAGTGATGATCGTTTAAATGCACAAGGCACTGGCTCATGGAGATGTAGTCGGGATCGGCCAAGTGTTGGTATGAGTCCACTAGCAGTTGCAATACCTATAACAAAAACACAAGTCATTGGTCAAGATTAGCTTGATTTTCACTAGCCTATGATCATTCTTTCGTACCTGATTTCTGAATTCCAATTCTTGCACCAAAGTCATAGATACTTCGAGAACATATGGAAGCAGCTTTGTAGAGTCACCCTTTTCGATCATCGCTTTGACTACATCCAATCGTCTAGATTCCAAAGCAATTCCAATGGCTTGTTCATATTCTTCGTCTTGAGCACATCGCTGAAACATTCGTTCGACAATATCTTGGAGCCTTGCATCAATATCTTCAGTCATGCCTTCAGAGCCGGATTCCTGTCGTCTAAGGTGGATGTATTTGTCGATGCATTTGGCTATTATCAAGATGAAACAAAGGAGGTGTCAGTGTCATCATGATCCACAGCGCTTTAGAGGAGAAGGTCTTCACTTCCTTACGTACAAATTATGGTTTCGACGTATTCAGATTTTTCGGACAGATCGAATCGTTTGCCGGCACCAAGAGCAAAGGTCAGCGAGTCATCTAGTTCGCCCAAGTAATAGTAAACCTGCACACAATGTCGAGTCGGTTAGGCGATCTAAGCATCCTCATGGAAGTCTTTTTTTTTTTTTTTTTTTTTTTTTTTTTTTTTTTTTTTT
>LT554417.1:610620-623868 GCA_900079185.1 Absidia glauca
CAAAAGATTGTGTATGGTTAGTGAAGCGTCAAGTTATTTATTATCCAAACATACTTGCTGAGGTAAGGGCTGCCATTGTTCAGCTTTTCGAAAATTGGAGGGGAAGAGAAGAGTAGAGAGAAGAAAGTGGCCACGCGTTTGACTTGAGCTGTTCAAAAATCAATGACTGAGTTTTCGTTGGCAATCGGACTTTACTTGACATTCAATTTCTATTGGTCAATTCCAAGTCTCGCCAGATTCAACTCCGACCGGCACCGCTTTTTGATTTTCTATGAACTCTTGTCTTTTTTGTTTACCTGTCTTTCTTTCTCCTTCTTCACTTCTTCCAATTCATTCTGTTATGGCAGCGACTTTTGGCTATACTTTGAAACCCAAAACCATTGAAGTACCTTTACAACATGAACAAGTCTTAGAAGTAGTGTGTAATGACCTTCCGGTGAACCCTCTTGAACTGACTGACATCTTTCGACAAGAAGGCGTGGCTCTTACTTACTATCGAGCACTTGCGGTAAGAAGAAAACAGTAAAGGAACCAGGCACTATCTATCCGTCCATTATCACTACTTATGCAAAGCATCCTTTGTAGATTGAATACTATGAACAACAAAAGATCAACGAAAGCGTTTCTGTCATCCAAACTGGACTCACCTTGGCCAGTCAGACACCTCACACACAACCACGACAAAAGCTACCATTGCTGACTCTCTTAGCGACCCTCCAAATGCGACTTGCGAAGCTTGCCGTTGACACGACTGAACGACAAGGTCATCTAAACAGCGCCACTCAAGCCATCAACGAAGCCGATCGCATCCACAACCAATACGAGCAGTCCCTCATCGTCAAAGGCAATCTCTACCTAATGCGTCAAGATATCAAGGAAGCCGCTCGCTCTTTCGACATGGTATTGGAAAAGCGTCCCAGCTGTATCCCCGCATTACTTAGCAAGGCCAAGATTCTGTATCATAACAAGGACTACAAGGCGGCTTTAAAATCTTATCAACAAGCTCTCATGTTCTCACAAGGCGATGCTGCTACCTCGGAAACAAGACTTGGAATTGCTCAATGTTACTCTCAGCTGAATATGCTTGATGAAGCTAAAGTGGCATTACAAACGTGTATTGACAAGGTAAGAAAGATGGCGTTATCATGATAATGCAAAACCTGATCTGTCTGACCAATCTTCCTTCACTTTGTATCTAATAGAAAGATCCTACGAATGCAGCAGCGCTGATATTACTGTCGATCATCGAACAAAACGAATCAAAGGCGGCGATAGGAGGTCCAACACAGCAACAAGCATCTTTAAAGAATGGTCTACAACACATGCAACAGTCTCACTATGCCGACAAACAGAACCCTGTCACCTTGAATATGCTATCCAACTACTTTTTCTTCACAGAAGATATGGATAAGGTACTTTTGTTTGACTAGCGGATAGGGATCGGAGTTGTCTCACTCATTCTGACTTTTTGATACTACTCTAGGCTTTACGAATCTCCACGAAAGCGCTTTCTAACGGAACTAACAACTCAACAAAGGCAGAATCATGTTATCAAATCGCACGGACGCATCACAAAATGGTAACCAAGCAACGGGTCTCGGGATTAGGAATGCATATCAGACTATAACGATTGTTTCCTCGACTTTTTGCTAGAATCGATTTAACGAGGCATTGGACTATTACCGACAAAGTTTACAACTCAACCCAGACCACCTTCTTGCGCAGTTTGGCATTGGACAAATGCATCTTCAAAAAGGTAACTCGTATATACTGGTGGGTAGATTTGCCTTTTGACTAACCCATTGCCATTCCAAAGAGGAATATACCGTAGCTCAAGGCATCTTTGAAAACGTCTTGGAAGCAGAACCACAATGTATAGAAGCAATGAAGATTCTGGGATCGATCTACACCTTGACCGACAAAAAACAGCAAGCCTTGGCCTTATTCAACAAAGTCTTGGAGAGGTCTGCCCAAGATATTTACCTTTTGATGGAAATCGCCCGACTCAACGAAGAAAAGAACCCTTCTCGTGCTCTTGAATGTAAGCCGGCGTCTATGATCCCGAATTTTAGCTTACTTCCTTTTCTTTGTAGATTATTGCCAAACCCTAGACATTGTAGAAGGAGAGGCCAATGCTGATCCATCCTCCCACAATCATCTTATCCGACCTGAACTATTGAACAACATCGGTGCTATGTACCAGAAGCAAGGTAAAAAAAAAGTGGGAAACACCGGTATTTGAGGGATGATGGCTGACTTTTGCCCAACTAGGTGATTTGGATAAGGCTGAACAATTCTACAGCCGTGCCATTCAGGCCTGTGATGATTTGGCGAAGACCATTGGCCAGAATGATGACGAGACCAACAGTAACCAAGTACATGCAAGCGACTCGAAACTTACCATCACCTACAATCTGGGGCGTCTCTATGAAGATCGGTCCGAAACAGACAAGGCAACTGTCATCTACAACAAGATCGTCGAGGATTATCCTTCTTACTCTGATGGTAAGTGAAGAGAGAAGTAATGCAATAAGATCATCCCAGTGACTCATCTTCCTTAACTATTATAGCCCACTTCCGCCTTGGTGCAATGCAGCAATCGAAGGGTGACTTTAACGAAGCCATCGACCACTACAAGCAAGTTTTCGAAACAGATGAAAACGACGCAAAAGCCTGGATCATGATCGGTCAAACACAATCGGAAAACAACGACAGGACATGCAAACGATCATTTGAAAAGGTGTTGAAATCATGCGACAAAGACGATCTATATACTCATGTTGCCCTTGGAAACTACCATGCTTCTGCTGCCCGTGAAATGAAAACTGATAAACAGTCTAGCCAGGTAACTAGAGAAACGAGAGAGGGTACCCGATATATCTTTGTACTGACGGTCGGGTCGTTTTCTCTTTAGCGCCAAGACTCATACAAGCTGGCGGTCAACTTTTATACACAAGCTCTCAAGCGTGATCCCAAGAATGCTTATGCTGCTAATGGATTGGCTATCGTACTTGCGGAGAACAACAACATTGACCAAGCCAAGGACATATTCGCCCAGGTCCGTGAATCATCGCCTAACAACCCCTGTGTATGGATCAATTTGGCTCATATCTTTGTGGACCTGAAGCATCTAAGCCAAGCTATCGTCATGGTAAGAATGCGGGCATGGGGGAAGAGAGAATGATCAATTTTAACCACTCTGCTTACTGTAGTATGAAAACGCCCTGAAAAAGTTTTACAAGGATGGTGATGCCAACATCTTATTGTGTCTTGCTCGTGCTCAGTTCATGCTGGCCAAGAATAGCAAGGATCCTGAAATAATGTACGAATCCCTTCTCAACACACAGCATGCCCAAGAACTCCAGCCCGAAGATAAATCCACCATGTACAACATCGCCTTGGTCCAACAACAATATGCTCAACTGATATCCGACCTTCCCACAGTCAACCGGACGTCTGACGTTATGCGCAAGGCCATGGATGGACTAGACAACAGCCAGCAACTCTTCCGTACACTCATCAACGTCCCTGAAGAAGAACACGTCTACTACGATCGCAAGATGGCCGAACAACGTGAACGCTTCGGTGAAACACTACGCACTCAAATGGATCGCAAGATGCTGGAACAACTGCAGTACGAAGAACAACGGGAAAGCAAACTGAAAGAGGTGAAGCTACGACAAGAACAACGGGAAGCGCAGCGACGACAAGATGCACAGGACAAGATTCGGGCCGAAGAGGACGAACGCTTACGCTTGGAAGAAGATCGCCGCAAACTGATGGAAAAGGTCCGGGAAGACAACATGATGATGGCGCAACGGGAGCTGGAAATACAGGATGATGATCAGGTCAAGAAAAGTCGCTCGTCGTCAGGCAAAAGGCAGAAGAATGAAGATGACGGGATCGATGATGATGAAGAGGATGAAGATAGTGCGCCGGGAAAGAAGGTAAGGACTATGCATTCATGATAAGCTGGGACTACAATACTGATATCTACACACATAATCTCTCTCTCTCTCTCTCTCTCTTGAATAGAAATACCGTAGTAAAGCTATCATACAAGACTCCGATGAAGACTCAGATTAGCCATTGACCATATGTAGATTAGTGATGATGAATAAAAGGGTTACTTAAATGTTGCCGTGTCAGAATGCATGTTAAGTGGGTTTGTTGTTTGACAATGGTGATCGACTAGGATGGGGTGGAAAATTTTGAAGCCTTTAATTTCAGGTACTGGATTTCAAACGCCGCCCCTGACTACAAATATTTCCTCTTCGGTCAATCCATTTTTTTGATTCTTCTTCACTTTTTTATACTAGACTATCCAGCCATTGCACTTTTGAAGAGCACTATTACTTATCTCAATTCGTTTGGACACTATGATACCACTGACCCAACTCTATCCTTCCGTAGCTCACTGTACCAGATTAGTCCTTCCATGACAAGTCCTACTTTTAGTTTAGCCATAGTCTAATCCAGCCAATAAAATCTATTTAAAGAAACCACATCCATGACTTTACTCTCTTGTTTCAGCCATTTTGGAAGCTTTGACATGCGCCAAGTGTTGACCGAATGCTACGTAGAGCTTGTAAAAGCAGGGTGTGAAATAAAAGTGAGCAGGCGGCATTTAAAAACATTGGACTTTTTTAAAAACTTTACGATTTCCAGGGACAAGATTTTGTGTCGAATTGCTCTGTTTTGCAAAACCGAGATGGATAACCCATTCTCAAATTCCACATGAAACATGGTAAATTGTATAGCTATCGAAGTATATTGAAATTGAAGCATGTTTGTGCTGTGTGCGTTGATAAGCACTACACTAAACCCCAAAACAGCGACTGCTTCCAGAGGCCCACAAATCGGTCATTCATCTACTAAAACTCAACAAACTTTGCGTCATGCCGTAGATAAGAAGCCCTACTTTTTTCATGTAAAACTTGAGGTGAGGTTTGCTATTTCTTTTACGAGAAAAAACTATGTCCAACAAAAAGTGATACTTTTCATGGGGAATGGTCCATCCTTTCTTGAAAAGCGGGGTTTGAAATTCAGTGAGACTACAACCTTTATAACTATTTAACGGCGTTCTCTGTTGATGGTAAGCCCAACGAACTGAGGTGACTCGTTCATTCCATCAAAAAGGCAACCTTTGGGTAGTTTAACGTTGGGAGAACGACAAGACAACAGAATGTGTCGCCGCCCCCGCTTCATTTGGCCCTAGAACAGGCAAGAGTGAAACAAGTGGATTTCCTGCGGCGGCGTTTAAATTGAACCCTGCATTCTCCAAGCGTCCGAGTGCGCTTCTCCAACACTATGATACAATGCTCTTATGCTATACAAAGGTGGATGTAGGTGGGAAAATAAGAGACAAAGAGGATTTGCTTTGCTGGGGTGGTTTATTATTCGATTTTGATACCTATGCCAAGTGACTGATACTAACGAGATAAAATACAGGGAGGGCACTTGACAGTTATACAGTTAAAAGATATAGGGATATGCTATAAATAAGATCTATGGGTCTATACTAAGTGTTGTGTCTGGCGTTGATGTTCATCTTCCTGGGACCAGAATGGATCGTTTTGATGCCCTGGCTCTGTGGTGTGTCCGGAGTAGTAATGGTGGATCTGTTGCCGTTGTTGCTCTGTATAGTGATCGGGCGTACGGTTCAGTTGATCCATTTCAATTTTGACATTACCATTTGCCTCATCCAAATCCCCTTGCCGTTTGATATCCGCCGCCAGCTCGGTACCGATGCCTATGTAAAAAGAAAACGGTAAATGCCCTGTGCGAAGCACCCATAGAATCTGCCACACGAGATCGCTTTCTTACCGGCGCGAGTACCCCAAGCAGTAACATGGAGAGTGAAGAGAGCATAGATCTTCATGATAGCAAAGTAATAGTTGAAGAGCAACCAGAAGGGGAGGACCCATATGTCTTGAGGCCGTTTCAAAAAATGAGGGGTTAGCTTGAGGGCGCGAGTGACCAGCAACCACACGATGTACGAGATGGCGATATTCCAAGCGGGCAGTGGCGGGTTCGTCGGTCCCGCTCGACTTTCCTGCAGTGAGGCAAAGGTAGCGACAAGAATCGGGCCAGCCAACAGCGTCAGAGGGTTGAATAGTTTATCGACCATTGTGAATGCAACATAGGGATGCCTGCGCCAAATATACCGTTCTGTGAATAAAGATCGAAAATCCGACCGCCATGTATTCCGAGTCCATCGAAGCACCTGCTTGACAAAGCGCCAATTGTTCTTGAAGGTAGAGAAGAGTTCAGCTTCCTTGCATACTTGAGCATATGTGTTCCAGCCATGAGAATGCATCCATCGTGTCAGAAACTTGTCGTCGCCCGAGTTGAGAGGGTACTTGCCACGCCACAGATCATTGGTGAAGCAGTATTGGAAGGCAGGGTCTTTAAGAATGAGGGTTCGATAGGCAGCTGTTCGACCAGAAAGACAACAGATCCCACCATCGATATGCGTGGACGCTGCGATTTCAATGTTGCGACTTGTCAGACGATACCCCGCCAAGATTTCCCACATGGTTTGATGGCCGTTTGGATCCACCGCATGCACCGTTTGTGAGGTCCCAACACCGCCCATTTGCAGGTCTTCAAAGCACGCCAAAATGTAATCCAGCATCGTGGGCTTCCAGATCGCATCGTCATCGGCAAACACCAGGATCTCGGTTGACGTCGCATTCACACCTTCCACCATTTGCAGTCGTTTGTTGGCTTTGGCGACGGTTCGAACACTGATGCGAGAAGGATCGACTTCGTTGGCCAGTTCCTGTAAGGGTCCCCGCATAGACGTTTCAGTGATGATGATGATTTCCTTGGGTTTGCACGCTAGGCGAGAGAGAGAGAGAGAGAGAAATGTGATTAGTAAAGCTCACTACTGACTGCTACAAGCGTTCTTACCCAGCCAACTTCGAGCAGCGATCTTAAACTCCTCACCAGCATCAATGGTTGGCACAATAATGGTAACGTCCCGGTCTGATACATACGTTGGATTTGAGCGTGGTCGTCTTGGTTTGTAAACGAGGTAGGCAACGAGCTTGATAAAGAACCACAAGTACCTAGGGGTAAAAGAAGTTTGGTCAGCCCGCTGTTTCTCTTTGCTTTCTCTTCATGTTACCGGTAAAACCCAATAATACCAAAGGGTAGAAAGAAGGGTAGCAGACCCAAGTCGTCGGTTAGATACAACATTGTAGAGGAATGAGCAGTCGATCGTTTCCAGGTGAGTTACAGAATGTTGCCTTGATTAGATGGACAGTGATGCCTAATGTCTTGCTGCTGCTAAAGGACAAAGAGATTTAACTGTAATGGCAGTATGGAGTAAGAAAAAAAAAAAAGTGGCGCACAAAATAAAAGCAAAGAAGAAGGAAGATCGGGAGTGTGAAAGAGAAGGAAATCAAGGAAAGGCAATCGAGAAATGGAACATTCAAACTCCGCTTCGTGCCACTTTTCATCCCCTTCCATGGACTATAAATAGAAAAGAGGGTAGAAAGCTTAATTCGGTGCATACCTGTCAACGGGGTCCCGCAACACCGTTGATATCATGATACATGATCTGGTTGGCGGGTAAACCTTCACTAGACCTTCTCTTTTCTCTTTTTACTCCATTAAACCAAATTAATTTTGCAACAGTGGAGTTTGAATGCGTCCGAGAGTTCTATTTTAACAATGAATAGGTACCACTTTTGGAATCAGTGTCAAATCATGATCCCCAAACGATCTTTTTTTTGATTTCACTCTTACTTTTGATCCCCTCCCCGTAGCCTCAGTATCTTCACTGAGACAAACGACAGAGGATACTAGGTCACTTTACAACCAAGGCAAGCAAAAGATGATCCGCTTATCTAAGGGATTAGGTTAACAGTAGTGAAAGCGGCGTCTGAATGCTAATTTTATGATTAGGGTCTCTTTCCAATCTCCTGAGCACTACTGGAGGACGTCTGTTTGAATGCTTGGTATGGATCGGTGCCAACGAAGTGGCTACAGATATTCACCTGCCGAGGGAAAGGGGACTCACCGTATCAAGAACACTAGGATTTTTGGCTATAAGGAAAAAAGGCTTGCGTGGGGATCCTATAGTACTGCAAGGACAACCTTAAAACACCTTTTAAGTGCTCGTAAGTGATTCCATTTGGGTGACTTGAACTTGCTCAAAGTGTATCGTTAGAAAGATCAATGACATTCTGTCGTTGTTAAGACCAACAATTCAAAAGGTTTTACAACTCCGACATTGGCCACTGCCGAATCACCACTGGGGGTTTAAACTCCGCCGTGGCTACAAGAATTACTTTTTCCGTCAACCTTATTCTTTTGCTGCTTCTTTCCTTCTTCATCACTTTTTATTTTTTCCACCGACATTAGCATCGCACTACAAACGACGACGACCACGATGAAAGACGAACGAACACGAACAAACGGTAAGACTTTCCTTCTTAGCATCCTGATCGTCTCTTGCTTACCCTGACTGACAGTTATCTTTTACATCATTCATCTTTCTTTCGACTTTAGATTCGCTACGACGATGACGACGACGATAACGATGACGACGACTCGACCACTGCTTTAGATCAACTTTTAAGGCTGTTTTAAAATTTTTTAAACGTAAAAACATGGGGAAACCCTTGAAATTTTTTTTTTCGGTGCACTCTCATTCCCATGGTAGATACCCTAGCCATTGTACTTTTAAAAGTGATCCATCCTTGGCCCAGTCCGTGTACACACTACCACTGGCACTTTTGGCACCGGTGACCAGGTCTCCCTTTATTCCGTAGCTTATCACACTAGATTAGTTACTCCATGCCATGGGCCACAATAGCTAGATCGTAGTATCATCCAGTCAATAAAACCTACTTGAAACCATCTCCATGACTTTGACTTTTTCTGAATATGGCTCTGGCATGTGCCGTTGCGCCAAGTCTTGACCGATCACTACATACGCACACGAGAGTATGAAAACGGCAGGGTGTGAAATATAGTGGGCGGGCGGGGGTTTTGAACACATTGTACGTTTCTATAGAAACTTTTCGATTTCTCAGCTGTAAAATTTTGTGTCTAGCTGCCCTGTTACTCCAAACCTAGATGGACAACCCATCTTGAAATTCCACATGCAACAAGATGACATGTATAGCTATCGACGGATACCAAAATTGAAGTATGTTTGTGCTGTGTGCGTTGGGGAACACTACATTAAGCCCCGAAATAGCGACTGCTTCGAGCGGCCCAAAAGTCGGTCATTCATCCACTAAAACTCAACAACCTTTGAATCATGCGGTAGATATGAAGCTCTACTTTTTTCATGTGAAATTTGAGGTGAGGTTTGTTATTTCTTTTACGAGAAAATCCATGTCTAACAAAAAGTGGCACTTTTCATGGGTGTGTGTCCATCCTTTTTTTGAAAAAGCGGCGTTTGAAAAATCGGCAGCCTTTTTGCATGTTTCTGACTTGAGGATGCCAAAAGACATAGTGCATCAAGTCTAAGAGTGTGTTTCGTCCATTTATACGCTTGAAACATAGTGATATTCTTACGGAGCAAATGCAGGAACGGCGGAGTTGAAATCACATGGCCTGGTTTTTTTGCATGATCAGGCACCTACTTTTAGCCAATAGGGACCTACGACAAGACAAAAAAGCCAACAGATCGAGTTGTAATAGATTAGAACTTTATTGTTGTACAAGTGATATAGTAAGTAGATGAATAAACAGGAGTGAGTGAGTGAGAGACTATATGTGAGTAGAGGGGATGTAGGCTAGAGGGGATGTAGACTAGTAGTTCTTCCTTGCATTCCTGCTTGATTTGATGAGAGGGATCAGGGACTTTACGGCGTCGCCTTTCTTCAAAAAGGGATGTGTAAGCAAATCCGTTGCCTCCGGGCGATCGTCGGTTTCCACAGCGAGAGAAGTCTTCAAAAACTGGAGGAGATGGGCAGAGAGGGCGTCTGGGTGTTGGAGGGTGGGAGTACCGTTGGTGGCGATGAGGTACAGGGCGCGGAGGGGGTTTTCATGCAGATATGGAGGTTCGCCTTCGATCATTTCAATGACCATGATTCCGAGAGACCAGATATCCACCTTGGGACCATAATCCTTCCTGGTGACGACTTCGGGCGCCATCCAATAGGGCGTGCCCACCATGGTTGTTCGAGTCTCTGCATCACTCAGCCGTGCACAGAACCCAAAATCAGCTACCCAGAAAAAAAAAAAAAAAAGGGTCAGTAAAAAAGAGGAGGGGAGGGGAAAATACATACTTAATTTGACGTGGCCATTGAGCCCCAAAAGGACATTGTCCGACTTGATATCCCGGTGAATGATGCCCAAGTGATGAAGATGAGCGATGCCTTGCAGTGTTTCCCGACACACCGTAGCGATTTGCGTTTCCGTCATCATATTCGTGGTCACCACATCCGTCAGAGAGCCGCCTTCCATGTATTCCATCACAACCCAAAGTTCCCCATGCACTAAAAACGAGTCGATAAAGTTGACAATGTTCTTGTTGCTGGCTTCCCGCATGACGAGGATTTCGTTGATGATCAGCTCCTTCTTCGGTTGTTGTGCGAGGTTCATTTGCTTGATCGCCACAGACATGTTGGTGTCGACGGACTGTGCTGTACATACCCCACCTGACGCTCTAATGATAAGATAAAAAAAAAAAAAAAAGACATCACCATGCCCGTTTTTTTTATTTTTTTAGTACCACTTCATATCGTTCCCTTGACAATTCCTACTTACCCTTGGCCAATCTTGAGCATGTTGCGATACAGTTTGGTGGGATCGGCATCGGTGCAGATGGCTTTAAGGTCAGCAACGATTTCCGCATCTTTCTCAGCCTCCCGTTGTCGTCGTTGTTCGCGCCGTTTCGTCCGGGTTTCTGTACCAGTGTCCATGGCAGGATCTAAGGGGGCGGCGACCGATGAAATGTAAACGTCGTTCGATTCGCGATCCGCTGGGGTGGGCTTGACCCGTGGTTTTGTTCGAGGAGGAGCAATGGGCGATGACGGTGACAGTGGCTGATGATCGTTTCGTGGAGATAAGGGTGATTTCTGAGAGGGCGGTTTGGCGGTTGTTGGTGTAGTTGAGGTCTTTAGATGGGTTGGTTTAGTCGAAGTCGGTGGTTTTGGTGGTGGTGGTTTCCATTTGGGGTTTGTTTGATGAGGCGAAAGTGGTATTGATGGAAGTGTGGGCAATGAGGATGAGGTGGGTAGACTGGATTTTGATGGGCCCTGGAAAAAGGACATGCGCTGAGCGACGGATAAAGTTGGTGGAGAGTCGTCGTCATTATCAGATGTAGTGGCGGTTGTGGGTGGATCTAGCAAAAAGCAGAGTGATATATGATGAGATACTACGTCCGATCAAGTCATGTTTTCTTACCTAGCTTTTTTGTTGTTGGCCTGGACGGTATTGTTGGAGGCGATGCAGTGGAAGAAGAGTTGCTGAATCCAGGAGGACGAGCGGGTATGGAAGGCGGAGTGTGAGTTTGCTGAGGTGGATGATCGTTATCGTTGTTAGAAGGGACAATGACCAGTTTCGGTCGAGTTCGCTGAGGCAACGGTGGTGGAGTGACATTTGGATTTAGTTGCTGACCGTTATTATCCAGTCGAGAAGGATATGCATTGCCAAACTTTTCCCAGACGTCATCTTGCGATTGCTCCCTTGTTTCCTTGTAAAACTCCAGCACGTCCAGTACAGCCTACAAGAAAGACAATCCGTCAGCATCATTCCCCATTTATGCATATGTTCCTTTTTCTATACCTGGGGGTTTTCTTTCTGTTCTCGTTTTGTGATCCCACTTTCTTGTAGCAGGATTTGCCATTCCCTAGGCAGCCCAGTGAATTCGCCAGTTTGCTGATTGAAGCCGACATGTGTGACATGGACAAGGTTGTACGGAGAAGAGATCTTGCTTTTCGGATTGGTGGATGGTGCGGCGGGGGTTTGTGAGGACGAAGACAATGGTTGTGTCAATAGATCTATGGACAAAGAATGGATCATTATTAAGCAAGTCCCCGTCCGATCTGAAGCAGTAACTACTTACCACTAACACTTCCTACCACCTTTCCGAAAACACCTTTGAATACATTGGTGTTAACGTATGTAAGAGCATATAGCTTGGTATCGTCTTCTTTCTTCGTTATAGAGCCACTGGAGGATGTGCCTGTTCTGTTGGATTCCAAAAGTGATAGAGCGCCCGCAGACGGTCGTGGTGGAGGCGGTGGAGGCGATGGAACATGTAGGCCGTTCTGTTGTTGCCGAGAAGATGCATTATTGAAACAGTCGTTGGACGGGATGTGGGTTGTTCGTTGAAGTTGTCCATTGCCGGTAGCATGGGGGAAGACTTTTTGGTGTTGCAGTTGATGGTAAGTGGTCGAATTGTCGCCAGTTGCATGCCGACGGATATTTTCAACGTTTCGAGGAGAAGTGACGAGTGTGGAGCGACTTTGTTTAATAGCAGTAGGCGGTATATCAGAACGGTTGTATCGAGATGGAGGCGAGGTTACGGCCGGGACTGGAGTGGCAGTGGTAGTGGCAGTGTCATTGTTGTTGAAGAGTTTAATGTTGACAGACACAATACCATTAGGTGGAGAGATAGGTGTCGACATGGTATATGAGAGTATATAAATTAACAAAGAGTAACACTACGTATAATGTACAACAAGATAAACCATCGAGATGAAAAGGAAAAGAAAAGAAAACAAAAAGGAAAAAAGAGAAAGACAACAAGCAACGTTGCTTGTTGAAACCCAGTCGGAGCTTGATTTGAAACTCCGCTTCTCTCGGATAATGGTCAAACCCCAAATGTTCATTTCTTTTTCTCTCTTTCACTTTTCATTATGCTGTCTGAACAAGATGACTCACCCGTCGAATACACTGTGATAATATCCATTGACTTTGGTACGATCCTATTGAAATGAAAAAGCATCCCATTCTTACTAGTCACTCCTCTCTCTCTGTCTTTGTATCTGCAGGCACGACCTTTTCAGTAGGTACCTTTCTGAACAACAATCGACCTATACTGATCAATGCTTTTTATCCAATAGGGCTGTAGTTATGCACTCAAAGAAACACAAGAGATGTTTGACATTATAAAGTGGCCTAAGTACACTGGATTCTATGGTAAAGTCCCCACCCTTCTCTATTACAAATCCACAACAAAAAGACTCATGGATTGGGGCAACGGTGCACGCCTACTCTCCTTCAAGGTAAGCCTCTCTCTCTCTTTATCAAAGACACTCACATGCTTTTTTTTTT
>LT554417.1:633728-667276 GCA_900079185.1 Absidia glauca
CGAACCCGACCTAGGACGTCGTTAAATGACCCAAAAGTTTTTCAACCTTCGGCGTGGGCCAAAATATGAAGCACGACAATGTGGCAAAAAAGGGATGACGAGAGAAAGATGGAGCAAAATAAAGGACGGTAAAAAAAAGTTCTTGACATGATATCAAGTACCACATTCCGCGGTCGTTCGTTCGTTTGTTCGTTCCCAAATTCCTTCGTGATCCTTAAATGACCCAGAAGTTTTTAAACGCCGCGCGACAGGTGCAATCAATCAAGCCACATGCTTTTGTGTTTTTCTTCCCTTCTCTTCTTTCTCTCTCTTCCCTCACTTTTATATTATGAATTCATCATCCTTTACTACTCCTCAATCCATTCGTATTCAACCTGATTATACCAAAGCATTTGTTACCGAGGACTTTGCAACAAACGATGATTACGACATTTGGTTCAACAACGTTGCCTCCAAACATGCTGTTTTCATCTTTAAAACTGCCCACCGACCAAGCACGTATATCTCTGGTCGTCCAACTATGTCCATTTACTTTATCTGTGATCATGCTGGCTCACCAAGAAAGAAGGCTGACGAAACTCCTGGTAGCAAGCGTAGAAAGACCACCAAGGCAACAATCAAGGTTGGCTGTACCTCCAAACTTACCAAACACGTTTACGCTGACGGTGCCGTTAAAGTGGTTTATCAATGGATACACGAAAATCATGCCCCTTCGGAAGTGGAAGATATCGGACACTCTCGTTTGCCCGTGGAACTGCGCAACTGGATTGTTGACTGCGTGGACCGCCACATGAACCTGAAGTCGATCAAGGCCGTCCTACGCCTCAACATCGATCAACTAGATGAAGTAAGTGAGAGCAACGATACTCAGTGTACTCTAATCTATCTGCTTACTTTTTGATTCTTTACTCTGATGTTTTTAGTTGGATGCTAATATCGCTGATGGCCGCTTTCCCCCATCCCTGATTATTAAGCAGCAAGATGTGGTCAATGTGGTGAATGAAAAGCTCAACAAGATATCGCGAAAGTATGCCATCGACCGCTTCAATGTATATGCGTGGTTGGAGTATCTTGAATCGAAGAATCACCACACCCTCCTATTCGAACTAGAAAATGGACCGTTTGTTGTTGCGGCAAAAAGAAATAAGTGATGGTTTGATATGGTACCTGATACAGTGCTATATACTAATGTTATCATCTTTATATATAGCTGTTAGAAGGTGCCTTGGAGTGGTGCATTGACTCCACACATCACACATGCAAGTCGACGCTCAATCCTGACCATTATTGCTACCTGTACACCATCGTTGTCCGGTCTCCTTTCACCAACAAGGGTGTTCCTGTTGCCTTTATGCTGACAGCTAGCGAAATCGTCCGAACCTGGTCAAATGGCTGCAAAACGTGAAGGACAACAACAACTTGAATGTGGCAAGAATCATGATCGACTGTTCGACGACCGAAATCGCTGCCATCCGTCAGGTATTTGATGATGTTCGTGTCTCACCTCCTTCATAATTGTCTCAAACAATAGATCAAAGGCGGCGACAAGCTTGAAACTAAGGCTTTGCGGGATGGCGTACGTGTAAGCATTGATGCAATGATGGAAACTTCTTCTCCCGGCCGATTCGATGAAATATGGACCTCCTTTGAAGATAAGTATGAACATGACTTCCCAGTATTTTACACATACTTCAAAACTTTGTGGTATAATAGGAAGGAGTCAAGGCCGAAGGCTTACCGACAAGTATGTACTAATGTTGTACGGAATCTCATCTTTTTACTTTTTACTGACCATCATACTTTTGACCTGCTGTTAGGATGCACGATTCCATACCAACAATCTGATTGAACCGTATCACAACCAACTGAAGACTCTCTTTATGGGAAGAAAGCGACAGAATTGAATGGATCGCACGATCTACATCTTGTCTCAGGTCATGATCGCCGATTACCGCCTTGAAGCTGTACAGGTGTTTTACAAAATCAAGCAATTCAGTCTGACCAGAAGTGAAAAGATGGCCAAGAATCGGGCGGAAGAAGTTGACGAAAACACGGCATACTCGATAATTGTCAAGATCAATGAAGAAGTAAGTTCTCTATGATGATAACGGAAGCCATGATTACTAACAGATTAACCTTTTTGTCTCCATAGCTATACTCCTGTCGCTCCTTTACTAACCCTGAAGTCATCTATCAACTCATAGTTTCCCAAAGTGGCTACGTCTCGTCCTGCTCTTGCCCTGTTGTGTCTGGTATTTGCAAGCACATGGTCCTTCTTTTAAGAATCAAGGTAATCCTTTATAACGCAAATCACTCCACCCCATTCGCCTCTACTGCTACTGCTGTATCCACTTCTGCCTCTGCTCTTGCTCCTGCTCCTTCCGATGTTACCACTGCCACCAACAACTTTGAATTTGATAACAAGTTTTCCCTTTTAGAACGTAATTTTGTCAAGTCCTTACATGAAGCAAAGAAAAGGGTTTATGGTGACAATCTGCTCATGGATGAACTTTGTGACAAGGTGAAAACCTCTTTAAGCATAGTTGATGGCATTGGCAATAGAAGTATCTATTCAGCTAGACAAATGTAGTGTAGATTAAGTTAGATTAGTTAGATTTAAGACCAATAAAGATGTTTAGTATGTGTGTCTCTTTATCCCTTCTCATCGCGCCTGTAACTCTAAAACCTTAAATGACCCAGAAGTTTTTCAACCTCCGCCGTGGGCCAAAATATGAAGCACGATCCTGGCTTTACGTTTGGGAACGAACGAAGGCGGAGTGTGAAAAGTTTGGTACTTGATATTATGTCAAGAACTTTTTTTACCGTCCTTTATTTTGCTCCTTCTTTCCCTCGTCATCACTTTTTTGCCACATTGTCAATATTTTTACTCCACGTCGACAAACGAACGAACAAACGAACGAACAACCGAACGAGCACACGAATGAACGAACGGTAACTCTCCTCTTCTCACGTCACGTTCATCTTTTACTTACCATTACTAACTTTTTGCCTTTTGCATCGTTCCTCTTTCTTTTGACACTAGATCGGCTACAACGATGACGACGACGATAGGGACGACGACGATGCTAATGCCGACTCCACCACTGCTTCATGTTGCCCAAAAAGGCCCTTTTTAAATTTTTCAAATGTAAAAAACATGGGGAAACCCTTGAATTTTTTTTTTCTTCTGCACTCATCTTGTCCATAGTAGATTCCTTAACCATTGTACCGAAAAAATGCACAATCCCTTGACCCATTCCCTATGCCTACTACTACTGATACTTTGGATAACACTGGTATGCTTTCCTACTTCGTTTTTATTAGCTCATTACACTAGATTAGTCACTCCATGACAAGCCCACTGCCACCCACTAGGACATGTAGCTTAAACGTAGTCTCATTCCGTCAATAAAAACCCTACTTGACCCATCTCCATGACTTTGTTCTTTTGCATATGATCCAGTGATTTTAGAGACTGATATTTAGCGGTACAAATCACCCGGTGCACCAAGCCCTGACTAAAACTACACCTTTTGGCCCAACTAGTGCCTGATACGACAGACCGCTAGGGTATTATAAGGATGGGATAGGATAGGAGACTATAGATCGGTAATGGTTTAGGATAAGAGACTAGAGACATTGGTGACATGTCCCATTTCAACCACGCCCCTACGCTTGAGTTAGGCCCTGCATACACCATAAAAAAAAGGGTCATGCAATAATCGTGCAAAATGAATGACTACCATGTCTATGCATGACCATTTTTTTTATAGTGATACCTGAGTTTTGAGTCTCTATATGCTTAGGTTTAGCCCTACATACCTGCTTTTTAAGCGGCTTTTCCATCGTCTGCTGGCCTCAGACTTGACTCTTAAACGGCTTTTAAGCGGTCTTATGCCCCAGGCTTGAATTTAGCACCCAATGCTTGACTTTTCGGCGGCGTTTGAAAATATGAAGAATCGATCCATAATTGGAAAACATGAAAATCTGTACCCAAATTTCTTGTAAAGAATGATTTATTTCTCAAAACTGAGATAGATAACACATCTTTAAATTTCACAGGCAACACAACGATATGCATATCTAGCAACTGATACCAAGAAACATGAATTTGTATGCCCAATGGGTTTATGAATGCCGCAATAAGCCTTAAAGAAGCGACTGATTGGAGGGGTACCTAAATCAGCAATTCATACTAGGAAACCAGGCTTTCTTGCCATCAGTCGATAGATCAAAAGCACATCTGGGTCCATGATAAATTTGGTGATAGGTTGTCCATCCCGTTCGAAAGGAAAAAAAGATCCAAGAAAAGTGAGACTTTCTCCAAGGGGTGACCTGTCCTTTTTCCACAATCGGAGTTTGGAAATCCAAAAAGGCTTGAGCTTGGGCCTACAGGCCTGAGTTTAGCCCAATAGGCCCAAGGTTAGCCCAAAGAGCCTGATTTTAGGCGGCTTTTGGGTGGTCTCGTGCCGCAGGCTTGAGTTTACCACCCAATGCTTGATTTTCGGCCGCTTTTGACAATTCGTACCCCAATTTTTTGTAAAGAGTGATTTATTTCTCAGAACTGAGATATATAGCCCGTCCTCAAATTTCACAGGCAGCACAATGCAATGCATATCTAGTAACTGATGCCAAGAAACATGCATTTGTATTTCCAATAAGTCCGTGAACGCCATTAGAAGCCTTAAAAAAGCGACTGATTGGAGTGGTATCAATAACGGCAATTCACCCAAGAAAACTAGGCTGTTTCAATATCAGTAGATAGATAAAAAGCACATCTAGTTCTATGTTAAATTTGGTGGTAGTTTGCCTATCCCGTTCGGAAGAAAAATGAGATCCAGAAAAGGTGGTACTTTTTCCAAGTGGATGGCCTGCCCTTTTTCTACATACGGAGTTTGAAAAATGTGAATCCCAATTTTTTGTAAAGAGTAAATCATTTCTCAGAACTGAGATCGATAACTTCTCTTCAAATTTCACAGGCAACACTATGCAATGCATATCTATCGAATAATACTAGATAAGGTTTATTTTTTTGTTGTATGCGTCCGTGAATGCTACAGGAAGTCCCTAAAAAGCGACTGATTGGTGTGGCATCAAAATTGGCAATCAATCTAAGGGAACCAAGCGTTCTTGGTATCATTTAATAGATTGAAAGCACTTCTGCTTTTGTGTTAAATTTAAAGGTAGGTTGTCTATCCCGTTCACACGAAAAATGGTGCCCAAGGAAGGTGGGACTTTTTATAGCCAGAAGCGGGATTTGAATGTTTGACTGGCGGGGAAGAATTTTATGACGATTCGAGATTTCGCCTGACTTTTGGTATCGGAGTTTGAAATAGGTTCATTTCCTTTACTTCGCTTTTCCAAATGTTTGTCCCTTCTCTTTCCCTTCTCATTTCTTTTGTACTCATTGATCAACATGGCCACTGTCAAACGCAAAGCGGAATACGAAGTCCCTATCATCGACAAGGACGATCTTTTGAAGCTAACACCTCTTGGCGCTGGCAATGAAGTCGGCCGCTCCTCTCTCTTGTTGGAATACAAAGGAAAGACGATTCTGGTATGTGTGGACTTTGCTTGAACTTGTCAGTGATACTTACGCTTCTCTTTACTTGTAGCTCGACGCAGGTATCCATCCTGCTTATAATGGTCTTGCTTCTCTTCCCTTCTTTGATGAGATTGATCCTGGAAGCATTGATGTTTTACTGGTGACACAGTAAGTAGTTGCGATTTACATACCACTGTTATTAAAGCCCATTGCAAATCTAGTTTCCACGTCGATCATGCAGCCTCTGTCCCCTATCTTATGGAAAAGGTAATGTACAATGATCTATGCGACAGGCCATCCTCAACAGCTTCATTCTTTCCTTGGAAATTACAATATTGTTAGACCTCATTCAAAGGCCGTGTATTCATGACGCATCCTACCAAAGCTATCTACAAGTGGCTGCTCAGTGATTACGTGCGTGTCAGCAACATTGGTGACGAAGATCAACTCTACAGCGAAGAAGATCTCAACAACTCCTTCCATCGTATCGAAGCAGTGGATTATCACCAACAAGTGGAGGTGGAGGGTATCAAATTCACAGGATACAATGCTGGTCATGTCTTGGGTGCTGCTATGTTTCTGATTGAAATCGCTGGTGTCAAGGTGCTCTATACTGGTGATTACTCCCGTGAAGAAGATCGACATTTGATGGCTGCTGAAAAGCCCGATGCTGCGGTGGACGTGCTGATCACTGAAAGTACTTATGGTGTACAAAGTCATGAACCTCGCCTTGCAAAAGAAACTCGATTCACATGTACGGTTTGTATTTGAACTGGGTATAATCGGATCACATTACTAACGAAACTCTCTTCCTTTAGCGTTGATTCATGATATTGTCAATCGTGGCGGCCGTTGTCTGATGCCTGTGTTTGCCCTAGGTCGAGCTCAGGAACTTTTGCTTATCTTGGACGAATACTGGGACTCTCACCCGGAATTGGACAGCATTCCTATCTATTACGCATCAAGTCTGGCCAAGAAGTGTATGGCCGTCTATCAAACCTATATCAACATGATGAACACCAAAATCCGAAAGCAATTTACTATATCGAATCCATTCATATTCAAACATATCAGTAACTTGCGGAATGTCGAACAGTTTGAAGATTCTGGCCCTTGTGTAATGATGGCAAGTCCTGGTATGCTTCAGAATGGGTTGTCTCGCGAACTGTTTGAACGTTGGGCACCTGACAAGAAGAATGGGTTGGTCATTACTGGTTATTGCGTGGAAAATACGTTGGCAAGAGTAAGTAAAAGGGACAAAGCAAACCATCTCATGTCTTCTTTGCTAACCGGTGTGTACTTGATAGCTTGCAATGAACGAACCTGACGATTTCTCAGCAATGGACGGTCGTAAGGTGCCACTCAATATGTCCGTCGATTATATCTCCTTCTCTGCACATGTGGACTTTACTCAAAATGCCAAGTTTATCGATGATGTGAAGGCGCCTCATGTTGTAAGTATTCAGGGGGAAAATGTAACAGTGGGGTATGTCGACTGAAACGGTGCACTGAAACTTTATCTGTCTGCATAGATCCTGGTCCATGGTGAAGCTAACGCTATGCACCGATTGAAATCAGCTCTCCAAAGCAAGTACTCGGAACGTGAAGAAAACATCAAGATCTATACTCCCAAGAATTGTGAAACGGTCAAGCTCCATTTCCGTGGTGAAAAAATGGCCAAGACGATTGGTGCCCTGGCAGCAAAATACCCGACTGAAAATCAAAACCTCGATGGTGTGATAGTATCCAAGGACTATCAACTTAGTATCGTATCTGTGGAGGACTTGGCGGAACTCACTGGACTCATCACAACGGTGGTAACTCAACGACAGATCGTACCCTTCAGCGGTGGCATTGGATTACTCAAGTGGCATTTGGAAATGATGTTTGGCACCATTCACGAGGTCGATTTGGAAAAGGCGAGTGATACTAGCAATCAACAAGGGACCGTCTTGCGAATCCTGGATACTATCGACATTAAGCGGCTGGCCGATAAACCGAATCAAGTGACTCTAGAATGGATTGGAAATGCTATGAATGATATGGTGGCAGACTCTGTTTTGTCAGTGATTCTCTCGGTGGACAGCTCTCCTGCGAGTGTGAAAGGTAAAACACCTAGGGGGGGGGGAATGGTAGCTGAAAAATTAATACTAACAACTTGTCATTCTTTGGGAAAACACAGCAAGTAGTCAGCCATGCAAGCATAGCCATACTGAAGGCGATTCTTCTCATGCTCATACGCAAGAACAAATCGACATTGAATACGAAGATGTACTGCTTTTCTTGGAAGAGCAGTTTGGCGACGTAATAGGGGACGTCAAGGAAAAGAAGGCGACTATCAGTATGGATGGGTCCAGTGCCATTGTAGATTGCATCAAATATGTAAGTATGAATCCAGGCAATGGAGCGACGTTATCACTGACTCTTCTTTTTCTCTCTCTAGACGGTTGAATCAGAAGATTCTGATTTCCAAAAACGGGTGAACCAAGTCCTTCAACGTGTCCGAAGAACGATCAAACCGCTTGATGATTTTGTTGCCTAGACTAGGTATTGCCGTAGTCAGTAGTCATCCTATCCCCCCCACCCCGCTCCCATTAGCAAACACTCACTTTTACACACTCATTCCATTCAACTCTCATCATAATCATTCCCATATCTCTTCATATTAAAGTCATTACTTCAAACTATCAATGGATGAGAATCACATCCCCACTCCGACATTCATGCAAAATCAAAACTCCGCTGTCTCGTCTCTTTTCTCTCTTCTCAAACGCTGTATCACTGCGTCTCCTAGCTTATACGCCCTTACTTTATATGATTCTATATGCTCTATGCCTTTATGCAATAAAAACGACTTTTGTCAAGTAATCCATCGTATATACACCTCGGTACCCACTTGATAGACCACTTTGGTTATTCTCATTCCCTCATCACCGCCTTCCACCAGAGCACACACCAAAAGACAATCTCAATACTACTCATGAAAAGCTATATGATGATCCTACCTTTTTTTCCTTCCTCCCCACCTTCGTTTATCATAAAAGATAGCTGTTTCTTCGGTTACCTTTGCAATAAAATAGTAGTACTGTACATGACGTTTCGCCTAACCTTTTTTTTGAGCGCTGATAATTTTTCAAATGCCGCCGCCCAAATTTGCGAATTTGCTTTAGGGTCGATTTCACACTTTTTCTTTTTTCCTCCTCTTTCTTCTTTCTTCTCCCTTGATGACGGATTCAACACTGACTCACAGATCGGCACAACGATCGAACACTCCTCTCATACTGTCTAACAACAAGCGATCGAGTGTTGGCTCCATCTTTGCCAAGTTTGGATTGCGCTCACCCACCTCTCCATCATTAGGTCACCATGAACGACAACAGCTCCCCAATACAGCCATTCCCTCCACACTCTATGAAGATGAAGATGAAGCTAGCATTTCACCTCAGCCATCCGAAGACTTTAAGCGGTATGAACTGTTGACTGAATTGTAAGTACTTGTCATGCTCAGGAACCTTTTGACTCTTGTGAATAACTCGAATGTATACACTTGTTATCTTAGTGTTAATCTTCGTAACCCAAGACATTGCCCTCTTGGTGTCTATGTAATGCCTTCGTCGGATAGTCTGAACGGTAAGATCGCCATCACTTTCTTTCTTCTTTTGCGCTTTAACATTACATTTTGGTAGTCCTCTACGGGGTTATCTTTGTCCACAAGGGCTACTATCGATCGGGTGTCTTCAAATTCCGTATGTTTATCCCGGATGCCTACCCAAATCTTCCTCCAGCGGTGACCTTCTTGACGGACATGTTCCATCCTCTGGTCGACAGCCAAGGCAACGTCTCTCTGTCTCAGCACTTTCCCACTTGGCGGCCTCATCAAGACTATCTCTTCCACGTGCTGCACTTTTTGAAGAACATGTTTAAACGGGACGTATTAGAAAAGCTAGTGGACAAGCATTGCTATAATAATGAAGCCTATCGATTGTAAGTGTACCCAAAGTGAAAATGTGGAGTGGATGGTCTTACTGTAGGTCTTTTATTGCATACATTCGTAGATTCCGTAATGATACCCCTGTATTCAGGAAACTCTCTCAACAATGTGCACAACTGGCGATTACCGAAACATACTTGTTTGAATGCTTCCCGGACAACAACTTGATTCGATTCAACCCCCTCAGCGAACCCAAATTTGAAGAGCTGAAATCCGTTATCTTCAAAAGCACGACGGTAAGTTGAATTTGAACATTAAGACTTTTTTTTGTAAAGCTAACTGACCGCTTCCTAAACCATGCCTTTTGTAGTCATCATGAAATCCCTATGCCTAAATCCTAGTATTCTCTTTTTTGTTGTATCTATAGTAGCCCTATCATAACCTTCCTTATCATCTTCCCCCCTTCTTTCCATCATGCGCCCCCAAATAAAGATAACTCGGTACCATCATCTTCTGTGTCATATACATCATTAGCATTGTTTGTCCCCCTGAAATAAAACCTTCTTCTTTTATCAACCATGTATCAAATTAAAAAGATCCTAATGACAGCTAACCTACTCTAGAGATGACTATTCACGACTAAATCAGATCCTAACATTGCATAAAAAGTAAACCACCGCCTGCTGATCTTGTAAGTTGATGTGCCTTGGAATCGCTATGTGTTGTCAAGGCAACGTAAATAGAAGAGCCCTTTTGACTATACAGTGTAGATCTTACCTATCAGGCCCATCGGGCTTCATACCCAAACATGTGTCCTCTTTTGAGAAGCCCACGTTGAATGGGAGTCAAGGGAAAACAACCCTAAAGCGAAAAAAAAAAGACGATGATCAGTGAATCAATGTATCCCTGAGCTTTTCGCTCCCCCCTGAGTCCTCTCCCAAATCTCTATACATCACCTATTTTCTTTAGACCATGGAAGGTGTAGCCCAAGGAGGGGTCCAGAATTAGAATACGTCGCAATAGGTAAAGACTTTTCTTGTCCCCCACGTTTGGAATAGTAGGAATGTGTCGATCATTAGGGTCTGTTGTGTAACCGCCTGTTCACACAGTCTGGGTGGTCGGGTCCAAGCCAACTTGAGAAAGAATGTGCATGCCATGGACGAGATTGACGGTAATGGTAAAAGGTAGGGCTGATAAGTTGTTGCCATTGTTGTTTTTCAAAGGGCTTGGAATGCTGTTTTGGTTGTTGACAAGCCGAAAAGTTGTGTCTCGATATCTAGATGTCCAGTGTGTTTTGCTAGATGGACTGTACAGGTACCAGGGAAGCCATGGATCCAATCTGTAGAAGAAATAAAAAAGTCAATCTGGGTGTCCTTCAGATGCCAAGAGATACTTACCTTTATAGAAAGTGACAAATGTTGCCAGGAATGAGGAAGAAGAGAAGAAGAGCGGCGGCCCTTTATTTTGGTGGGCTTTTGTCACTAAAATTATGAGCGGAGTTTAAAATAATCAGATAAAAATACCTCCCTCCCAATCTTTTGTCTGTTTCTGTTCCTCCTTTCTCTTTCTTTTTGTTTACAGGTTCTACTCATTCTTACTCTTTGATCGCATACCTGCCTTGTATACACCGCTATTCTCGTTACGCTACACATAATCCTTCGACCTAATCTCTAATGTCTATTGACACACCACCCTTCGACTTGTCCGACTACTCCTATGTCATTGGTATCGGTAAGACACTGAAGAAAAATGCCATGTCTTGCTCAGGTTTACCTACCCCTTTCTTTTTCCTGGCCTTCTTAGACTTTGGTACGACGTTTTCAGGGTGCTGTTACGCTTTCACCAAAGACGGTGGCGATGAAATCGTGGACATTACTAGATGGTAAAGTAAGCAGAAGAAGAGGGCATGGAGTGGGATGGAAAGAAGAGGACTGGGGGAACTGGCTGGTGTGTATGCTTTTATATGCTTTGTTTGTATGGAAAGAACGGGTTTAAAAGATAAATGGACTAATCTGGTACGCGAGGGGTCGCTTTATATTTTGTGTCTCCCCTTGATTATGTTATTTTTAGGCCTAAGCAAATGAATGTCTATCCCAAGACTCCGACGTTGTCACTCTATCGCAGTGGATCGAACAAGCTCGTTGCCTGGGGCCAAGAAGCAAAGAAGCTCTCATTCAAGCGGAACAACATGGATCATTTACTGTCTCGATTCAAGCTGCACCTCGATGAAAATCTGGACTTGCCGCCTCTACCTAATGGATTAACTGCGTTGGACTGCATCACCGACTACCTCGAATCCTTCCACGCCCATGTCACGGGTGAACTCCAACGAGGGTTCGCTTCCAATTACGACCAATCGAAATTCCGATACTGCCTGACCGTACCAGCCATGTGGAGCGACAATGCCAAAGCAACCATGCGTGAAGCCGCTATCCGTGCGGGGATCGTCAACAGGTGGGACCATCCCGATCGTCTCATGCTGATCTCTGAACCTGAAGCCGCCGCTCTGTACTGTGAAAAGAAATCCGAACAATTCAACCTGGGTCATGCTCAACGCTTCATGATCTGCGATGCTGGTGGTGGCACGGTGGATCTCATCGTCTTTGAAATCGATGACTCGGGCGATCGGCGCTCTCTCAAAGAAGTAACGAAGGGTCAGGGTGACTCTTGTGGATCTACCTTTTTGGATGTGCGGATGCGGGACTATCTCAAGAATCGATTTTATCACCATGGCAAGATCAGCGATACAGCAATGGAATCAATGATGGAAACTTTTGTGGAAGCAATCAAGGTAAGCCAAAGTTATGGATGGGATGCCGTAGAGTTAGTTACTCATGGTTTCTCACTTTGTTACCTTGTAGCCTCAATTTGATGGGGAAGAAGACCAGTTTCTCCCACTTCCTGCCTCCTTGGGCTTGGGCGACATGGACGATCCTGAAGCCGGCATCGAAGACGGCAACTTACACCTACCAGCACAAGAACTACGGGAATATGTCTTTGAACCTGTCATCCATCAAGTCCTCTATCTCATCGACGAACAACTTCATCAGTCTCACATAATGCTGGATGCGATCTTTTTGGTGGGTGGGTTTGGCCAGTCTGTATACCTCTATCGCCGCGTGCGTGAAGTCTTTGAAGATCGTGTGGGCTTTATCGGCGTCCCTCCTCGTGGTGAACTGGCGGTTGTCCGTGGTGCAGTGTATTTTGGCTTGAACCCTCGAATGGTCACTGAACGTGTGTCACGGCGAACCTATGGTGTGGAGACTCGCATGCTGTTTGATGCCGACCTGGACCCTACCGACCAATGTATCAAAGGTGACGACGGACGACTTTTCTGCAAACAACGATTCAGCATATATGTGGAAAAGGGCCAAGTGATCAAGGTGGACGAATGTGTATCCAAGAACTTTATGATTGCATATCCAAATGACACTGACACAGGTAACAAACGAAAAGATTCAGGGGCAGGGGAAATTGGCAATCCGCCGTGGGCAAAAATCAAAGGAGTAAGGGCTTGAAGGGATTGCGTTAACATTTTACGGTCCTTCTTTTAGATCTATTCGCTTTTGATGGACAAGGTGCTACGCCAAGACTGACAACAGACGCTAATGTATTCAAGGTTGCTCGCTTCCCAATCAAGATGCCCAAGTTCCATGGCGTGCAAAAAGGGGAACCTATCTTTATGACAATCAAAATGTACTTTGGCCAGACTGAAATCAAGATTGAAGCTCATATCCGGGATCGTGTCTTCACCTTTACATCTGCATTCGAAACGTTGGAACGTGGCCTACTGGATATGAATGGTCAACTCTCAAATATGAAACTGAAACCGGATGATATCGACTCTAGCTTCGTTAGTGGCGTCGGCGGCTCCAGCTCAAACTTATCAGCTTACAACAACAGCAGCAACTATTCCCGCCCTTCTTCAGCACAAAACGAATATGGATATCCTTCGCCCACCCGATCTTATCCCAAGAGTGACCGTGGGCTTGATGATGACACTTTTTACGACGGCGATTCCAAACATTCATCGGGTGGTGCGTCCACGAAAAAGAAGTTTTTTGGCATCAAATTCTCCTCCACCAAGAAAAAGTAGACTAGTGCCTCCATTTTATCCCCATTCCCCCCATAGCATACACAAGCTCACTCACTCAAACGCATTCTTAGCCTTATTATTATACTCCAACCCCTCTTTTTGCTAATTGATCTAGGTCACCTTTTACTTCATTTGCTACACTCACTCTCACATATCCTATTGGTATACTATACCTCTCCTTTCTCAACCCATGTGCTTCACAATCAATAAAACTTATCTATTTGTAATCCAATCCTTTTAACTTACCATATCCTATTGACTTTATCAGATCAAGCTTTGCTTTGGTGCTATCCAGGGACAGCCGAATTCGCTCAAGAGTTTTACACTCCGCATAGAGCACAAAAAGGGTCGATTTTACAGGGGAATGCTACAGACAGAACCACCAGGACAGAACCAATCTGTGTATGCTGAATTTTGCGGGCAATAAGGGCTGATATGGCGGGGGACTCCCTGAGTCCGTGACTTGAGTCCCAGGCATAGCTGGGACCCAATTCGAAACGAAGATAAAACCGCCCCGCCAGGCACAGGAATGGCCTTACTCTTCTCATCGGGAATCGATCGGCAAGAACTCAGTCCAGGCGATCCTATTCAACCTACCGTCGCTTAAAATGCATTTGTGCAGGTGATAATGATGTTAAGGAAGACTTTTATACAAGACTCGGTGCTCATGATGGAGCTCCATTCCTGCTATCCCAGTTTAAAACATTCAATCTTCTCTGATCCAGCCTATTTGTCATTCAAAAGGTAAGTCCACATCATAGCATGAGATTGTAGTAGCATGCTCGCTTTGATATGTTAGGGATATGCTGCAAATTGAAGCTCAGGAACATGATCCTGCCTACACACTCCTCCAACAATGTGTGCCTATGCACTCTAGATTTTAACCCCCGATTGGCTATAAGATTATTTTTTGGCCCGTCCTATTATTTTGCACCTTCTTCCCCTCGTCCTTACTTTTTTGCCTCCATTGTCATTCTCTTTACTTCACGACGTCAAACGAACGAACGAACGAGCAAACGAACGAACGAACGGTAACTCTCCTCTTCTCACGTCAGGTTCATCTTTTGCTTACCATAACTAACTTTTTGCCTTTTGCATCGTTCCTCTTTCTTTTGACACTAGATCGGCTACGACGATGACGACGGCAATAGGGACGACGACGATGCTAATGACGACTCCACCACTGCTTCATGTCGCCCAAAAAGGCTCTTTTTAAAATTTTCAAATGTAAAAAACATGGGGAAACCCTCGCATTTTTTTTTTAGGTGCACTCCCATTCCATTGTAGAATCTCGTAGTCCAAGTCACTAATAAAAGTGTACCAATTCTTTGTCCATACCCTTACGTTACTATCACTGATACTTTTACACAGCTTGACCGTCTTTGTCCGCCTCCATTTGCTTGATTTTTACAGTAGCTTAGTCATTCTCATCGCAACCCGTCGCCATTTACACATTAGCTTAACTCCGGCCTCAAACATAGTCTGTACCACAGCCCATTAATTCTACTGTACCAATAAAACTTTGTATGTATGCGAAGATAGACCTTACGATCATGTACATGTCATTAGATTCATGACAATTAGTAAACCAATGGTGTTTTAGGAGTTGCCAATGATGAGCACTCATCTGTGGTTTGGTCTTTATAATGTACATTGTCATAGTTATGGATTTGAGAAACGTCTTTCGTAGGATGATTCAAGTAGGCTTTATTAATGGGATAGGATTAAGGGCTATGGTACAGGCTATGTTAGGGGTCGTAGTTAAGCTTATGTCTAATGGCAACAAGCTATTGTAGTGGGAATGACTAAACTGCTGCAAAAAGTAAGCAAATGGAGGTGGACAAAGACGGCCAAACTGTGTAAAAGTATCAGTGATAGTAGCGGAAGGATATGGGCAAAGAATTGGTATACTTTTTTTAGTAACTTGGACTACGAGATTCTACAATGGAATGGGAGCGCACCTAAAAAAAAAAATTGCGAGGGTTTCCCCATGTTTTTTACATTTGAAAATTTTAAAAAGAGCCTTTTTGGGCGACATGGAGCGGTGGTGGAGTCGTCATTAGCATCGTCGTCGTCCCTATTGCTGTCGTCATCGTCGTAGCCGATCTAGCGTCAAAAGAAAGAGGAACGATGCATAAGGCAAAAAGTTAGTATTGGTAAGCAAAAGATGAGAAGGGAAGAGTTACCGTTCGTTCGTTCGTTTGTTTGTCGTCGTGGAAGAAAGGGGATGACAATGGAGGCAAAAAAGTAAGGACGAGGGGAAGAAGGAGCAAATTTTAGGACGGGCCAAAAAATAATCTTATAGCCAATCGGGGTTTAAAATCTAGAGTGCATAGGCATACATTGTTGGAGGAGTGTGTAGGCAGGGGCGGTTTTATCTTCATTTCCAAGTTCAATCCCATCTATGGCCGGGCCCGAAGTCAACTCAGAGAGTCCCCCGCCATGTAAGTCCTTATTGTCAGCAAAATTCAGGATATGCAGGTTGGTTCTGTCCGGATGGTTCTGTCTGTAGCATTCCCCGATTTACACAGGTACGAGCCAGAGTTTCCGAGATAACTGGAGCCTATTTAAATAAGTAGAAGTCATAAAGTTAGTTTTCAAGTAGGCTTTATTGACTGAATGAGACTATGACAAAGTTAAATGTTCAAGGGGAAGGCGAGTGGTTTCAAAGACATGAGAAGGTTTGCCATGGAGGAACTAATCTATTGTAATGAGCTACGGAATAAAGGAGGGGAGAGAGAACCGGCAGCGCTAGAAGTGTCAGTGATAGTGCGCAAAGAAGAGTAGGCAAACGAGTAGTGATGTTTGGCAGTACAATGGCCACAGATTCTACAATGGAAAGTGAATGCACCACAAAAAAGAGAGTTTCCCCAGGTTTTTCGTAATCCCTTGAGCCCTAACCCTAGTCCAAGTATATGTCCATCCAGCCCTGGTGCCAGAGAGCCATATTCGTTGTTATCCCAATCGATCATCTAAGAAAAAAAGGAACAATGATGCAAAAGGCAAAAGTTAGCCATGGTAAGACAAAAGATGGAAAAGAAGCTGAGAAGGAGAGTGTCACCGTGCATTCGTCGTTGAGGGCCGTTGCATAGAGGGCGAGTCGTTCGTGGTGCGGTGTTAAGTTCATTGGAATGAAAAAAAAAAAGTGATGGGGAAGCAAAGAAGAGACGAAGAATAGGTGTATGGAAGATCAATAATTTATAGCCACTACCGGAGTTTGAAATACCATCCCACCATCTTTATTTCAAAAAGATCACTATGCTAATGGCTACAGCTACCGTCCCACATATACACACTATAACATTGACAATCATTCTAAAAGTGGCATCGCTTTACGACCCTACACAGACATTATCATTCATGCACTACATTTGAGGCTGGAAGCCGGAGCCTCGAACCACAAAGTGGTGTACAGCAACAATCTGCATGAATGACAACGATCCATGATAGGAATCATAAAACGTTATGCCTTGCAGCAGGTTGTTTTGTTTCAACATTGTAAAAAGACGGTGGGAACAGACCTCTGCAGCCGATCCCGAAGACAGTTGTGTATCTTTATTAAGACTATGTGTAGTATGTACTAAAAATGCCCCCCAGTCCACCATCAGGTATCAAATATTGTCAACAAAACAAATCCGCATAAAGATTTTACTCTTCAAGGACGTTGCGTTCCGAGACATAGATACCATCCAAGAACTTACGGATATCCTTCTTCTTGACCAGACAGGATTGTTGAATATCAGCAGCTGAAAGAGAAAAAACATCACATTAGTACACACACACAATCCCTATTGCTTTCCCCCTTGCACTTACCACATTGAGAGACAGCTTCCAAATCGTTACCAGTCAAGGTCAATTCATCCTTTTGGTTGGTGGAGGCAGCGACGATGACACCTTCACGCATTTGCACCCGGAAGACGACCTTTTGACCCAAAAAGTTACGGATTTCCACATCCTTGCCGCCGTTGTTGATGATACAGTTGATGGGGAAATGCGCATAGACGTAACGCATCTTGTATTGGAAGCCCTTGGTGACACCGATGATCATGTTGTTCACGAGAGAGCGGACGGTACGGATACAGGCAACGTGCTTACGGCCACCATGATAGACGACAAACTTGAGCTTGTCCTGACCAGCAAACTTGATTTCAATGTTCAAGTGACGGAGGTTCTTGTTCAAAGTACCACGAGGACCAGTAACAGTAATGTCGCGGGCCTTGATGCTGACCTTGACACCTTGAGGGATGATGAGTTCGTCGTCTTGGTAGATATCCTTCATGGTTTGATTTGGGCTAATGATGATCAACAAGAAGGTAGATGGATGGATGAGTAAAGTGAAGTGAAGGGATGGATGGATGGATGGATTCACTTACCTTCTTTGTTATAGAATGTGGGAAAGAGAAGAAAGATTTTTTTTCCTTCCTCTTTTCGAAACTTCAAGGGCCGATCGGAGTTGAAATGGACTCGGGAAATGAAATGGTGGGCGGAGGTGATACATGGCTATGGGACGCAACCTTAAAAAAGCGTCATTTTAACAGCGGAGTTTGACTTTAGTTCGATTCCCAGAACCGAGAAAGCCGGTAGATCGTTATGGTGTATAGTATGATCCAGAACACAGATGAGAAGATGCGTTCGCCCAATCCTTGTTTGTACCCCGCTATAAAGAAGACACACTCGTGGGGAATTCGAAGATTAGATTGCAAAACAAGGTTGGCAAAATGATAAGGCGAAGAGGGTTAAAAGTATCCCCTCAGGATTTCAAACCCCGCCCGTCCATAAATTCGACTTTGCTCCTTTTTGATTCTTTCTTCCTTCTTTCCTTTTATCTATTTATATTTTTTATGTTTGAACCTTGACTTCACTTATTTTCACCTTGTTATTACATATTCTTCTACCCAATCTACCTTAGCAATGTCTCCTACAGCCACTACTTATGTTGAACCTGACGAAAGTTACCACCATCAATGGGACCCCATCAAAAGCAGCAACCCTTCGTCTAGATCTTCTATGGATCTTGACAACAAAAGTGACAACAAGCTAACTATGGATACAACGACAAGGCGGCGTAAAAGTAGCAGACTCGGTGCTCTTTTCCATTCTCAATCACACGCTTCGACTTTGCGGAGCTTGGATATCCATTCGACTGGCAACTCACCTGCACCTGTGCCCTCTCTCACCAGCTCTACCAATTCGTCTCCTTCACTGACTGAAGCAACTGATCGACAGCAACAACAGCAGCAACAGCAGCAACAGCAACAACAGCAGCAACAGCAGCAACAGCAACAACAGCCAAATGATGCCACTAGCCATAGTCGACGGTCATCCATGCATAGCTTTGTTAGTGGAACTGAAAGTCCTGGTGCTAAACTGGGTCGATCATTGGGCAGTATCCTGCGGCATTTCCATCATCAACACCACCACTCGACTCCCCCAACAACGTCCGAGGCATCGACTCCAACTACCAGCAGCGGTGGCGGGGGGCTCTTTGGTTTCGCTCACTCACCAAGCCATCACCATCATCACCAGCCTAATTTCGATAATGTGGTTAGACTGGAATCGAAATATGGACCTTATATCAAGCCTACGGAGCGAAAGAAGCATCTTGGTGGAAACAAAAAGAACGTTGCCAGCGGTGCAACTGCGGTGATTCGACTGGTCCAGCCCCGGGATGGATCTGCTCTTCTGGCTGTCAAGGAATTCATCAAGAAAGACAAGAATGAAGACGAGCGAACTTACCGCAAGCGAATGCAGAACGAATACTGTATCAGCAAATCAGCCCGTGGTCATCCTCATGTGGTGGAAACGATGGATCTTGTATTGGACGAGCATGATCGTTGGTGTACCGTCATGGAATATGTAAGCAGCCCCATCGATGGATCCATCATGTATACTAACTCACTTTCTTTCTAGTGCGCTGGCGGTGATCTGTTTAGCTTATTGGAAGAGCGCCCTTCTCTATCTATCATGGAACAATCTTGTCTCTTCAAACAACTCCTACTGGGCCTTCAGCACTTGCATACGATGGGAATTGCACATCGTGATATCAAGCCTGAAAACCTCATCTTGACCCCTGGCGGAACATTGAAAATTGCTGACTTTGGCGTGGCCGATGTGGTCCAAACATGTTTTGAAAAAGAAGCCCATCCTTGCCATGAATGGTGTGGATCTGAAAACTTTTGGTCGCCTGAAATGTGGACGTTGACGACCGGACAGGATCCTTACGATGGCCGTGCCCTGGATGTTTGGAGCGCTGCTGTGACCTATTACTGCCTTCGCTTCCACTCGTTGCCTTTTAGATACAGTTTTTATCGTGCGCCTCCATGCCCGAAACAGGCTCTTCCTGGATCCCCTGCGATGGTGGCTGCTCAAGCTGAAGATCATGGTGATGCCGATTACCAACGCTACCTGGACCAACGCAAACTCGACCCCCTACAATGCGATCTTTGGGCCGGACCTGGACGACGACTCGATTCACAGCAATCAGATCAGGATCAACGAAATCTGACCTCAAACGGTAGCGAAGGCGAAGGGATGTCCGTGGATATACGCACCTGTCTCTCTCACTTGTTGAATCCGAACCCAAAGGAACGTTGGACGGTGGATCAGGCTTTGGAATGCGACTGGATGGTCCATGTGGAACTCTGTAATGATGGCGAACTTCCAAATGGTTGGAGGCATTACCATTGCGCTCCCAAATCCCGTTAATGGTATGACAGCGCCTCTCCTGTGTTACTGGCCCTTTCCCCCCTCCTCCTTTCCCCTCATATCCATTCTGTACTATAGTATATACTCTTTGCCCATCCCCCTTATTTTTTTTCTTCGACAATATATGCCTCATTATTTTGATTCACCTAGATAATAAAACTGTGTTATGATACATACTCTTTGTTTGGAAAGACGGTGATATGATTTGACTCATCAGGAACCAAAATCACATGCTCGCCCACGCCTTTATGCATAAATCCAGCTTAAAAAGATGTGTTGTGTTGTTATTGTTTCCCTTGTGGCCATTAAAAGTGACCATTGACTTTACTGATCCACACCCTTTAGCGTTTTAGCCAAGAGAAATCCTCCTTTTTTGGTCAATTGCAGTTGCACCATCTCAAACTCCGATATGAAAGCCACTCTTCGATGTTTGATATGAGTCCCCAACGATCGAAAAAGTAATAGGTAAATGACTTTATTCTCTGCATCTTGTGTCACTGTTACGACAAGTCATTCCAGAACGGATGACCATCGTGGTCAGGGGAACCGTCATGCCCTTCTTCCACTAACAAGACAAAACGTTCACAATGATCGACTCAAAATAGCTGATCCATGTCTACATTTCGCATCACAACCTTCGCATCACTTCATGGACAGATGGTACACACTATAAAGTAATGAAAAGTAGAAGAGGATCATGTCACAGCTGCATGAATGGTGCCTGCACGATACAGAAAAGAGGCGGCATTGTAATGTCGGAGATGATTTTCCCGCTTGACAGAACCACCAGGCACTTCTCGTCGACCAATGGACAAATCAGCTGCGTTGGACGATCTACACGCTGATTACTGTCGGCTCTATTAGCTCATCGAAGTAACACTCTGTCACTACTCCAACTATCCACAACCATGACCGAGTCTCGAAGCTTTGCCCAAGCAGCAGTGCATAAATGAAAGTTGTCCCCCCCCCATCGGATTTCAAACCCCGATTTTGCTACAAGAGTTTCTTTTTTCCTGTCAATCCTTTTCTTTGTTCCTTCTTTGCTTCTTCATCACTTTTATTTTTCCATCGGCACTAAATCACACTACGAACGACGGCTACGACGGCGACGGCGACGACGACTAACAAACGGTAAGACTCCCCTTCTCAGCATACTGTTCACCTCTTGCTTACCCTTACTAACAATTGCCTTTCATTTTTTTTTCGACTTTAGATCCGCTACGACGATGACGACGACGATAACGATGACGATGACGACAATGACGACTCCACCACTGCTTTACATTAGCCATTAAGGCTGTTTTAAAATTTTTCAAATGTAAAAAACATGGGGAAACCCTTGAAATTTTTTTTCTTTGTGCACTCACTTTTCCATAGTAGATTCCCTAGCCATTGCACTTCAAAAGTGCTCCATCTCTTGGCCCAATCCGTGTGCAAGACTACTACTGATACTTTTAGTACCGCTTACCACCTCTCCCTGTCTTCATTCTGTTGCTCATCACTCTAGATTAGTTATGCCATGCCAAGTCCTACAATAGCCAAACCATAGTCTCATTCAATAAAGCCTACTTGCAACCTTCTCCACGACTTTACTCTTTTGAAATGGGGTTCTGACATGTGCCAATGCGCCAAGTCTTGACCGATTGTTACATATGCAAACGAGAGTTTGTAAAGGGCAGGGCGTGAAACAAAGTGTAGCCCGGAGCGGGATTTTAAATTCATTGAGGACGACGAATCACCCGGTGCGCCTACTCCTAACCCAAGAACCCAAGGAGCCTAAGTAGGAATTACAGGACCCAGTCCTCTGACAGTGCTGTCCGTCTACACAGCCGTTTCTGTTTGCGCCATCATCCCGTCCATTCCCCTCTATTCGCTCTTTCTCTGCTCTGAATCAACTTTTTCACACCGTGGTACTTTATTACATAGATTGTGAGATGACGATAATAAATAGATTGATAGGTATACAGTATGCTACAATGACTAAGTGATCAAGAGGTTGCCCAAAGTTCGAGGCCGATGCATTGGAATTGTGTACGAGAAGAGAGACAGGGATTATCAAAAGTAAGAGAGGGAGAAGATGTTCCATTTTCGAATCCATCGTCCAGGCAGAGACCAAACTGACCAGCACTATGCAAAGAAACGTTGGTTAGTACTTGTATTTGCCATGCCTTTGTTTCATGTTGCTTACCCATTTCCAAAACCCAGCAAGTTCTTGTCACTGTAGATGAAGTAGTCGTTTTTCTCAGTCCACGGGTAATGTTCGTACCGAACTAACCGATCAGATGTCGATTTGCTTCGCTTCCATAAAAAGCTAAATGTAAAAAGTTCATAAATCATCCACAACTATTGTCATCCCCCCAAAAGACTTTTTTTTTTTTTTTTTTACCTTTCACCCGATCCATAAAAGGACGACTTGACTTGTATTGATTCTGAGGCATAAGCACCGAAGATCTATTAAAGAGTGTACGAGGAAAAGAAATATGAGTAGTGCGCCCAACATTTTCTCCTCAAATGAAGAGAGTCTTACATTGTCATATTCATCCTGGACAACGAGTAAGCAAGGCCCTTTTTCACAGGCAAGTTGATAAAACGTTTTCAGACTAGCACCATGTTGATCTAAGCTATAGAGGAGAGTCCACTGAGATTGGTATAGGGATAGACGTCTTGGGAGCCATCGTCGGATCTACGGAAAAAGCATAGTCCCCGGCGGAGGAGGGTAGAAGTAATGTGAGTCAGTCGAATTGCCACCGTTCCCCATCCAGTTTTTACCTTTTCAGCAATAGGGTTTGTCAAAACAGGTAGAGTGTGCTGATATCGTGAGACAAGTTGGATCGGTGCTGGGAATTTGACATTTTCGTTCTCGACCCTTTTCCCATGGGCATTTTCCGTGGAGACCAAAGACCAGCGATCGTCCTCGTTATTGTTCAAAGGATGGTCATACAAGTAGCTCCATTCAAGATCGCTTTCGCTGACAGGGCTTGGCATAGTTGTTGTTGTTGTTCCTGGAGTAGCAGGCAGTGAAGTGAAAGAAGGTGCATCGCAACCATAAAGTTGTTGTGTCAGTTTCCATGAGGCGGTTGAATGGGAGCGTTTATGGTAGGGTGGGCGTTCTACAAACGATAGTGACAGCGATGATTGTTGAGGAGACAATGTGCTGCGATTGTGCTTTTGCTGTCCAGGCACTTGGCATTCACTGTCAGAGGTATGGAATTGATGGCATTGGATGGCAGTCGTATTCAATGTGAGTGTGTTCAATGGAGAAGAAGAGTATAAAGGTAGAATGGAAACCATATTGAATCCATGATTTGGCCAAGAGAAAGTAAAAAATAGAAGAGAGAAAGAGAAGGGAAAAGAAAGGCCGTCGTACGATTCTTTTAACGATTTCAAAACTCAGACAAAAATAGATTTATGCCCGACCCCCGCACCTATCTCCACCATTTTCAATCCAATACTTCTCCATTGCTGTAGTGAAAGTCTCTTTCCACTCTATTTCTTTAGCCATTCTTCCTCAGCTCATATCGCATGAAGTTTCTACACAGTTTACAAGTGCCTACTGCCTACTTTACCACTTTAAACATTTCAGGGGGCATCTTTTTAAACCCCGCTTGTACTCACTTTCGGGGACCCCTCGTGCACAGAGTTCCCATGAGAAGTGAAAGCTTGACGTTTATGATATCAATCTGTGTCATTTCAATCGAGGGTTGTTGAGGGGCGCATAGAGTGCACCAGACGTCGGCCAAGTGAACGGCGTGCCTGAGCAATAAGAATGCTTTTGATACAAAAAGTCATCGATGTCAAAAACGCAAGTGATCGGATGATGGCAAAAGAGAATCAAAGGGGAGAGCACAAGGTCGAGAAGAGTGGGAAATCCATGTGTGCATTTTGCATGAATGTCGGAGTTAGAACATGTGCACCCAGCAAAATGTTGTTCAATGGTTCAGCATGATCACCGTGTATGCCATATATCTTACTCCTGAAAGATGGCTCGTGACCAATGAGTACCTGGAAAACAGGATCAACAACAAAAAAGCTCGATCACAACGCACCATTGAAATTAGGGCATACGCCAGATCTGACACTTCAGCTCCCTAAAACCGAGCGGAGTTTATAATGTTCATTTGACAGTTTCATGCACAATCACTGATAGTATGTAATGGAGGATCTTTATTGTAATTATTCTTGTGTAAGAGAGAGAGAGAGAGAGAGATTGGGAGAAAAAGGGAGTAAAAGAGTACCAAGTAAAAAGCAAGAAGCGAGAGAATCTATTAAGAGTAGAAAGAAGGAGAGAGGAGCAGGGAGAAGGCATGATAAACCAGAAATCGTGAAGGGGATGAGTACATGAAGAAGGGCTATTCTTAAAGGAAAAAGTGCAAATCTATCGTTACAATGCATATCAAAGCATAAAGCCAAGTGCGGTCAAGTCGGCAAAAGGATCCACAGGTTTGCTTTAGACGCCCACCACCATTCCATTAGAAGACCCGAGTCGTTGGTGTGAGCTGGATGAAGCCATCATGTCGTTTGTCTGCACAGCAGTGTTTGTCATTGATGGCCGCATGGTATTGATGAGGGTGGAATGAAGAGTGCCCACGTTGGTGTGTGAAGAGGAGGAGGAGGAGAGCTGTTGCGGGTTGGTGGGGGTGAATCGATGGGATGAGTGCTGCTCGAAGGAAGAGGACGATGACGACGACGAAGAGGACGAGCTGGATGTCATGATAAGGGAGGGTGTGGTGGCGATAGCAGACGAGGTGGTTCTGGTGCTGCTGCTGGTGTTCATCGGGTACTGAGATATGCTGTTGGGTTTGATGCACCTCGATCGTCCGACGTGTAAGACTGCTTCGTCAGGGATGCATTCCAAGAATTCCTGCCTTGCAAAATTCGACATTTGGTGGAGGAGATCAGCCTTGAGTAATGCGCCATAATTGTTAAACATAAAGTCCAGGGCCAGTAGCTTCAACCCCACTTCCTCGGCCATGAGGGCTTTTTCAAAGATCGTGGTGCAGGTGTCGATGGTAAGGTGGCGTTCGTAGAGTCGTTGACAGCAGATTTTCTTGAGTCGATGCAGCAGGTACATGTTTGCCATCACCAGGATATCACAGACGACTTTCCAGGATTCATCCACAGCCAGTTGGTCGCTGTAGAGGTACTTGAGGAAGGCGAGGACGACAGGATAAGGTTCGGAGATTTCCATTCGACGGTGCTGGGCTTCCATCATTCCCGAAATGTGCATATTTCGAAAGTGCGGCCATCGAGTGATGAGAATGACTTGGTGGACGTGGAGTTCTTGACCATCGGCAGCGACAATGACAAAATCTGAGAGTTCGGGATTATTCAAGAGTTGACCAAATTGATTCGCGCATTGCAATGGAGGGATGTCGTACAGGCCCAAGGACTCCCCGTTGATGAGCAGTGCATCCCTGTTAAGAAAGCACAAAGAATGATTTGTTAGTGAGTGAGCGATGATGACGATCCTCCATTATGCAAACTGTCATTTGCCTCTCTTTTATCCCGACACTCCTTTCATTCATTAATACCCAGCATATCAACAATGCATATCCCAGCAACACACACACATACACATACAGATACACCCCTTATTCCAAGCTCTTCCATCGCCCATCACCCCTTATTTACCTAAAATGATCGTAGCCTTGAGGTCGATATGGATCCGTGTTGCCCAGGAAGAACAGACTGTTGAGTGCCACTTGAGATTGATCATCGCCCGTTCCATTCGATAGAATGTTCTCCGTGATGACGGTAAAGTAATTCCATCCACCCACTTCAAAGTTCGCATTGCAGTCTTGCCGCTGCCATTCCAAAGTGTCCAAATCCAGCATCCATAAGCCATACATCGATTCGGGGTTGCTGTTGTTCTGAGTGGAAGATGTCACGACTGCTGTGGTAGAGACGGCATTCGACGACGATGCGTTTGTCGCTGCTGCTATTCGATTACTTGTGTTGCATCCGCTGTTCGATAGATTGCTGCTGCTGCTGTGAGGGTTGCTACCGTTGCTGCTGTTGTTGACGTAGCGGCCAAACACCAAGAGTTTGCCACAGACTGCTTCACAAAAGTGCTGACTTTTCAAGGGAACCATTTGCGAGTGGTTGTTGGCTTGGGCACCGCTGAGTATCGGGTGAGGTGTGTAAGGAGGTGTGTTGAGGTTGACCATAAACAAGTCGCATACGGTGTTGCCTTGTTCATCCTTGCCGGCGTAAATGTACATTTTGTGTCCAATCAACGTTGCTGAGTGGTTGTATCTTGGTGGTACGCGGTTGAAGATGGACCACGTCAAGGTGTTGAGATCAAGGACGCTGATTTCATCGAGGACGTAAGTGCCTACAAGTGTGGAAAGGTACGTTAATAACAAACAATAACAAATAAACATCAAGGTAGAACTTACAATCGGTGTTCTTGGCAAAACCTCCGTAAACAAAGAGTTTGTCACCGTAAACCACCGCACTATGTAGGTACCTTGCAGAGACAGAGCCTTTAATGTCGGGTTGGAACCAGGTCAGCTTTTCCAAGTCGAAGATATGAATGTCGTTACAATACGCCTGGAATTCATTGCAGCCACCTAAAGGAATGAAGTTTGGAAAGAGAGAAGAGAAGAGAGAGAGAAAAAAGAGTTGAGAAGACAATGAAAGAGACAGGCGGAGTTTGCTTTTTCAATCCCAGCTTACCAAAGACGATAATGTAATGCTTCCAAAGGCTAGCAGTGTGGCCGTATCGTTTACAAGGTGCATTACCTTTTACATTCTATAAAATGGCATGAGTTGTTCAAAGCTTCAATGACATTATAATGTAAAGAGTTCCTTACTTGGATTGTTTCCCATCGCATATCGCACAGATTCAGGACATGTAAGTCATTGGTGACATTGCCACCACCACCATAGACGAAGAGACGATGATCGGTTTTAACAAAAGAAGGTCGCCATAGACCCACAAGATTGTTACCAGTAGTTTCAATAGGTTGACCTGACTTGAACATTGTACATAGAAAGGGGGAAAGAGAGAGAGAGGGGAGAGAAGAAGAAAGAGAAGAAGAGAGAAATGCAGATCCGTGAAAATAATGAAGAGCGGGGTTTAAATGGGGAACTATTCAACCCCCGCCGAGAAATGTGTAAATATGAAGGCAAGGAAGGGTATGTTATGCGTCCATGTTCTCGAAAGTGAGTTGTGTTTTGATCGTGTGCGTACTTAAATTTAGAACACACGATTCAATTGTATAGGCAAAGTTATGGAAACGAGAGGGCAGATCCCCTTTTCCTCCCCTCTATTCTCCTTTTCTTCCATTCAATCCCCTACTCTCCTTCCTTTCAACAACATAATGACACTGTGATGACCATACACAGGTCTGCCGATGCCCTTTTCCTTCCCACTTGTTCTCCCTTTCTGTGTGTCTCTCCTTGACCTTAAATGAAAGTGAGTTGATGATGTTCCCCTCTTTTTTTAATCAAGTGAACCCCATTTCATCAGCATAAAGATACCTACACTCTATAGGAGAGTACAAGCCAAACCGATTCAATATACACAAAAAAAAAGGGGGGGTAGCAGGGACTACTTTTTGTTTGGTGATCCCCTCATTCAAACATTCCTTTGTGTTTGTCCGCCCGATTTCTCCACCAAAATGGCCTCCCGTCCCAGCTTGTACTCCCGCACCCCTTTTTTTCTGCTGTTTATATAAAAAGCCAACCATAGCCAAAAACATCAACAAACAAACCTTGACGATCAACCCACTTCAATATAACCATACATGTGATACCATCCTCATCATCATTTGACAGCTTGATTTATTTAAACATCTAGACGACTAAAGCACTACCTATCCTTCTAATCTACCCCCTTGTTCATTCATCAGGCCATCATCACCATCGAATTGGATTCTTGATTTCCGTCCTTGCTGAACCTGTTTGACAGCCTTTTGTTTGTCCACCGAAGCACCCCGGAACTGCGGTCCCTGTATGCCTTTCAACAAGGGGTTTTTGGCAAATGTACGAGTCGACGAGTCGGGCAATTCCATAGGTTCCTCTTCTTCTTCTTCTTCGTCGGACGAATCGGCCACCATATCCACCTTGGCTTGTTTCGATCCAATATCAATCGTCAGCACCCGTCGTTGTTGTGTCATCCCCCCGTCCAGTCGTTTCAAATTCGCTTGTTGTTTCTTCACTTGAGCCGCCCGTTCCTGTTGCGTCAGCCATGGGTTGGATTGGTCCGTGGGCAAAGTGAAATCCGTCGCTTGATCTATAAAAGAAGAAAGAAAAAAAGGGGGAGAGGGGTGTCAAAAGCGTGAGTAATGGCCCTCAACTTTTCTTTTTTTTTTTTTTTCCTTACCTATGACAGTGCTTCGTTGAGCACTTGTACGTTGGAATTCCAAAAGCTTTTCCTTGTGAGATTCCGCACGTTGTCGTTGTTCGTCTTCGGCCTGTTGATCAAACACATATTTCGATACGAGTTCGCCGCTGACTTTGGACGCATACCCCGCGGCGGGAGTGGCGGTTGCTTTGGCGGCCTTGCGTTGCTGCTGGAGTTGTTGATGCTGTTGCTGTTTCATATCGGATCGTTTCTTCTTTGCGTCGGCAATCAAGGACACTTGTTGCTCTTTGGATAAAACAGGGGTGCCACAAAAGCTGCATGGGCCGATACCTTCGACGACACAGATGATCTTGCCACAGTTCAAACAGTTGGGAGCAATTGTCAGTAGGTCGTGCTGCGTGGCTACGGGAGAAATAATAGTCAGTACATCAATCTCCATTCCTGCTTGTAAGTTACCTTGACAGTTGCATACTTTGCGCTTGCCACCTTGCTTCACATTGATGTCCAGTTCCTTGAGAGCCGTTTCCAAAGTCATGCTGTTGTTGTTCTTGCTGGTCTTCTTCTTCTCTAGTCGATCGGATACAAGGCTGCCGCCACTTTGGGATTGCCCGGCGGAAGAGGAGGTCTTTTTGTTCTTGTTGGGTTTTCTAAAGACCATAAAAGTCAGTGGCGTCCACTACTTGCCTTTTTGTTCATTACCCTGACGTATGATCGCCTTCCTTGTTTTTGATATACACCGTCATGTTACCAGGCCAGGAAGTGGTTGAATTGGTGTTGGGCGGTAGCGAGGGGAAATGGGATGAGGGCTCTTGTTGTCTGTTGTTAGCCGAAGAGGAGGAAGAAGAGGAGGAGGTGCTTTTGCTGGATGATTGCTGTTGCTGTTGCTTTTGTTGTTTCTTTTGCGGTGCTGGAGATGGTCGTGGAGGGAATCGTTGTTGGACAAATCTGTGAATGAAGTTGAGGGTATCTTCGTTGGTTCCTAGCATATCCTACAAGAGTCGATGGTGGGTTACTTTATCTGCATGATCTAGATTGGTATCGGTCTGTAAGGGTTATTACCTGCAAATGTTCGCTCAAGGCAGTAGGTGAATCAAAACTTAACAGATATGGCATCACTTGTGTCTTCAAGGTTTCAGGATCGAAGCCTAAAAACATCCCCAGTTGATCAATAGCCCAGTTTTCCATTGGTGATAAATAAGTAATGTGAGAGGAAGGAAGAAAGACGTTGAAATGTCTCGCCGCCGCAACATTTATACTTTTTGCTGCGACAGAGATTTTTATTTTCAAACCCCGCCATTAAGCGATCAGATAACAACATGATCTAAATCTATACTATCATTCTACCAAGAAGCCACTTTTATCCCTGTTCTTCCTTTTCTGATCATCTTCATATTCAAACAGTCGCCGAGTTACATAGGAGATGCCTACCAAGAGAATACCCAGCCGCCAGAGCCTTGACCAAACATTCAATCGCTTGCGAGAGCCATCGGCGCCCCCGTCTGGATTGTCTTCGTCCACCAAGCCCGCCTCTTTTCTTCGTTTTGCCGCATTCATGACCCGTTCACGGCGCCTTAGTTCCTCTGCCTGATAGTGCTTTTCGTAATGTTCCTGGTGATTAAAATGCGATGACTGTTGCTGGTGTTGTTGTTCTGCCTGTTGCCGTGCGCTTGCCGATCCCGTATTCTTCGCCTGTTTCGCCTTTGCTCGCCAGGATGCTGAAGGACCCGTGTAGCCAGGCCGTGAAGCACCATAGTACATGGACGAAGGTTGTCGCATCTTGCTTGAGAATCCAGAGGCCACTCCACCCACTGTCGAAGTAGGTGAAAAGCGATCGAGCTCCATGTCGTATTGTCGTCGGCTAGCTTCATTTCCCAGTACAGCATAGGCATCGTTGACTTGGAGAAACTTTTCATGGGCTTCTTTATCGGCTGGATTGAGATCGGGGTGGTACCGTTTGGAGAGGCGGTAATATTGTGTCTTGATAGCCTTCTTGTCAGATTGCCGATTCACTTGGAGGATATCATAGTGCTGTTGTTTGTGATGCTGATGGCGCTGATAGAGTGAAGAATGGGTATGGAAGCAGCGTTGTATAGACTTGGAATGGACGGTCGTTAGATTCTTCCACATTGACAAAGTAAAAAGTAGAAAGAGCAGAAACAAAATCCTGTTGGTTGGAAATCGACCTATTACAAAATTAATTTGAAACGCCGCCATCTGCAGCGGAGTTCACAACTTTTCCCCCTTCTGGCTATGTACAAAGTATCGCTTTATCCGTCAATCCATTTCGTTACCTCTTCTTTCCTTCCCCATCACTTTTTTTCTTACCATCGGCTTTGCCATGGCAATCCCTCTGGCACGAACTATGCATGACGGCCATTGACGATGACACCACTGGTAAGTCTCCTTTTTAGCAACCTGCCCACCTCTCTCATACAATGCCAGCATTAACACCTTTCATAAATACTCTTCATTTTCTTAGATAATCGAATGGGGTGACAACAAATATAGCTCTCGGGCAGCAGGACTGGACGGACATGTGGTTAGATTAGGGATTGGGCGCAAGGGATTACGAAAAGCATGGGGAAGCCCTCTCCCCATTTTTTTTAGGTGCACTCACTTTCCTATTGTAGATTCCCTATTGTAGATTCTGAAGCCATTGTACTGCTTGGTCCGCTACTTCTGATACTTTTTGCGCCGCTGGTCAGCTTTCTCCCTTCATTATCCTAGTCATAACACTAGGTCAGCCATTTCAAGTCTTGTACATACCCTCCCCGCCCCATATAGCTCAAACATAGTGACATTCACTCAATAAAATTTACTTGAACCCATCTCGATGACTATTGCCTTGATTCCTCAGGTCAAACTTGAGCGAAGGAGTCTAGATTCCGCTGATATTGCTCTGACTTGACTTGGATTATGCATAAAATAGGGATTTCACGCTGTGTCAATTGTATGAATGAACGAATCTAGCTTTTTCACTTGACTATTTTACCTTTTACATCCTGTCTACACAAGCACCATGTGCTCACGGTATCTTTTAGTTAAAAAAACCAAAAAGCTGCTGATTTGTTTGATCCTCGCTTTTTTTAAAAAAAAAGGATGGACCATCCCCCATGAAAAGTGCCCCTTTTTGTTGGACATGGATTTCCTCGTGGAAGAGATAACAAACCTCACTTCAAATTTCACATGAAGAAAGTAGTGCTTCATATCTACCTTCTGACGTTAAGAATCTTGCGTTTTGGTCGATGGATGACCAACATTTGCGCTGCTGGAATCAGTCGCTGTTTTGGGGCTTAGTGTAGTGTTCACCGACGCATACTGCACAGACACACTTCAATTTTGGTATCGTTCGATAGCTATACATTTTATCTTGGTGCATGTGGAATTTGAAGAAGGGTTGTCCATCTCGGTTTTGGAAAATAGGGCAACTCGACACAAAAATTTACGACTGGAAATCATCAAGTTTCTAAAAAAGTCCTCAACCTTTTGTCTGTCGGGATTTAAAACAAAATTAATTTTGTTTTAAACGCCGCCCAACCCAAGCGGGTATGTAGAAAGATTTCGAACTCTTACCTCTTGTGAAGAGTTCCCTTGGTTTAAAAAATCGAGATAGATAACCCACCTTCAAAATCTACATGAAACAAACATGAAACAAGATGCACCCTAAATCTATGGAATGAGACCAAAAACAAACTATTCACATGCTGCATTCATCCGTTAACTCTACACAAAGCCCTAAAACGGCTACCTTTTTGAAAGGCCTAAAGCAAACGATTCACTTATGAAAACCCAACATATTTGGTATCATTCCATAGATAGGATGCACAACATTTCACCTGTAAAGTTTGAAGTACTGTATGGTCGTTGATCTCATTTTCAAGAAAATCCATGTCCAACAAAAAGTGCCACTTTTCATGGGGGAATGCTACAGACAGAACCACCGGGACAGAGCCAATCTGTGAATGGTGAATCATGCGGACAATAAGGTCTGATATGGCGGGGGACTCTCTGAGTCCCTGGCTTGAGTCCCGGGCATAGCTCGGACTCAATTCAAAAGGAAGATAAAGCCGCCCTGTTAGGCACAGGAATGGTCTTACTCTTCTCCTGGTATCAGGCCCAACAAAAAGACACATATCAATTGCGGCTCATCAGCTCGTATGTGGGTACCGTGCGTGCGAACGTGGATCAAATACGACGCCAAGGCCCGATGGAACAACACAACGATAAACGGCGCATATTTCACCAACCTTCCAAGAGAATTGGTGCGATAAATGGCAGGCTTCCCCACATAGGGTTGATTCTTTTATCTTGCACGTGCCGCCCTTAACCCACCTACCAGCCTCGGCAAGAAATTGTTCCCGGCGATCGGCGAATGACATGACCGACTGGCGGCGAAAGAACTTAGGCCTGGCGATCCTATTCAACCTACCGTCGCTGAAAATGCATTTGTACAGGTGATCATGACGTTCAGGAAGACTTTTATACAAGACTCGGTGCTCATGATGGAACTCCACCCCTGCTATTTCATTTGGCAGCATTCAATCTTCTCTGATCCAGTCTATTTGTCATTCAAAAGCCAAGTCCACATCATAGCATGAGAATGTAGTAGCATGCTCGCTCTGATATGTTGAGGATATGCTGCAAATTGAAGCTCAGGAACACGATCCTGCCCACACACTTCTCCATCAATGTGCACCTATGCACTCTAGATTTTAAACCCCGATTGGCTATAAGATTATTTTTTAGCCTGTCCTATCATTTTGCTCCTTCTTCCCCTCGTCATTACTTTTTTTGCCGCCAGTGTCATTCTCCGTACTCCACAACGTCAAACGAACGAACAAACGAACGAACCAACGAACGAACGAACGAACGAACGAACGAACGAACGGTAACTCTCCTCTTCTCACGTCATGTTCATCTTTTGCTTACCATTACTAACTTTTTGCCTTTTGCATCGTTC
>LT554417.1:668911-711234 GCA_900079185.1 Absidia glauca
CGGATCAGAGAAGATTGAATGCTGCCAAATGGGATAGCAGGGGTGGAGTTCCATCACGAGCACCAAGTCTTGTATAAAGTTTTCCCGAACATCATGATCACCTGTGCAAATTCATTTTCAGCAACGGTAGGTTGAATAGGATCGCCAGGCCTAAGTTCTTTCGCCGCCAGTCGGTCATGTCATTCGCCGATCGCCGGTAACAACTTCTTGCAGAGGCTGGTAGGTCAAGAGTGGCACGAGCAAGATAAAAGAATCGAACATATGTGGGGAAACCTACCATTGATCGCACCAATTCTCTTGGAAGGTTGGTGAGATATGCGCCGTTTATCGTTGTGTTGTCCCATCGGCCTTGGCGTCGTATTTGATCCACGTTCGCACGCACGGTACCCGCATACGAGCTGATGACCCGCAATTGATATGTGTCTTTTTGTTGGACATGATACCAGGAGAAGAGAGGGTCTTGCCGATCGATTCCTGATAAGAAGTAAGACCATTCCTGTGCCTAGCGGGGCGATTTTATCTTCATTTTGAATTGAGTCCCAGCTATGCCCAGGACTCAAGTAAAGGACTCAGAGATTCCCCCGCTATATAAGTCCTTATTGTCCGCAAAATTCAGGATACACAGATGGTTCTGTCCCGTGGTTCTGTCTGTAACATTCCCCCTAGAATTCCATCCTTTTTTTCAAAAAGCGGAGTGTGAAAAGTTTCGACTACTTTTTGATTTTTTTCGATCGGAAGATGCTTGGGGTACATGGTGCTTGTATTGACTTTTCAGACTTCCAAAGGCAAAGTATACACTTAACGAACTATCTCCTTGTACACAACTCAGGTCCTTTACAGCTTTGGCGGCGGAGTTAAAACATCTCCTGAGGTAAGTAGCAGGGTGTTTCTATTTTAAGGAATGGCGGGGTGTGAAACTGAAATGACCTGTGGCGATACTTTCTTTGCCCCCCTTTCCGTCTTTTCCTTTCACTTTCTACTTACAGAACTATGACGGTAAGCAACTCACAGCAATACAGTGTGGAAGGCATCCAAACCAAGGCCAAGGAACTTCTCAATACGGTGGATGTGGAACTTTCCCAATACAAGTATGCCAATGATGTCGAGCGTTTGACGGGTGTCCGCAAGAGCTACATTGCTTCAGGTGTGGCTGGCGTGTTTACCATCATGATCTTCTTCAATCTTGCCGGACAGCTCTTGACCAATCTACTTTCCTGGATCTACCCTGGTAAGTGGTGAAGAAAAATAGAGAGGATACCCCAAGTTGTGCTAACGCGTCCCTTTTTCTCGATAGCTTATGCATCCTTCAAGGCCATTGAATCCCCTTCCACCGATGATGATAAGCAATGGTTGACCTACTGGACTGTGATTGGGTTTGTGCAGTTGATCGAATACTTCTCGGATCTTCTTCTCTTTTGGTTTCCTTTTTACTACCTCTTCAAGACCTTGTTTGTCCTCTATCTTACTTTGCCTCGATTCCGTGGTGCTGAAGTCCTGTATCGTCGTGTTTTGCGACCTCAATTGATTCGCTTCTCTGGGACCATTGATCAACAAGCACATGATATCCGAGACAAGGTGGATGACCTTTTGAACTCCGCCAAGCAAGACTGATTTTTTGCATTGTAGCCTCTAGTGTCTAATGATGCGTCATATTTAGGGTATTGTTACTATGTATTGTTACTGTGTATTGTTATAGTGGGTGATCCGTCAATATAAAGAAGAGTGTGTTGCCAGTTCCCTTCGTCTTTTTATGCTCTTTTGTTTTTGTGGTGTGTCACCTTGCGGGATTGAAAAGGGCCCCATTTTCGACTTTTTGTTTTATCTCTCTTTCTTCCGCTTGTAACTTTTTAGTCTCTTGCTTTTTTATTCCCCTTCTCATCCTTCTTCACATCAAGTCATCAACCCTTGTAATAGCATGACTGGTGACAAGGATGCTCACCACGTTACCACCTTCTCGTAAGTTTTAGTCCCATCAAAACGAATCAACTGTCAGTCCATGGTACAGACCTTGTCTATTATCCTATATGCGGCACTTTGGACCAGTGAAGTGATTGCTTTCCCCAACTCATTCTCTTTCCTTCGTTTAGGTTACCTGTCAAAGCCGATACCTTCTTTGGGAAGTGTTGGTGGAGTGATGAAGTCTTCCTTGGATCTCAACAGGGTTATCGAGACTTTGTCCTCATTAGCGAATTCTCTGAAATGGAAGGCCCTGTCCCGTTGGCTGTGGTAAGCGAATCCACCTACGTCGATCTCAAGGAATATACAGCACCCTCAGCATCTTCAACTGAACAAGACCAGCAACAGCAACAACAAGCAAAACATCGACTACAAATGGAAGCTGACCTTCACACTCTGGGTTTGGACCGATTCGACTTTAATGCCTTTGCCTTACGAGTGGTCTCGACTGATCGTGGTGCAGACTGTTACGAGTAAGTAAGTCGAGTACATTGTGTGTGATATGATGTCTTACGTTTGATACACAATAGTCAAGCGAACTTGGATAGACCGGATTCTACTGTGGTCAGCAACACGCCTGCCACGCCATCATCTTTACTGGATCGAACTACAGCAAAGGATCACATTCACCAAGGATTAAGGCACGATGATCCTGATACTAGTCTAAACAGCAATAGAAACGACGATGACAGCACCAATACCACTCAAAGTATCTTCTCCATACCTGACGACACCCAAGTCTACTTTAATGATTCTGATCTCAAGCTTTATTCATTCGTAAGTCAGGAAGGGTACAGGGAAAGAGGATGGAATGGCTAAAGAAACACATATTCCTGTCTAGACTCACCATCTGACACTATTTGATATCAATGCTCGTGGCTATGTCCATCCAGTGGCTCTGTCTTACATCACGAGGGATACCGAAAAAATCGTATCAAGGTTTGAAGACTTTATGAATCGATTCAATGAGGTAAGTTGATCATGTGAAGTCAATAAACGAACACACTTGTGTACTAAATTTATCTTGACCTTTGTTTGTAATCCCAAGGTATCTCGATTAATGAAAAAAGGCAACTATGCAAACTTTATGTTGGATTTGAAATATCGACTTTTGGACCTAGAATACACGGAGCGCACTCTCAGCAACAGCAACAGTCCACCACAAACGGCAGATTCGGACATCGTCTCGGGTAGCAACAAGGCCAAAACGACACTAGTGACCTCATCTGACCTCAACCTTCCATGCACCACTTCACCAGGTAGTGACAAAGCGTCGTCCTTGCCCATGAATCAGCCAACTCCGACTCGTGCAATAGAAAATACAGGGGCACCGACGAATTCTCTCGATACCATGACAACGAACCAGAAAGAAGAACCTGCAACTTGTACGTCACCTTTACCTATGCCTACTAAACAACACACTGTACCAACAATAAATACTGATATCGCCTCAACACCACCAGCAAAGGATCTCTCATCAACCACATCAAAACCAGCAGATCAGGGTCCAGCCACCGCACCAGTTACTCGGAAAGAATGCCTATCTACCCAAGCTCTTCATCAAGCCCAAACTGTAACACGACTTATGCTCGACACAATGGACACATATGCAACCCAGTGGATACGGACTTCATACGATGGCGAAACAAGCGAAGATGTGTCGACAGACTTGGACGATGATTCACCGATATCACCCACCCTTCTCCATGATAGACATCAGATTGTTGAATCTCCTCAAGCCGTTGAACCATCAAAAGACTATCAGGTACCTTCTAACCATCCAGAACCATTTATTCTTACGTACTAACAGCACTCACTCTATCCCAACATAGCCCAAATATGTGGATACACTATACCCAGTTGCCCACTTTGACCGAAAACTCCGCTCTTTATCTCAACTATGCCATGAACCTGATCGACATCAATTATCCCAGCAACGTCGTCGGTCGAGCAACAGTGGCCAGTCTCATCGATCCTTACCAAGCACCTCGGTCATACCTTTGGTATCTATCATTGAACCTCAACGAAGAAAAACCAACAAAGGGATCAAACGGCGGCTATTCGACAAATCGACAAAGCACGACATGTACACGGAGGCGATCAAGTATATCTCAGACCTTACTGCTGAACTTGGGCGTAGTAGTGTTGCTCTGGAGCTGGAATCCGAAGATACTCCCCTTTTAGGTAGATCTAAAAATGTTGTAAAGGCATTATTCACATTTGGCTCATTCATCATGACATCTTTTTAGAACCTGTATCTCAAGCTCTATCTTTTGGTCGTGTATTCATGCTCAACCTAGAAGACATTCATTCAAGGTAACGTTTAGGCCGAATAATGGTGTTTGTTACCTTTGCTCATTGCCTCTTGTCTCTTTTCTGATAACAGACATGAATCTTCCTCTCCGTCGTCTCGTCCTGATGATTACGATGACTTTAAATCGGTAATATCTATCTTCTTCTTTGAAACTCCTTCTCATATCCTCTCTTTTGAATGCCGGGTACCTATTAGTCAAGTTCCCAGCACCCGCTTAGCTCAACGCCTGCCCAAACCACAACATCAGCATCTGCCTTTACAGAAGACCTCAAACTAGAGCAAGTAAATCAAGAATCAAGCTACTACTACGCACCGCTTTGGCCAACTGCTCAACTTTGGGAATCGAAACAGAAGCAAAGCTATGGCGACCTCCTCCGTTTACTTGACAAACACAAGCAGTATATTCACCATGTCATCTACTCGTTATTAACTGGGCGATCGGTGGTTGTCATAGGTCATCCAGATGGAAAAAGGTAACAGGGTGACTAGCAAGTACTGATCAGCAAAAGATGATCTAATCCATCTTGATTTTTTGTAGCCGAATCCAGGAGACCATTCATGCATTGTCCATTTTTGTACCTGGCTTGTCCAAACAGCGCCACCAGATTGTGCCGTGGTATAATAGTGAAAAACTGAAGGACGAATCTCTGTCAACAATGAAATTGGTGGGCACGGCTATTGAAAACGTCGATCCAAGTGTCTATCGGATGGATATCAGCTGTCTTGAAGTGGATCATGAAAATGGCAGTGGGCACCTCATTACAAGCCCGCTGTATCTGGAAGGTCAATGGATCTATCGCATGCTATCAAAGATACCAATCTATACGGTAAGGACCATGTCTCAATCACACCCCTATCAATCACTCCATTCGCATGACTGACTCTCTATTACTAGGTGGACGAATCATACATTGGCTACTTGCATACAATCTTTATGGAAATGTCACTTCTTGCGTACCTCTACTACCACAAGTACATTGTCGAAACGGACACTGAAGAATGGGACGATGTATATGGCTACCCAGCATCGACGACATCTCTCGACACACGATATGCTAGTAAAATTGGCCAACACAGCTCTGCTACTTCACACAACGGATCACCTTCGGAGGACCATCGACAGCAGCTCAGCAAGAAATGGAGCGTCCGGCGCATCATGAACTATCTAAAAAGGGTGGAAGACGGTGGCGAACCTGATGATTACTTTGGCGCAGCAGGGGCTCTCACCAGTGCCACTAGTACCGCTAATACATCACCCAATTTAGCAGAACCTCCAGCAACTTCCAACTCATTTTTATCGTCATCATCTTCAACTACAACAACAATGTCAGCCTCCTCCACCCACACTAGTACGTCAGTGCGCACCTCTTCTTCTTCATCATCTTCATCATCACCATCATCTGCCTCTTCCTTGTTACAACAACGCCTATCTGCAGTGAACGATTCTGTCAATCTTAACGGTTATGGTGTTTCGGCGGACCTGCTACATCAATCCGAAGCAACGACACATCAAAACCATCGCCAAAGTCGTCAAACCGATATACCCTTTCAGCATACTGATACAACCTACACCGACCACCAGCAGCCCCACGTCCCACCCATACCTCACCAACAAGAGGAAGCGTCGAGCGATCACTTCTCAGAGGAAAACGAAGCGACAGTGACATTGGACAGTATACAGAACCAACCCCATCCCTCGGTAATCCAGTTGAACTGGGATCCTCCCTCGTCACAGGCACCAACTGCAAAGTCAGCACCTTCAACAGCAACAACTGCACCACCATCCTCCTCTCAATCAGTGGGCTCAGTATATGACATGACACTACCAGCCAGCAGACGCACCAGTGAAGCATTTAGCCAGCGATCGATCCACTTTCCTTCATCACAATCGGCATCCACATCGCGACGGAACAGCAGCAGCAATACCTCCCAACTCTCCACCGGCGGCGATGATTTTGACAGCGACAGCAATGCAGAGGAGCCTTGGAGAGATTTCGACACCGAGCTTTACCTAAGCAGCAGCTACAGCGATGAATCCTCGGTGGGCAATGCACAACGACGGCGCACGGACCAGCAAAAGCAACAAAAGCAACCCTCCTTCCGAAAACGACCTCCTGATGGCCTCACCTCCAGCCAATCTGATACCCGGTCCTGGTCCTCTGAACGCCGAGGTCAAACCTTCCTAGAGCAAACCTTCCATGTCCTTGGCGACGATCAGGCGATAGTGATGGTAAGTGGGATGAGATTAAAAGTGTGGCATTGTAATTGTACTTATTTTTATAAATGTCACTAGTACTTGGCCAGCATGCATAGGGACTTTTAAACATTTAGATAAAGCCACTGCATTCACTCTCATACGGTTTTAGGTCTTGGTCGGTAGAATTCACTTGGTAGGTCTATGACTGAAATCCTCCTTGTTTCAGGGTCTTCAATAAAAACCATTGATCTGATTGATGTTGTGATTCACACATTCTCTCTCTGTCTTTATCACATATACTCTGCTTGCTGTCCTCTTTTACTTCTAGTCAACAATTCAATGGTGGTCTTTGGACAAAATCGGCTCATCCTCTACTTGCTTGTGTTTCTTGCACTGTGCCATGTGATACGCTGTCAAATGGATCTCGGCGATATTCTTGAAAACGAAGAAGAAGGTGGTGACGATGATGATGATGACGACTACTTTGGAGAAGACTACGACGATGAATGGTCCGACGAACATGACGATGATCATAGTGGTGCGACACCGCAACAACCCCAGCAACCCCAACAACCCATATTACCACTTGCAGGACCGGCCCCACAAGGAACACCAGATGCACCCTTTTACTTCACACTAATCGACCCTGATGTGCTGGCGGAAAACAAGGAACATATCCATGACTTCGATCGAGGTATGCAACATGCGCTTTGGTATCTGAAGAAATCTGCGAATCGGTTTGCCCTCGATAAGGAAACGCTCTCGGTGGTGAATGCCTACAAATCTGGCGTGGATGCTCATAACTATGTTTCACTGGCTCGCTACTTTTGGCCCGATCCCTCTGCCCCCAATGGTTTGCCATACATCCGTGTCGATGGTCAAGTCAATCCTGAAATTCACAATGCCCCCGATTACAAATCATTCCGTCAAATGGTAAGTAACCAAAACTTTTGATTCATGCAAATGTGTTTTAAAACCCCGCTCACACCTCCTCTTTTTTTTTTTCCTCCGTGTTCCTCCTTCTCTTATCAAAAGGCGAAACAAGTCCAGTATCTCTCTTTGGCTTACTACTTTTTTGACGATGAAACCTATGCAGACAAGGCGGTACAGCGTATTCACCAATGGTTTATTGATCCTGCAACAAGAATGAATCCTCATCTTCACTATGCGTCATTGGTGCGTGGAAACCCTAGTGGTCGTGGCAAGGGTATCATTGACTTTAGCCCTCTTCCTGATGTGCTGGACAGTATAGCAATCTTACAATCAAGTGGTGCATGGAAACCCGGACTCAGTGCAGATCTTCGGCATTGGTTTACTCAGTATTTGGACTGGCTGACGACAAGTCCCAATGGCATTGAAGAAAGCAATGCATTCAACAACCATGGTAAGCGATGATAGAAGCAGATGGTTGCACACGAATGCTCATGATAGCCTCTCTTTTTTTGTTTTTGTACAGGTACCTACTACGATGTGCAAAAGATTGCTCTCAGTATCTTCCTCAACAAAACCGACCTTGCCCAAAGCGCCAGCTCCAAAGCGGCCGTGACCCGCATTGCCCGACAGCTACGAAAAGATGGTGAACAGTATAGCGAAACGGCCCGTCCCTTCAGTTGGTTTTACAGCGTGTACAATCTCCGCGGGCTCTTCCAATTGTGCCACATGGCCAAACGGGTGGGTGTCGATCTCTACTCATTCGCTTCGCCCGATGATCAAAAGAGCGTGCGACTGGCTCTGGACTATTTGTTACCGGCGGCCGTAGACGAATCGAAATGGAAATTCAACAACACCGGTGGGTTTAGCGGATCAAAATACTTGGTGCCTCTTTTGGATGAAGCGTATGTGATCTACCAGCACCCGGAGTACCTCAACGTCCGCTCCATCATCGCCAACCAGTATGCGCCGCGCTACAATATCTCCCGCCTTCTCTTCTCTTGGTCTTACTTGGGCGACCATTCGGCAGGCGCCCGCGGTTCCTTTGCTGACGCTACCTCAGCTTCCCCTAGTTTTATCCTCCTCTCTTTTACTTACACCTGTATCTTTTTAACATCTGTGTCTTTTATTCTCTTACATACTTTGTTTGCATGATGACAACTCCAATAAAGGACTTGGCGCACAGGGTTGATTAGCAGCCCTATTCGATTTCAAACTCCGATTTGGCTACAAAGATCACTTTTCCCTCTAATTCTTTTATTTGCTCCTTCTTTGCTTCTTGATCACTTTTTTCTTTTAATCGACATTAGCACCGCATCATGAACGAAACGCCCTATATATAACGACATTGAACGACGAACGCAAGGTAACTCTCACCATCTCACCATCTCGTTCATCTTGTCCGACTTTATCTTACCATGACTAACATAAGCTTTTTGCATCGTTGCTCCTTTTTTTCTTAGTTGATCGAATGGGATGGTAACAAATATAGGCTCTCTGGCGCCAGGACTGGGTGGATATGTGGTTAGATTAGGGATTGGACACAATGGCCCATTCCATTATGGATTCTGAAGTCATTGCACTGCTAAACATCACTACTAGCTTGCCTACTTCCCTTTGCTCTACCACTAATACTTTTAGCACTACTAACCAGTCCTTCCCTTCTTTATTCTCTTTGTCATGACACCAGGTTAGTCATTCCCAGTGCTGTACACACACCTTCGCAGTCTCCCCTCCTCGGTTCTCCTGGTCGCAACGCTAGGTTAGCCACTCCAGTACATGCTTTAGAAATATTCCCTTCACATTTAGCTTCAGCATAGTCTCACTCACTCACTCACTCAATAAAACTTACTTGAAATCAGCTCCATGACGACTATCTCGATCCCTAAGGCCAAACTTGAGCGTAGGAACCGAGATTCCGTAGCTGCTCAGGTTTGATTTTTATTTTGTGTACAATAAGGATGTCACGCTGTGTCTAGTATATGCATGAACGATTTTTCCTTTTAGACTTGACTACTCTGCCTTTTGACCTCTATCTACACCATGTGTTCCTGGCGAGAAAACCAAAAAGCGAACGAATATTTCAAACCCCGCTTCTTGAAGAAAGGATAAAACTTTGTATGTATGCGAGGATAGACCTTACGATCATGTACCTGTCATTAGATTCATTACAACTAGTGAACCAATGGTGTTTTAGGAGTTGTCAACGATGAGCTACTCATCTGTAGTTTGATCTTTATAATGTACACTGTCATGGTTGTGGATATGAGAAACGTCTTTCGTAGGATGATTCAAGTAGGCTTTATTGATGGGATAGGACTAAGGAGCTATGGTAATGGTACAGGCTGTGTTTGGAGTCGTAGTTAAGCTAATGTCTAATGGCAACAAGCTATTGTAAAGGGAATGACTAAACTGCTGTAAAAGTAAGCAAATGGGGGTGGACAAAGACGGCCAAACTGTGTAAAAGCATCAGAGATAGTAGCAGAAGGGTATGGGCAAAGAATTGGTACACTTTCATTGATAACTTGGACTACGAGGTTCTACAAGGGAATGGGAGTGCACCTAAAAAAAATTGCGAGGGTTTCCCCATGTTTTTTACATTTGAAAATTTTAAAAAGAGCCTTTTTGGGCGACATGAAGCAGTGGTGGAGTCGTCATTAGCATCGTCGTCGTCCCTATTGCCGTCATCATCGTCGTAGCAGATCTAGTGTCAAAAGAAAGAGGAACGATGCAAAAGGCAAAAAGTTAGTAATGGTAAGCAAAAGATGAACGTGACGTGAGAAGAGGAGAATTACCGTTCGTTCGTTTGTTCGCTCGTTCGTTCGTTCGTTTGACGTCGTGGAGTAAAGAGATTGACAATGGAGACAAAAAAGTAATGACGAGGGGAAGAAGGAGCAAAATAATAGGACAGGCTAAAAAAGAATCTTATAGCCAATCGGGGTTTGAAATCTAGAGTGCAGAGGTACACATTGTTGGAGGAGTGTGTGGGCGGGATCGTGTTCCTAAGCTTCAATTTGCTGCATATCCTCAACATATCAGAGCGAGCATGCTACTACATTCTCATGCTATGATGTGGACTTGGCGTTTGAATGACAAATAGACTTGATCAGAGAAGATTGAATGTTGCCAAATGGGATAGCAGGGTTGGAGTTTCATCACGAGCACCAAGTCTTGTATAAAGTCTTCCCGAACATCATGATCACCTGTAAAAATGCATTTTCAGCAACGGTAGGTTGAATAGGATCGCCAGGACCGAGTTCTTTCTCCGCCAGTTGGTCATGTCATTCGCCGATCGCCGGGAACAATTTCTTGCAGAGGCTGGTAGGTGGGCTAAGGGCGGCACGTGCAAGATAAAAGAATCAACCGTATGTGGGGGAAGTCTGCCATTAATCGCACTAATTCTCTTGGAAGGTTGGTGAGATATGCGCCGTTTACCGTTGTGTTGTTCCATCGGCCTTAGGCGTCGTATTTGATCCACGTTACCCGCCATACGAGCTGATGAGCCGCAATTGATATGTGTATTTTTGTTGGACCTGATACTAGGAGAAGAGAGAACCTTGCCGATCGATTCCCGATGAGAAGAGTAAGACCATTCCTGTGTCTGGCGGGGCGGTTTTATCTTCATTTCGAATTGAGTCCCAACTATGCCCGGGACTCTAAGTCAGGGATTCAGAGAGTCCCAAGCCATATCAGTCCTTATTGCCCGCAAAATTCAGCATAGACAGATTGGTTCTGTCCCGGTGGTTCCGTCTGTAGCATTCCCCTTTGAAAAGCGTCCCTTTTTGTTGGACATGGATTGTCTTGTAAAAGAAATTACAAACCTTACCTCAAATTTAGCACGACAAAAGGGGTGCTTCTTTTCTACCAAATAATGCTAAGGATGTTGGGTTTGGGTGGATGAATATCCGACTTTTGGGGTCTTTAGAATCAGTCGCTGTTTTGGGGCTTCGTGTAGTGTTCATGGAAGCATAGAGTACAGGCATATTCCAATTTTGGCATCACTCGATAGATATACATTCCATCTTGCTCCATGTGGAATTTGAGAATGGGTTATCCAACTCAGTTGCGAAAAACAGGGCATTTCGTCACAAAAATTCACATCTGGAAATCAAAAGGTTTCCAAAAATCAAGCGCCCACACCCCTTTTTTTTCACACCCCGCTTTTTCAAAATTGTATTCAGAGATGAGTGGAGCGTAATCAAAAGAGTAAAGTCCTGACGCTGGTTTCAAGTAGGTTTTATTAACTTGATGAGATTATGGTAAAACTACATGGTGGACTTTTTGGAATGACTATTCTAGCGTAATGAGCTACAAAATGAAGAAGGGGAGAGCTGGCCGGCAGTGCCAAAAAGAATTTCCGGTAGTGTACAAAGGGAGTGAGCAAAAGAATAGTTCTCTTCAGCAATGCAATGGATAGACATTCTACTATGAAAGAAGTGAGTGCACCTAAAAAGAATTGACAGGATTTCCCTATTTTTTCGTAATTCCTTGCGCCCAAACCCGAAGCCAAGTCCATGTCCATCCAGTCCTAGTGCCAGAGAGCTTATATCCGCTGTCGTCCCATTCAAATCATCTAAGAAAAAAAGGAGCACTGATGCAAAAGGCAAATGTTCGTCATGGTAAGATAAAGATGAACAAGATGGCGAGAAGGAGAGAGTTACCGTGCGTTTGTCGTTCAAGGTCATTATATATAGGGCGAGTCGTTCGTGATGCGGTGTTAATGTTGACGGAAAGGAAAAAAGTGATGAAGAAGCAAAGAAGGAGCAACTAATAGAATTAGGGCAAAAAGTGATCCTTTGTGGCCAAAGCGGAGCTTGAATCGAAGAGGGCTGCAAATCATCCTATGCGCCCAGTCCCTCATCTTGCCCTTGCAACATCGAACGTCGAGGATTGGTGTGCAGACAAAACCAATTAATGTTATGCATTCTACATTAGCATTGTAAGCTACTTTGTATCGTAAGAGTAGAGGCAAATGTTTGTTGGGTTGAAATCAATTGAAGAAAGAAAGGGGCGAAATCGAAATTATTTAAACTCCGCGGCGCTTTTTCCTTTCATTTGACAGACAGAAAGGTGAATTGCCTGGTGGAAGAAATTCTGTGAATGGTTCCTTTGCCCTAAGCGTCTTAAATAGAGCAGTCGTTATATAGGAGTTACAGTATTGACTTTACATGAGGGGGGGGGGAATGGTTGCTCTTCCATTGAACACAGCTATTGCAAGTTTGGAAGAGCAAGGCGAGGTGACGGAGTTTTAAAATCGGCTATGCACGTGATGGAAATGGAAGGGCTGGCGGATTGAATTCAAAAAGCAATCGCCTTTTTTCTTTTTGATTTCTTCTCCTTCTTCCTTTCAGCATTTACACATTGATACACAACGTCTTTATAAGTCTCTAGTCTACTGTTTAGGACAATTTATACACTTGATAACACCGCATCACTTCAACCTTCTCGTAATGGGCAACACATCGTCAAGGAAACGGAAAGACAGACCCAGCGTGATTCGAACAGAAATACCAGACAATGACTATTCCAACACCACTGCGACTTCCATCAACTCTATATTGGTCAACTCAAGCATACAACGAAACTCAGTGAACAGCAGCAACAGTAGGAATGGTAAAGGCAACAGCGCACACCAAGTACCGTCAGCACAACAAGCATTCCCCAACAGTCAAGATACTTCACCCACGCACAACCGCTCGCCTTCTTCAACAATGAACACAACCAAGCGGGATAGTGGTGATCTGTGGCCACAAGCTAATCAGCAGCAAGCGGTTGACGATCAAGACTCCAATCAGCTTACCTTTACTTCTCAGAACCAGCTTACGGCAACTTCGATGCGATCTGTTGGGCGGAATTTGGATATTGATGAATGTATTGATCGGCTCTTAGATGTGGGGAAAAGCGCCAAAGTCTCTAAATCCATCTGTTTCAAAAACTCTGAAATCGTCGCCATTTGTCATGCTGCTCAAGAAGTCTTTGTCAATCAGCCAGTAAGTGCACCAAAATCAAAACAAAAGACAATCAGTGGATAGGAGGCGGGTAGAGCAGGGAGGTTAGGGTTGGGAGGAGGGGGGGGAGATCAAGGGAGGGATCGCTTGGTTTTAGATATACTAACTGTAATGCCACTTTATCTGTGCGGTTGTAGAGCTTATTAGAATTGAATCCACCTGTGAAGATACTGGGCGACATACATGGTCAATACCACGATCTTATCAGGCTATTTGAAATGGTATGTATCCGGATCGATCTTCGTCTCACCTACTAACAATCTCTCACGTTATAGGGTGGCTTCCCTCCTGCCAGCAACTATCTTTTCTTGGGCGACTATGTGGATCGCGGTAAACAAAGTTTGGAAACCATCCTGCTGCTCTTCTGTTACAAGATCAAGTTCCCTGAAACCTTCTTCTTACTTCGCGGGAATCATGAAAGTGGTAAATGAAAACAGGATCTACCGAGGAAGAAAGGGGCGGAGTTTGATAAACAGTGCAGTACATCGCTAACGATACCGTTTGTTCTGCTTTCTCAACTACCTAGGATCGGTCACTCGAGGTAATGAAAAACAAACGAAGGTCATGCATGAGGATGTTGCTGAATCCCTTTTTTGTAGTGTATGGATTCTACGACGAATGCAAACGGCGCACAAATGTCAAGATCTGGAAAACTTTTGTAGATGTCTTCAATACGTTACCTATTGCAGCATTGGTGGCGGGGAAGATCTTTTGCGTGCATGGTGGGCTGTCTCCTTCGTTGAACTCGATGCAAGATGTGCGTAATATCATGCGACCTACAGATGTACCTGAATATGGCCTGCTGAACGATCTTTTGTGGTCAGACCCCTCGGATGCCGTGGATCTTTACGAATCAAACGAAAGAGGTGTCTCTGTCACTTTTGGGAAGAGGGTTGTGAACGAATTCCTGGCAAAACACGATCTGGATCTTGTCTGTCGAGCGCACATGGTGGTGGAAGATGGCTACGAATTCTTCAACGACCGGACCCTCGTCACTGTATTCTCGGCACCCAACTACTGTGGCGAATTCGACAACTTTGGTGCCATCATGAGCGTTAATGAAGAACTCCTTTGCAGCTTTGAACTGCTAACACCTACTGATCACCCACCCCCAGCAACAAAACTTGGATCTATGAATGCGCCTAAAGAAAGTCATCCGGTGATCATGAACACTGCCGCCAATGGAAATGGATCTAAATCTAGGTAAGTAAGAGGGGAACAAGTAGGCGGATCCACAACTCATCTTTGTCTTATATGCATAGTCCTCCTTTGGTATCGTCTCCGCAAACAACTGAACTAGAACAACAAGTCTGATCTCCAGCTTTAGTACGATAGTCAATGTCACACCCCAGCCTATTTTACCCATTCTCCTTTCCCCACACACATTGGCTCCCTTCATTCCCACATTTTATTTATCCCATACCATCTCCCATTCTGATACTTTTTTGATCCGTAATAAAGAAAACTTTAGTGCAAGGAATGATATCATGGCATTGTACAGGTGTGTGTGTGAATTGACTCCTTTCTCGTGTGACGTTGTCAAGGCAACCCCAACGCTTAAAAGTTTGACTCGATCCCAAAAAAGGAATCGCCCGAGAATGTATTTCCAACTCCGCCCGTTTGAATTCATGCAAAAAAAGTCGAAGAGGGTTTTTGGTTTATTATGAAGAAAAGGATTAGTAGATATATAGATCTGGAACAACTACCATATAGAATGTAAAGTTTCAGTTTAAGGAAAGGAAAAAGGGAGTAACAAGGACATCAGATACGGAAAAAAGGAGAGTGTGAGAGTAACAAAAAGTACACAAGAGAACACGGGGCACAAAAAAGTAAAAAGGAGAAAGGTATTCATTTGAGCAGGCATGCTTATTCGGGCAACAAGGCAATACGGTCGTTCAACCAAAGACAATCCCCCTTCCAACGGTCCTTTTCTCTTTGCACCAGGTCTATTTTCTTGGCTGTTTCTTGTTGTCTGGACATGGCTTGTTCCAGCTGTAAGCGAGAGTGTTGTTCCTGAGCAAGTTGGGCCTTGAGATGCTCGATCATTTCCAGCAGTTCTTGTGATCCTTCGACGGCCGGCTGTTTTGGGATGAGTTGGCCATTGGGCAGGATCGAAGGGCAGCTTGTTCGACGGCCCCCATTGCCATTTGCAAGAGGTTGATGACAATGGCTGCACACATGCTCACCTTTTTCTTCCGCTGGGCTGATGGGTTGGTCGGTTTGCACTTGGATGTGTCGAATGCGCACCGAGCGGCGTTTTAAAGCGGCGGCGGGGACGGCGCCAGAGTGTCGGATGACGGATCGACGGTCGGCTGAGGCGGAGGTGCTTGAAAGCGCTCGGCGCTGGTTGAAGGCCGGAATGGGTGGTGGTTGTGATGGTAGCGCATCTTTGGTACCGGCCGTGGCGGAGGCAATCGCTGCTGAGGCTACAGATGCAGGTAACGGTGCTGGTCTTTTCGGCTGTGTATGATGCTGCGAAGATCTGAATTGCGATTTGACAGGCAAAGAGGGAGCAGGCACGGGCGGGATCATGTCTTCTTTTTCAGAAAAGTCACTGTACACCCCAGAGTCTCTCATTGAGAGCTGGCGTCGAGATGCATTTGATGAAGAAGATCGTGAGGTGGAGGGGTTCGGTGCGTTGTGGGAAGTGACCGAGGAAGACGATGTGGACTTTGTTGGGGTGACCGTTTGCTCTTGGTGATGATTGGTATGTCGTTGTCGTGGTTTAGGTTGATGGGATAAGAAGGCCATGTTCTTATTACTGCTTGGATGAGCTGGGTGTGGAGTTGCATGAATAGCGGGGTTTGAAATATGGACGGAGTTTGGGGCTGTCAAGGGAATTTCAGGGGTAGTAGGTTGGTAGACTGGAAGTGGCATGTGTGTCGTCTTTGTCTGACCAGATCGATGACTATTTACGCTGCCGTTCAAGTTTCCTTTTGTAGCAGTAGATACGTTCGATAGCATGGTTGCTGTGTTGATACCTTGTTGAGCACCCTTTTTGCGTAATCGATTGAAAAGGCGAGAAGCCCGTCGGAATTGAGGATTCTGCTGTTGCTTTTTTGATGGCTTTAGGAATTCCTCGGGACCGGTCGAAGCCAAGAATTGGGCGAGAACAAGGGTGTCGGCGTTAGTAGATAAAGAAGTTACAGAGCTGTTGCCATCATCGGTCAGCGAATACAAATCATCATCATCGTCCTCATCGTCGTCATCATCGGCAAAGAACGCTGCATTCTTATTGGGTCGTAGAATCGCTCGCTGCTGGGTGAAAGTTTTGTTGGACATGCTTAATTTTGAGAAGGAAGGGAGTGGGTTGAGAATAGAGAAAGATCAGTAAGTAAAGAATGGAATGGGTCAAGTAGAGAGTCTGAAGGAAAGAATGAAGTGAAAAGAAGCGATATCGAGAAGAAGAAACCGGACCATCAAGCTTTATTGTTCTTTTTTTTTTGGAGGAGGAAGGTCTCCTTAAAATCCTGTTACACCTTCCCCTTTCATGGAGATCATTCCTCCTTTTTCTTCAAGATACAGCAGCATTACATATGAAGAATCGGAGAGACACAATGCGGACGTACATAGCCGAGCAATGAAGCCTTCTAGGATGATCTAGTGTATAGGTCGATGAATGAGACAGTGGATTCGTTGCAATTAAGTGTCAAGGGACAAGACTTTTTATTATCAAATGAGGGTAGCTAGAAGGGGGGATGGTGGGGATGCTAAACTGTAAAATACAACTAAATGAAGTGTGACCAATGTCCACAATAAAGATAAATGAATAATGATAGTAGATTCCAGCATCCAAAGAGAGAGACCATGTGTAAAAGCCTAAACCGTCCATTTCCCAACCCCTTTGTCAGTATTCATTATCAGCCCCTCTTCCTCCTCCTTTTTTGCTCAAGTTACCTTAGTATGAGTTGTGCGGTGTTGTCATGTATTGTGTTGACCCATGTCCACCACCGGTCGAGAGTGATTGGGGCCCTTCGATAGTTGATCCTGTTTGTCCGCCTATTCTAAGCTGACTGTTTAAACTGGCGTATCTAACTGCACTACACCGTCCAAGCGATTTGCCGATCTGGTTCCTGAGATGGTGCTGTGATTGCATTGATGGTTGCTATGTCGTGATCGTCACAATCGTTCCTAGTGTTGATTATATAAGAGCACAGGCCATGTTCTTGGTCGAGAAAGATGGGATATGATAGTGGTCAATTATTCATGCAAGAATCAGGGCCGATGTAGTCCTCCACACCAGTAGCCGTGTTCGGTAGGCAAGTGAGCCCTACAGTTCAGTACTTCCACCAGCTTCATAGTAGTCGTTGTTCTATTCTTTCAGAGAAGAGTGAGTTCACAGATAACTGACCTGCATTATGGATGGGGAGCATGCTTACACGATATAAGGCCAACAGACACAATGGGCTAACAAGTATCATCAAGTAAGGGGTTCCATATCAATGATGCAATGGCAATGGAGGCCTGTTCGGGAGGGAAAAGCAAAGGAAAACAAGGAATGTAATCGCTTTACCTTCTAAAACACTCCCATCTAGTGTAGTATGTGTAGTATGTTGGGAGCGGTGGCAGGAGAAGATGAGAAAGCGGAAAGAGAAGTGTCGATAGCCATGTGCTCAGCAACCTCAATTAAATCAATCAAAAATGGGCGGGGGCTGAAATACCGGTGTGTCGGAGTTTATCAATAAAAAGCTGTCTGTATTTTTTCGAATCCGTCATTTGCTTTTTTTACTTCCTTCCATTCTCTTTCTTCCCTTTTTCTTCAATCGCTCTACAAACACATTGTCTCTCTTTTTCTTTACCCTGTTACTACACAGCATCGATACAGCATAAAGGACCAGAACATCACTTGCCATTATTGTGTACTCTATATCCTCTCTCATCTCATACATATCTCAATTATCTAATGCCATTGCCACGGAGGCGCTCCTTGGAACAACAGCCACAGCATCCACCCAATTCTTCAAGATCCCGACCTGCTAGTCCTTTGCATAATGGGCCCCCACCTCTCAATCAATCACGCTCTCACTTTTATGGTTTGGCTAATACGGCTTCCTCGTCGTATGCTTCTACTCCAACTATGAATCGTAGTCAAACATTGCCAGACATTGCTAGTGGTCAAGGTAAGATACACGACACACACACACACACACAAAGAGAGAGAGGGTGGCAAACAAAAAATTGGTCCGGCTATTGTCATATCTTCCCGTATTACGTTGTGCAAAATCTAATTTTATCGCTCTGACCAAATAGAACAACATGCCGCTACAAGACCTTCGTCTCCTACGCCACAATACGGTTTACCATCACAGCAGCAAGCTCCAAAGGACAAGAAACGGAACCTGTTTGGTCGACTGAAGAAGAAAAGTAAGGATATCAATCGAGGTGCTGGGTTATGAGGTGGTCAAAATAGAGGATTTGATTGGGTACTGGCTAAAATTGAACCGAACTGACTTTTCTATCACTTTTATACATAGGCCGACGCACCGAATTGCCATCTAACAATGAATCGACAGGGGGGAAAGGTCCCACGACTTACAGCATCAACACGAACAACCCCACCAGCACATTGTCTACCACCACCAACAGCAATTCTGTATCAAGGAACTCTTCAACACGACACAAGACCAAAGAATCGGTTGACTTTGACTACACCCAGCATCCTCTCGATTCAACACAAGATGACAGTCAACAAGGGAAAAGTGTGTACTACTACTACGGAAATCGACATATCCCGGCGTCCAATGAAAAGCAACGGAAGCCTACTGGGTCAAGTACAGGCGCTGGTATATCGAGGAATAATGAAGGTATACTGGCTTTGGATGGAAAGGTAATATCTCCCCCGACATATAGGCTTTGACTAAGTGCCATTTTTTGTATTGTGCTTCTCATGTAGGAACTTGACTGTACGTTATAAAGGTGGAAAGTGACATGGCACTGAACAATGTGAACTCACTTTCTTTCTTTCTTCGATTAGTGGATCAGAACTTTGGTGCCATGGATGGTATTGTCAACGCTTATCATTTGAACTCCTACAGCAGACACGGCTCTGCTTCTCAAATCAATAGAGGGGTAAGTATCAGAACATCAACAAAACATATGGAAGGATGCATAACTCACACAACAACTGTCACTTTTGTCATTGTGTGTATTATCAAAGGGCGCACCTTCTGATCTATGGGTACCTCCTGACAGCTGGGCTGTCGAACCTGCAGACAACGCCGATCCATCCCCTCATTCGATGCATCCCCCCACGCCTGCTGATGACGACCGCTCTCTGTTTGATGAAGTCAACTTTCCTGATGGAGCCGAGTGGAGTATCAAACGACGAAACGTAAGTCCCGATCACACACAATACAATACATAAACTGACAGTTAACCCCACGCACTCCATTTTCATATCCATGTCCTTCGATGACAGTTCTGCATCCGCATATTCAGGCCCGACAACACTTTTGGAACATTACAACTACCTCTCATAACGACTACAAAAGAACTGGTAAATCGACTGGCGGGCAAGTTCTTCTTGCATGATCTTAGCAAATACAACTTGTTGATTCGGATGCATAATCTCGGTAAGAAGAAACCCTCAATTTGAAAATAGGGGATGCGAAACTCATTGTTATACTGATTAGATCGTCCGCTGCTATTGAACGAACGGCCCCTGGAGATACAAAAGCAACTACTTGAAAAGATGGGCTACACTGAAGAAGACAATATCGAAGATGTGGGCCGTGAAGACAACTCTTACCTACTCCGATTCTCATTTGGACCAAGATCAACCACCAACTTGCATGAATCGGACTTCTCCAACTTTAAACATCTTGGCTTACAAGGACACAACCTTCCCACCATCCCTGTCTTCCTGTATAATCACGCTGCTGAAATCGTATCTTTGGATCTCACCAAGAATTTACTGATGGAGATACCTTTGGACTTTATGCAATCATGCACTTCACTCAGACAACTGTGGCTCGTCGATAATGAATACACCTCACTACCATCGTCTCTTCGTCATTCCACTCAACTGGAACACCTCAACATATCGGGGAATCGACTGTGCGATCTGACATCTGGCCATCTCGAGGAGCTGCAACAACTCAAGTCTCTACGTGCTCTCAACAACAAATTGGAATCGTTACCTGACTCGTTTGCCTCCTTCCAACATCTCAATCTACTCTCTATCTCCAACAACTGTCTCACAAAGTTCCCCAGTGTCATTTGTGATCTGTCTCAACTCACCTACTTGGATGTCAGCTTCAACAAGATAACTCACCTGCCTGATGAAATCGGAAACCTCAAGAACCTTGCCAGCTTTTTTGCCATTGCCAACCGATTGTCCGGAAGTCTGCCTCCTTCTTTTGCTGAATTAGAAAACCTGCAGGAATTGGATATTCGACAAAACTTTATAACCGATCTAGATGTCATCTGTCAACTACCCAAGCTCAACATTCTATTCATGGACTACAATGCTGTCAGTATCATCAGTTGCGAAATCACCAATCTCCGCCATTTACAAATGTCGAAAAACCACCTCACTCAATTCAACATGGGCTTTTGTCAAACTCCTGATGATGCCGTTTACAAACCGCCTACCTTACCTGGAACCACCCTGCAGCCTTATTCCGTCCCCACCCTTCTCACCAATCTCAACTTATCCAACTGCAAACTGTCCTCCTTTCCCGACGATATTTTTTACTCGACTTTGAATCTGGAACAACTGACTTTGGACAGCAACACCTTGACCTCCTTACCCAAGAGTATTGGCGTCCTTCAAAAACTCAACCGACTATCCGTACAGGACAACAAATTGAATGGTCTTCCTGCTGAAATCTCAAAGCTCACCGAACTCAAGATCCTATTGGCCCAGAAGAACAACCTACAATCGTTGCCCAAGGAATTATGGCTTTGCTCCTCATTACAAGTCTTGAACTGCTCTTCGAATCTATTGGAATCGTTTCCTGAACCATTCTCGGAAACCGGCATGGCTCTGCATCTTCCCTATGGCGGCGGCCCCTCACACAACAATAGCAATAGCAAATCTGATACCCCAGCTGGACAAGGCATGGTGCCCTCTCATAGTGATCAAGATTCTCGAAAAAGCTCTTTGGCGTCTGTGATGAATGAAAGCGATATGGGCCAAGCAGTGGGCTCAAGTGGGAAGAAACAAGACGGGAACAGCAACAATCGACTGGATCGGCAACACATGGGCTCGTCGTCAATATCCTTCAGCGGCGGCAGTGGTCCTCCCAACTTTAATCCACCCTCCTTCTTCGCCAGTCCTAGAAATCATCCTCCTCCTTTGTCTCTGTCGTTGCGGCAACTATTCCTGGGTGACAACCGTTTGACCGATGATGTATGGTCTCCTCTTTCTCTATTTTTGGAACTCCGAACCTTGAATCTGGCCTATAATGAACTCTACGAAATCCCTCCCGAGGAACTGTGCCATCAACATTTGTACGAACTTTATCTCTCTGGTAACACCCTCACCTCTTTGCCTGCGGACGATATCGAGAAACTGTCCTATCTGCGGGTCTTGGCCGTCAACGACAATAAGCTGCAAACCTTACCGGCAGAGATTGGGAAACTCCGAAAGCTCTTGGTCCTTGACGTGGGGAATAATGTGCTCAAGTACAACATTGCAAATTGGCCGTACGATTGGAATTGGTAAGTAGCAAATTACAAAACAGACAGGATCTCTGACTCCCTCCCCCATCTTGTGTTGCATAATTTTTATATAGGAATTGGAATTTGGGTCTCAAGTACCTGAATCTATCTGGCAACAAGCGATTGGAAATCAAGCAAATGCACCCGGAAAGCTTCAACCCCAAGGACAAGAATCTATCCGACTTCAGCGCCCTCACCAAACTACGCATGCTCGGCTTGATGGATATCACGATCTTAGGAGTGACGACGCCCGAAGAATACTACGACCGTCGTGTGCGCACCTCACCCTCCGAAGTCAACAACATGGGGTATGGCATTGCAGATTGGCTTGGACCGAGCGACCATTTATCAACATGGGATCTGGTGATTCCGCGCTTCAGGAACAAGGACGACGAGTGCCTGTTTGCTCTCTTTGACGGCTGCCGACGAAGCAAGACGGGGTGCCGCCTGACGAAATACCTGAACGACTCTCTCACGTACCATCTGACGAACGAACTGATCAAGACCAAACAAGACGACACTGTGGTTTCTGCTATCCGGCGTACGTTTTTGGGTTTGGAAAAGGGCCTTGGCATTGGATCGAACACGGGCGACGCAACGACGGCGGACGATGAGGCGAATCTGTCACACTTCTCATCGGGTGCTTCTGCTGCCATGTGCTATATCTCAGGAACAAAACTTTATGTGGCCAATGTTGGTGATGTCTTTGTGGTGCTCTCTCGAAACAGTGGTCAGGCGCATGAAATCACCCAGAAACACATTCCCCTGAATCCAAGCGAAACCTCTCGAATTCGTGCCGCAGGTGGGTACGTTTCAAACTCCGGTCTGCTCAACGACGAACTGCCTGTCTCTCGCAGCTTTGGCTACTTCCACTTGGTCCCGGTGATCAACGCTAATCCTTATATCTCGGTGATGGAATTGACGGAAAACGACGAGTTCCTCATCATGGCTTCTCAAGGTCTCTGGGAATGCATGTCTTACCAAACGGCGGTGGATGTGGCTCGGACGGAAAAAAGCGACTATATGATTGCCGCGCAAAAGCTTCGGGACTTTGCTATCAGTTATGGGGCCGACGAAAGCATCATGGTGATGGTCATTGGTGTGGGCGATATGTTTGATCAGCGCGAAAAGAAGTTCCGGAACTACCGTGGGATGGCCATGGGTGGGACCGTCAACCCTTTCCATCTTCCTCGAACGGGTGGTGACTTGTCTGGTATGCTCTCGGCGGATGATTCTGGTCTAGTGCTCAAAAGTAAACGCAGGGGCAAAGAAAGTGCTGGTGATTCGGTAAGTGACTCTGGGCGGTGAATAACATCAACAAAGCAGCCTGTGGCTCACACTTTTTTTTTTTTTTTTTTGACTATAGACTTTGGCAAGACTGGAACGTGAAGTCCCTCCACCAATTAATCAAGTAGCTCTGGTCTTCACTGATATCAAGAACTCGACCTTTTTGTGGGAAACGCAGCAGGAAGATATGCGTTCTTCGATCAAGATTCACGACTCGATCATGCGGCGGACTTTGCGCAGTGTGGGTGGTTACGAAGTCAAGACTGAAGGTGACGCTTTCATGGCTTGCTTCCAGAACATCACAGGTGCTTTGCTTTGGTGTTTTACGGTGCAGCTGCAGCTTTTGGAAGCCGATTGGCCTGCCGGGATCCTTGAAACTGAAGAAGGCCGAGAAATTGAAGATAACGACCATTGTATCATCTATCGTGGGCTGTCCGTACGCATGGGAATCCACTGGGGCACGCCTGTGTTTGAACGCAATCCGATCACTAACCGAATGGACTACTTTGGACCTGTCGTGAACAAGGCGGCAAGAATCTGTAACGCAGCGGATGGTGGTCAAATATGTGTATCTTCCGACGTTGTCATGGCTTTACGAAGTATTCCAGGTGCTCTTGGCTCACCCTCCAGTGACAGTGATATCAATGAAGAAATGGCTTCTCTCAAGGCGCGCACGAACGGTATGGGCTATCTTCTCCGAGATGTACAGCAGCTGAAACGACTTGGCTTCCATGTCATGGAGTTGGGTGAACGACGCTTGAAAGGTTTGGAAACCCCTGAAATGCTCAGCTTTGTGTATCCTAAACAATTGGCTGGTCGAATGGAAACTGACAAGAACCCTCGAGGAATCCCACTCTCGCCTGTAGCTACGCCAACTGCTACCCCTTCTTCACCATCCATTATCCCGACATCACCTCTCTTGGATGACTCGAGCACCCTACAGACGCCTCTCTCCACAGCAAGGGGCTCCTTTGACGATGGCGGCGGTCCTTTGTCACCGACGCTCGACAGTGATTCACACTCTCCCGGCTTTGATTTTAGTCGACACGACCAACAGCGGCGATTAATGCAACAGCGACCTTCGTTACTCCTTCCATCCACACCATCACATACGAGAACCATCGATCCGCTCCTTGTATGTGCGCTAAACGACTTGGCAATTCGATTGGAAAGAATCACAACTGGTTTTGTGGTGGCTAACCAACACCGACCGGCGACAGCACTGACACTGAAAAGGACGACGCAGCTACAGGATTCTTCAACGGGTGCCTATTTTGACATTGAAAAACCGGGCATCCCTCTCAGAAGAGGCTTTACGTTTTTGGACACGTTGCAACGACACATTATGGAATCCGCCTCTGACGACGAACTCATGATATTGATGGAAAACTTTGTCACTCGGGTAGAGGTAAGGGAATGGGAGGGAGAAGGCAAATGTCTAATCGGGCTTTTGATTTAGAACGCCGTGTCAAGTCTGTACTTGCAAAAAGTAGGTCAATTCTCAGGTGTGTTGGAACAGCTAGGCGATGCATTGGAGCTGGACCCTACTCATATCTTGCGTGCATTGCAAATGTACTCTGAAATATCTGGCTTATCTCAACATCCGCTCTACAAAAAAGGTAAGACTTTGGGGGATCGACAAGGCGCATAATACTGATGTTTGCCCTTTGACAGTAGTGTAATAGTCTCTCCCTCTCTTCCCTTTGTATATTTCCCCCTCCCCCCCTCTTCCCCATCTTTGTATATTCTCACGACTCATTCGCATCATCATTCTCATCTTCATCATGTTGTATGGATCATTAAAAGGTGTTTGTAATAAAAAAAGACACTTGATTGGCACTATTAACCTAGTCCTATGGTTGTGTGTGAATCGGCAGGGCGTAGAGGCGGGTGTGCGGGCAATTGTGTCATGTGTGGGAAGCGTTTGAAAATTTGAACTTTTTTTTAAAAAAAACTCATCGGTTTTGAACCCCAATTTTTTGTGACGAGTTGCTTTTTTTTTTCAAATTCGAGATAAACAACATGTCTTCAAACTTTACATAGAACGAGATGCAATCTTATCTATTGAACGTTACCAAAAACAAAATCCTCCTATGTTGTATGCTTCCATGGAGACTACACAAAGTCCTCAAAGAGCGGCTTGTTGAAATGCTTCCAAAGGCGGCGAATAATACAAGAGAACTTCACATGTTTGGCATCATTTGATAGAGAGGAAGTGCACCATTCTTTATGTGTAATTTGGATTAGGGCTGTCCATCCCGTTTACAAGAAAAGTCATGTCCACGAAAAGTAGATCTTTTTCATGGGGGATGCTCCGTCCTTTTTCCAGCGTACCTGAATTTTGCGGAGTTGGAAAATGATAAAAGTCTCACCCATTGATCCCATATCCCACCCCATCACCTATGTCTCTAGTCTCTTATCCTAAACCATTACCGATTTATAGTATCCTATCCTATCCCATCCTTTTAATAACCTGGCGATCTGTTGTATCAGGCACTAGTTTGGCCAAAAGGTGCCAACACCATTGTTTAAACACCGTCAAGCGACGAAGTAGACAATAAAAAAAGGTCATGGCTTGGCGCACCTGGTGATTTGTACCGCTGCATACCAGAGTCTTTGAAATCACTTGAGCTTATCCAAAAGAACAAAGTCATGGAGATGGGTTAAAGTAGGTTTTTTATTGATTGAATGAGACTGTGCTTGAGCTACATGTTTTAGTAGATGGCATTGAATAAGGGCTTGTCATGGAGTGACTAATCTAGTGTAATGAGCTAAGGAAAAGGGAGGAGGAGGAGGAGAGCAGACCAGCGTTATCCAAAGTATCAGTAGTAGTAGGCGTTGAGAATGGGTCAAGAGATAGTGCATTTTATCGTTACATTGGCTAGGGAATTCACTATGGACAGGATGAGTGCACCTAAAAAAAAAATTCAAGGGTTTCCCCATGTTTTTTACATTTGAAAATTTTAAAAAGAGCCTTTTTGGGCGACATGAGGCAGTGGTGAAGTCGGCATTAGCATCGTCGTCGTCTCTATTGTTGTCGTCATCGCTGTAGCCGATCTAGTGTCAAAAGAAAGAGGAACGATGCAAAAGGCAAATAGTTAGTAATGGTAAGCAAAAGATGAACATGAAGTGAGAAGGGGAGAGTTACCGTTTCGTCGTTCGTTTGCTCGTCTGCTCGTTCGTTCGTTCGTTTTTCGGAGTGGATTAAAGAGAATGACAATGGGAGGCAAAAAAGTAATGACGAGGGGAAGAAGGAGCAAAAGTAAGGGATGGGCAGAAAAAAAGTTCTTGTAGCCAAACCGGGGTTTGAAATCTAGAGTGCATTGTGGTTTCAAACGCCGCAATTTTTTTTTTCTTCTGGAGTGCGAGTGTCCCCAGCCGTGCCCGACCATCACCCATAAAAAGTGTCACTTTTTGTTGGACATGTAGTTTCTCGTGAAAGAGATAACAAACCCTACTTTAAACCCCACTTGAAGGAAGGTGTTTTTCCTATGTATCTATCGAATGATGCCAAGCATGTTGGATGACCTTGGATGAGCTATGATATCGACTTTTTGGCCATAACCAACTTTTCTTTGGATTCGTTGTGTGGCCCTAGCGGATGAGTACAACTTGGGAGTGCTTTGTTTCTACTATTATGCGATAGATATTCTTTGCATTTTGTTCTCGTTACAAACAGCTGAAGGAGGAAACCGTAAAATTTCTAAAAAGGGCACACTGTTTTTGAAACCCCGCCTGTGAACATTTCTGCACAAGTCGGTCCCAACTCTCCCAATTGTCATTACTCTAGGTAAATGATGTTATGACCAATTGGACCTATGCCTGACCATAGATATCTTCAGCGTTGTATGTGTCATGCAGTTCACTTTTTGATAAATCCTGTCTTATAAAAGACTCCGTGCACGACCACTCCGTGTCCCTAGCGAAACCAGACTGCGCGGAGTTGGAATATTTTAAGCCTCGAGGTCCCGGTTGTTTTTATTTTTTTCTTTCTTTCCCTTCCTTCTTTCTTTTCTCTCTTCTTTCTTTCTCCTCTCTCTTTATTCCCTTTTGGTTCTTACACTACCTACTCCATGCGTAATACAAAGATCCTCTCTGGCTCTTCTCATCTTGAGCTTGCCCAAATGGTGGCGAAGAAGCTGGGCACTCCATTGGCGGACACTACCTCTAAGAAGTTTAGCAACAAGGAAACTAGGTAACCATACAAATTGTGGGGCAGATCTCCACAATGATGCCTTCATTGACAGTGCTCATGTCTAACCCATTTTCTTTTTCATTTCCCGGATATAATTGATAGTGTTGAAATTGGTAAGATGCAGTATAAAGCAATGTGGAATGACTCAAAGTAACCTCACTAACCAACTCTCACTCTCTTTTAAAGGTGTCTCCATTCGTGGCGAAGATGTCTTTATCATTCAATCAGGATCAACGGAAATGAACGACAACATTATTGAACTGTGTATCATGATTCAAGCTGCTCGCATTGGATCGGCCAAGCGGATCACTGCGGTCTTGCCTTACTTCCCTTACTGTAAACAAAGCAAACGTAAAGGTCGAACTTGTATCACTGCCAAACGTAAGTCTGAGTTTGAACATATCAATGGTTGGACACCCCACTCACATCTTTGACTGATGGACTTTTTATCTGATAGTGGTTGCCAACATGCTGGTGGTGGCTGGCGTGGATCATATCATTACCATGGATCTTCACGCAAGTCAAATGCAAGGTTTCTTCCAACGTCCCGTGGACAACTTGTATGCCGAACCTGTGATTGCCAAATGGATTACTCAACATGTGCCAAACTGGGAAAACGGTGTAGTCGTTAGTAAGAATGCCGGTGGTGCCAAACGGTAAGCAAAGGGAAACTAAAAGACGGACACTGCAAACTGACTCGATGATTTATAGAGTCACTTCATTGGCGGATGCTCTTCGATTGGACTTTGCGTTGATTCACAAGGATCGATCTCGCTCGGGTCCTCAAGGCCACAACCGACCTTACAGTGGCATGCCCAAAGGTGGTAATGAAGCAACCGCCTCTTTGGCTCAACAACAATTGGCGGAAACCGAGGAAGAGGAGGCTGCGGTGGAAGACTTGACGGCTTCGATCTCTTCTTTGAACGATGTGGGCTCCAATCTCGATATTATGAACGCTGCTGTCTCCATTGTGGCTGATACTGATGGTGAAGAAAGCACAATCACTCTTGTTGGTGATGTAAAGGACAAGATCGTATTTTTGACCGTAAGTAGAGGGGGACGACAGGGAATGGACGGGGAAGCTAATAATGCTTTTGGTCAACTAGGATGATATCATTGATGGATGCCAGACTTTCCTTGATGCCGCCGACCATTTGGTCCACAAATGTGGTGCTGAAAAGGTATACATCATCGCTACCCACGGTGTTCTTAGTGGTGAATCTGTGCAAAAGATCCAAGCCTGTGACAGTATATATAAGGTAAGTCGCACTTGGACAAAAAAGCCAAAGCGTTGTACTGATGTTTCTGTTTCCCACTCCTCTTCGATAGCTCGTTGTCACCAATACATTCCCAATTCCCCCTGCCAAAATGGATCAATGCGAAAAACTGACTATCATCGATATCTCATCCACTTTTGCTGAAGCCATCCGAAGAACGGTAAGTAGCAGCTGTCACAAATGTAGTATGGGTATGATTGTGTTATTAACTTGTCTATTACTTAGCATAACGGTGAAAGTGTCAGTTACTTATTCAATCATGCAGATTAGTCTAGATTCTCCCCTCGCTCTCTTCACCCCTTACCACCTAACTCCTTTATCATCATTATCTTGTCACATCTTCCGACATTCTTCCAACTCCAATTCTGTATGTTATCACTCTTCAATAAATGAACTTGATCGGGTGTTTGTGTTTTGATAATTGCATGTTAATTGAACTCTGTTCGGTATACAGTTGACGGGCGGAGTTTATACATGTTTAAGTGCTTACCTATAAGATGTAGAGCCATTGTTACCGTCCACACTTTTAAACCGTAAGCTGAAGGGATAAGGACAGTAATGAAGTGCCGTAGAGCCACGTGCCTTTGTAGTATCACTTGTATAGCACAAAGCGGGGTACGTATGGCCTAGGACTATGTAATTGACGGGCGGGGGTTGAAAAATTTAAAGTTCTGAAAAGATTTACGCACAAGAAGCCCAGCCGGCACGATTTCTTTTCCTCCTTCTTTCTTCTCTTCTTTTCATTTTTAGCTAGTTTATACCTTTTATACCTTTCTTCTATTCTGTCTTTACCTATTGCTTAGTTTGCTTGTCTTTATAAATAGTGCGCTGCCTTGGTCCCATCCCGCCATTCAGTCCATTACCAAAACAACAAAGCAAGAAAGGAAAGAACGACGAACGGATACCCGACCAGATGATCGCTGCGAAGTATAAAACAACAACCATCGGAACAATCACACCACTCTTTACCATCAACGATTATCATCAACTCTATTATTGCCTTGATCAGGACAAGCTGATGTCTTCACCAACCAACCCACCAAAAGCGAACAGTAGCACTCACGAATCGGATGGAGCCAGCGATCATACGGGACCCTTCCCCCAATCAGCACATGCTAGCGATTACCATACTGATGATGAAGAAGAGGATGATGATGATCAAGACTGTTCCAAGCAGCGTACCTGTGGCCGACTCCTACCTTCTTCTCGAAAATCAAGCTTGCCTCAATCCATTCATGCCATGACGCTCGCCAATGATGACACTCTGGACGTTATTGGAAGGCGATTCAGTCTTCCTTTCGATAAAGAACAGCAACGACAGCAAAAGCGATGTTCCTGCTCTTCTTCCCAACGTCGATCCCAGCGCACCAAATCTTTGCCAAGACGATCTCCAGCATTACTTCCCACCACTACGCACGGTGTCTTTACTATGAATGTGTTTGATCGACCAAGGATATCACCAGGAAGGGAAGCGGGGGTAACAAAGGAATGGCATCGCCGACGATCATCCGCCAATACTGACAAATCATCAACATCACTCTGCTCTTCAAGATTATCAACATCCACCTCATCTCCATCCTCTTTATCTGTATCATCTCTCTCTCTATCACCGATTCCACAACCTGTATTGCCCACATCACACTCCACTTCTTTAATCACACCAAATCCACCACCACCACCGGCTGCCACCTCGACTCTGTACATAGATGCTAACAACAAACCTCGAGTGGACACCTTCTTTTACGACCAAGTCGATCTGTCAACGAATGATCATGATGTCTACGCCCCATCATGGCTGCCACTTTGGGAATCGCATGACAGTAGCAAAAAAGCGACCATCCGTGTGGTTTGGAAAGGTAAGGGGTCGTGATAGGGCATCTACCGTACCTAACCTTTATACTACACCTTAGGGTCACCACTCTGCATAAACGCCTTGCCTTATTACGACAGCCTCCATGCCAACGAACGAAGCATTGCATCGACATTGCGACTGACACCTGAACAATACCTCAAATGCAAACGAGCGATGATCCTATCCGCCCAAGTGTTTTACGACCATGGTCTACCGTTTAGAAAGTCTGATGCGCAAAAGGTTTGTCGGATAGATGTCAACAAGACAAGCAGTCTTTGGGGGGTCTTCAATCGTCTTGGCTGGCTACTTCCTCGGTCATCTTAGCTCGTCTTTTTTTTTTTTTATCATCATCAGTATACATAAATAAACACACACTCTATATCACTGCGATGCCATTCTTAGAAATAGAGTTGCCTTTTATCCTATCGTAGACTATTGTACTCTTGATGATTCTTGTTTTGGGGGGAGGGAATGATTACTATTTTACTTTTTACCCTGACAAAAAGGAACATATGTAGGTTTTGTTGATGATGCCTGGTTGTTGTTATTCTGGAAGGGTAGACATACATGTATCATGCATGTACCTCGAAAAGAACGGTCTAGATGATAGGATACATATGGTTTTTTTTGGGGGGGGGATGTGGTTTGTAAAAAAGATGATCTTTTTCTTTTCGTTGCATCAAAGAAGTGCATCATATTGTAGGAATACACAAATAAACTGGATGCTCTTTGATTTGCTGGGAAAAAGATCGTCGTAACCAGCCTAGTCTTTCCCAAGAATCACTGGAAAAGAACAGCCCCAGCGTGGATCTGATCAGGGAAAACGAAGGCATGGTAACACAGCTTTTGTACCCGCGAGCGTCGATCTCTTTTTTGGGGGTAGGATGGACTCCTTGAGGTGGTGATTATGAATAGGTACCTTTTCCCACCCAATGGCGGCGTTTGAAATAGTGGCCCCGAAGGTTTGTTTTTGCATTGTGGGCTCTTGTTTGTTTCTAAAAGTGTATTTGAGGGCGAATAGATGAGAATAGAAAAAGTGGCCGGGTACCCAATGATCCAATGTCATTGTTTGAATAGGACGGATGAGACTAAGTGATCAAAAGATAGACATGGTTAAAAATAGAAGTCTTGGTCAAACCTACACAGAATAGGACGAATCCTTATTGACCAATCAAAATGGCTGAGCGAAAAACCAAGGCATGTTCGAACTCCGCCTCCCCTATTTTTCAACTTCTTTTAAACTCTCCTTTTTTTCTTCTTTCCCTCTTCTTTCCAACTTCCTCTCCCCTCTTTTTCTTTTTTCTTTTCTTCCTCCTCTTCTATATCCATTTCACCACCCACACTTAGTTTATATCTTACTCTGCTATCATGTCCTTCTCACTTAATGCCAAAGGGAACAAAAGATTACTGATCTTTGTCTCCATCTTTGTGTTTTCCTTCTTCTACTTTATGCCAACCTTCAAACCTCATCGAGCATTATCACATAAACTACAAGTCCCCTCCTCTTATCAAATCAGTGAAGGTGCACAAGTCAACTTTAAGAATCTCAACAGCGATCAAGTCGATCAAGAGCAACAACAGCAACAGCAGCAGCAGCCACATGAAGTACAACAACAACAACAACGAAAACCTTTAGCCAAGATTCTTGTTTTGACGCCCCTTAAGGATGCTGTTCCTTACTTGGACCGGTATTTTGAACTACTTGACGAAACCACGTACCCCAACCATCTGATCTCTCTGGCCTTCTTGGTGTCTGACACTACGGACAACACTATTGAAGAACTGAACCGTCATGCCAATACCTTACAAAGCCGCTTCTGGTGGAATCGATTCAATGATATCCGTGTCTTCCAAAAGGACTTCAAGTTTGATCTGCCGAATGAACAACGCCACAAGTATGAAATGCAACCTCTACGCCGTAGTGTCATGGCTCGCTCCCGCAACTACCTTCTCTCTTCTGCTCTGCGTGATGAATTCGAATACGTGGCTTGGGTTGATGTGGATGTCGTCAAGTACCCGCCAACTATCTTCGAGGACTTGATGGCTGCTGATGAAGATGTAGTCGTGCCCAACTGTCTATTGAATCGCGAAGATGGCAGCTTTTGGTAAATAAATGCGTTTGATCCCCCTTATCATGAGCATCCGCCCTCTGACTCTCTTTTTCAATTAGGTCTTACGATAAAAACAACTGGCAAGAAACGCAAGAATCTTTGGAATTGCAAAAGGGCTTGGACGAAGACTTTGTCTTACTGGAAGGCTATTACGAATTCCCCACTCACCGCTATTTGGTAAGTAGATGGCAAACTGATACATCTCGGAGAGTGTTGCCTCAAGCAGTGTGGATGCGTGTGTGTCTGTGTGTTGGATCGAAAAGGAAATCAGAAGAACTCACCTCATTTCTTCTTATTCTTCTTCTGTATTAGATGGTGGACATGCCTACGCATCTTGGAAAAGATCATAAAGTCCCATTGGATGGTGTTGGCGCTACCTTCACTTTGGTAAAGGCGAACGTACATCGAGAAGGTGCAAACTTCCCAGCATACCCATTCCATCATCAAGTTGAAACAGAAGGCTTTGCAAAGATGGCCAAGGCAATGGGCTTCTCCGTGGTGGGTCTCCCTTCTTATCTCATCTATCACATTGAAAATCATTAGGATCGTCTCCCGCCTTTTGTCTCCTCTCTTCCTTCAACCTCCATGATCATCTCTCTACTCTTTCCCCCTTATACTCTCTCATTATATCACTATACTCTATAATCATTTTCTTTATACTTCCTCGGACACTTTTTACGATGGAAATCTTATCTTTCTACTTATAGCTTTTGTATTTCTTGTACTCATCTTCAGTCGTTTCTTTATATTCCCCCCTCCCCATGTCATGTCATGTCAAATTCAACTCCCTACCTCCTCATCCCTTACATAACCTCAACCTAATAGTATCCATCATCCCTATTCTACCTGCCATAGAACGATCTTCCATTTCTCTCTATCTCTATCATAATAAAAGCCATTCAATCATGTATCTTTTGCTTTCTTGGGTCGGACAATGTAGAAATTAGACTTTGGTCCTGTATCACCACCTGTGGCTCATCAAAACAGGTCCCAAACATGATGATATCACTTGCATAGTAAACAAAAAGCCATGATGATCTACTATAATTCACCAAAAAGTTCCTCTTCATAGAAATAAGGGGGGGGGAGAGGCGATCCTTTTTATACAATGCGTCACTGATGTCAGGCAGCTCATTCAATGTCGTGATGATTTTGTTTCCCAGGCTCAAAACATACCATTCTTGTCCTACCTTTCTTCACCACTTTTTCTTTCCTGTCATTCCACCCACCGCAAAGCTTTGGTTTGGCACCCCTCCCCCCTTCGGTTTTTAAACCCCGCTCAGACTACAAAGATCACTCTTCCGTCAATTTTCTATTATCATCTCTCAAAGTCCCCAAAAGTCCACAATAGCTTTCATTTATAAGACGTTTCAACCCACATAACCACAGTTATCTAATGGTTGAGTCCCCAGTATGCCCTGTATAGTGTCGCCCACCCATTGATCTATCCCCTCCCCGCCCATCACATTTGTCTCTAATCTCTTATCCTAAAACATTTCCTTTATTTGGTCTCCTACACTATCCCATCCTTTTAATACCCTAGCGGTCTGTAGTATCAGGCCTTAGTTAGGCCAAAAAGGTGTCAACACCATAGTTTAAACACCGCCAAGCGACGAAGTGGACAGTATAAAAAAAAGGTCAGGACTTGGCACACCGGGTGATTTGTACCGCTATATGTCAGAGTCTTGAAGATCACTGGAGCTTATGCAAAAGAACAAAGTCATGGAGATGGGTTAAAGTAGGGTTTTTATTGACTGAATGAGACTGTGCTCAATCTACATGCCCTGGTGGGTGCCAGTGGGCTTGTCATGGAGTGACTAATCTAGTGTAATGAGCTAAGGAAATGGGAGGAGGAGAGCAGACCAGTGTTATCCAAAGTTCCAGTGATAGTGTCCAAAGGGAGTGAGGTACAGAATAGTGCTTTTTAAAAGTGCAATGGATAGACAATCTACAATGGAAAAGTGAGTGTACCTAAAAAAAAAAATTGCGAGGGTTTCCCCATGTTTTTTACATTTGAAAATTTTAAAAGAGCCTTTTTGGGCGACATGAAGTAGTGGTGGGGTCGGCATTAGCATCGTCGTCGTCCCTATCGTCGTTGTCATCGTCGTAGCCGATCTAGTGTCAAAAGAAAGAGGAGCGATGCAAAAGGCAAAAAGTTAGTAAAGGTAAGCAAAAGATGAACATGACGTGAGAAGGGGTGAGTTACCGTTCGTTCGTTCGTTTGCTCGTCCGTTCGTTTGTTTGTTGTCGTGGAGTAAAAAAGAATGACAATGCGGTAAAAAAGTGATGACGAGGGGAAGAAGGAGCAAAATAAAGGACGGGCAGAAAAACTATTCTTATGGCCAATCGGGGTTTGGAATCTAGAGTGTGTGCAAATTACTCAATGCGCCAAGTCATTGATTGTAACGATCACTGGAACATATTCAAAAGAGTAAAGTCAGGAGATGGTTCAAAGTAGATTTTATTGACTGAAAGAGATCATGGTCAAGCTAAATGGTGGACTTGCCATGGAATGACTAATCTAGTTTACTGAGCTACGGAATGAAGAAGGGCTGAGCTGGTCATTGGTGCCAAAAAGTAGTTGTGGCAGTGTCCCAAGGAAGTGAGCTAAGAAATAGTGCCTCTTGAAAGTGCAATGGATGGACAACCTACTATGCAAAAAGTGAGGGCGCCCCGCCAAAAAAAATCGCCCATGCTTTTCGAATCGCTTGCGTCAATCCCTAAACTAACCACTTGTCCATCCAGTTCTGCTGAATGAGAGCCTATATCCGTTGCCAACCCATTCAATCTGCTAAGAAAAAGAAGAGTATTGATGGAATATGTTAATGTTAACAATGTAAGAGAGAGGTGGACAACAGGTGAGAAGGAGAGAGTTACCATGCGTTCGACGTTCATGGTAGTTGTATAGACGACAACCTGTTCGTGGTGTGGCGCTAATGTCAATGAAAAGAAAAAAAAAGTGCTGAAGAAGCAAAAAAAGAAGCAAAGATTAGGATTGACGGAAAAGTTATTCCTATGATAGCAGCCAATACGGAGTTTTAATACTTGGCTGTCAGTGGAATGGGGGCTTTCGTTTTCAGTGTCCCTTGATCCCACAGGCATATAAAGGTTGATGGCTTATCACAGAGGCAGACGACCAACAAGACGGTATTACAGACATAAAGCTATTCAAGCAGGCACATGTGTTATGAGAAGTGAAGGTGGGAGGTCGTTTATTTCAAGTATGAGCGTAGTTTAAAATGAAGTGTATGCATAAATCAGGAACGAATGACTAGGTAAATGAGCGAATAGGATAGGAAAAGTAAAGAAAAGTATGCATAGAGTAAGTAGAGCTACAAAAGATGAATAGATATATGTATAAGATAAGAGAAGAAGAATGGATGCGATGCATATGATATGTAAAAAGTAATGGATGTAAGATAAAAAGTAGATTGCAGAAAGAAGGTATCATAAGGGAGGGGGGAGGGTCCAGATCAATGGTTGCGACAGTCGTTGGTAACAGAGTATGACTTTTTACGTCTAGCTGTTTTATGTTTCAAATCAAGGAATAGAATACCAGTACTTGGTTGAGTATCTACAGGTGGAGATCGGGGAGGAGGGGGGGGAGGAGGGGTCCTGGAGCCAACGAAGGGGGTCGATGACGCTGCTGGAGGTGACGATGATAATGATGACGATGCGAAGGGCGTGTCTAATGATTCTTGTTCAGATGAAGGCGATGATTGTATGCGCAGCAACTTTGCACGTAAAGCCTCCATCACAGTGCCATGATCCAAAGGTACCTGGGGCTCTTTATTCACATTGACCAAAGGCGTCTGTACAGTTGTTCTCTTCTTTTTTGCCGCCCACCTCAAGACATGTGTACTTGACGAAAATCCTGGAAGAGATGTGGTGGATAGCTGTCGTCTTTTGTGCTTGGAGGCTGTCTTTTTCTTTTCGATCCCTCGGTTTGAGCCACTTGTCGGGGCGGAGTTTGAATGTTTGGCTGGCTGCATGATTTGATCCAAAAGGGGCGATTCGTTTAAGGGGCGCGAAACAGATAGATCAGCCACCAATGGAGTGGATTCTAGAGAGGACACCGATGATGTTGTTGAAATAACGTCCGCCATATGGTACCCCATGTTAGGTGACTGAGAGAAGAGCGGTCCAGAGGCCACAAAAGAAGGAGAGAAGGAGGTAGGGAGTGAAAAAGAGGTGACCGGTATATCTAGATTGATGTCCTGGGCAGGATCCATAACAGGGAACGCCAGATTGCTCATAGAAGTAGTAATTGATGGTGAAGATTGGTGCTGTTGGGAATTCATCATATACATAGACTGGAAATCTTGATCCACCATCGGTGGAGGTGATGACAGTAACAGGTCGAGTTCAGTAGCGGGGCTATTCTGATGGTCATAATACTGTGTTGCCTGTATGGAGGATTCGCTGAAGGTTGAAGTGGAGAAGTTTTGCGGACTTTGGGCTTATTTCAAAGAGAAAGAAAAAAAAGTCAGTAAAGATGTCAACTTTTGCCCCCTCCTTTTGTACTGTACCTTGATTCGACACTGAGGAAAACGGCGGGGTTTGAAAATCGTCCATTTCAAAATCAGTGAACTTGAATCTTAGCCTTGCCTCTTCCACCTGACGAAACTCCTCAGCGGTTTTCCTTCTGTCTTCTTGAGCTTTTGCTGCCAAAACATGTTTCAACAAGTCAGTGTCATGTTTGTAAAGGGACAAAATGTCATTGACCGAGAAAAGGGAGATGTCGTCGGGAATGCGAGAAGATGATTGGTGTTCCTGAATCGCAGGAGCCAATGAGGAGGAAGCAGTAGGTGGGGACGATGAAGATGTAGCATTGGCCATAAAAGCGTCCCAAGAGGAAGTAGTTTGGGCTTGGATGTTATCGTTGTTAGGGCCAAGGGTCATCATGGATGGAAGATATGGGAACGAACACAAACGGAAAAGAAAAGAAGAAAGGAAGAAAGAAATGGAGAGTTATAAAAAAGTTAAAAATATCTTCACTGATCTCTCTTCCCCTCATTCTTTCCCCTTAGCAACGTCTCCAACTTGTCGCCGGGCGGAGCTTGAAAGCGCTGGTTATTGCATTTCATATAAGAGAAATTAAACTTTGTTGGATCCCGGAGGGCTAACCATGATATCAGAGCCATGCTGGCAGCGGCAAGAATGATGGAGGTAGCCATAAAGAATACCAGGGTTTAAAAATACATTTCGAAAGCTTGCTTTTGTCTATAGCTATTTTCGATTGTTATACGATGTAAATTGACTCATTGTGTGGAGGAGAGAGAGACAGCGATGCTTTTTTGAAGTGCAGATGTCAATGGTGACACAGCAAGCTTAAACCGAAGATGAATGAATGGGTGGCGAAAGATGAAATCTATTGTTAGCACAGCCGTTTTTTATGGGTACATGATTGTTGCCTAAAATACTACCTTCTCTGCTTGTGGCTGGTAAAAACATGGAAAATGAACATCCCTTACGCACATCAGACCATTTTAAAGGTAACCAGATGATCGGGACGGAGGATTTCAGCCAAAAATAGATCTTTTGTTCCAGCGCTTCACATTGGGGTCAGCATACACTTTGTAATGTTACATTATGCACCCATCTAACCCTCTTGTACCTTTTTGCTTCACCCTTTTTTCTTCAGGAGACGATATTCACATTTGTCATCATTGCTCACCCTTCAAAAGGGTGTGTGTATCCGCCAGGTTCAAGGAAATAGACAGCTTTTTTTAGATCGTCGGGGTTTAAACATACCACAGCCCGCTTTTGCTCCACTAGAAACATTTTCTTTCACCATCCCTACTTCTCACTGTCTTAGAATGCGGAGTTATGTACTTAGATGGACAGACATCATGCCATTAAAACTTTTACACCATCCATATAGCCATTACTTTCGTCTCCATGGTGATTCAGGCACATTTCGTGTTGCTAGGTGAAGGATCGCTGAATTAATGCGGGTGCATAAATACCAGTGTAACCCGAATTTGGGATAAAAATAGATCCTGCTAGATTGTCGCTCAACGGGATTGAGCCAAACATCGAGGAGTGCCTGAAGCAATGGGGCATAAATTATCTCACAAATGAAGTAGTGACATCACTAAACGAAGCACGATCCACAGATTAGATCATGAAAGCGATGTCTCGGATAATTTCCACCAAAAGTACACTACTGGTAAGCAAAAGTGATGTAACATTCAGGATCACTTCATTGTGATCAAAAGGACGAATCAACTTGATTGTGTTCACTTGTTCAACATGGGTAAAGTATTTATACGATGACTTAGAGTTCATAAGCTCTTGTTTCCCCATGCGATCTGTTGTAGCATGGTGGATCCAAGGCAAAGCATCCACCCTCATTTACCATGTTAGCCACATGTGATTCAGTTTATGTAATACGGTTGGACCCGCGGCATTGAAAGAGCGCCTCATTCTATAACAAGCAACCATTGATATATCTGGTAAGTTCCATTCTGACATCTTGTTCAGCGTCAAGGGAGACGCACACAAACGTACACCCAGATCACATTGTTCCCCAGTCCACCACAAAGCCATGCCCTGCACCCGTAATCCTACGTTCCCTGCATCTAATCACAAACGACCCTCTTTTATTCACATGACAACCTAAGCTAAGATCTATTTCCTATGTTCCAGTTCCGCGCAAAAGCCCTGTGTTGTACGAATCCGAGCCTTTCTTTGAGTCGGCAGGAAGATTTCAGATCTAAACCACAGCTAGCATCAACAGAGGCTGTACTTGTTCATCCTTGGAATCATTCATTAGCTGCGCCAAAAGGACCAGAGGTACAAATGAGAAATCGGTAAGGTTACGGTATTACATGCCAGATCGATCACCCGTTTCCTTACCAGCGAGGGTTACCTGCCCTGATGCTACCACAGGCTTACCATAGAGCATCTGATAGTTGTTGTTGATGAGGTCGTTGTACCAAGGCAATTATCGAGTTCGTTGATTGGGTCCAGGTATGAATAGATCCACGAGACGAAGATGTTTTAGCATACGTATACTGTACAATTGCTACGCAAGTTGTCGTCCCACAACAGCATCATCAGGCCCCATTTTATAGTTCCACTACATTAAAACAATCCATCATCAACATGACATACAAACACACTCAGACCCGCGGTCATCGCTACTTACTAGTCATATCCATCAGGTTTTTTGCATACTGCCATATCCAGGCCTGTCGTCTTGCTGTTCCACGGTATCCAAAATTGCAAAACGAAGGACTTTGGATCTAGACAAATAGATTGCGCTTCCCTATTCTATACCAGTGTACCTTCAATGTCACGGTGCCACGTTGTATATCCAGCCAGAGTGGCCAACTGAATGAACTTCTTCATCGTGGAGGTGGGGACCCATTCTTTGGTTTACACAACGGCCAAGACGCATAAAGTGAGAAAAGTTCAACGTTAGTGCATATGGCATGTGCATGTCATTGGTGTGCAATACTTACAAGTTAAATCTTTGCATTCATGAAGACTCGTGAGAAAAAAGAGAGGGAAGAGAAAGAAAAAGGGACGACGGGGGAAATCGGCCCCTGACCTATCATTTTTCATACTCCGCACTCACAGAGGGAAGAAAAAAAAAGTGGATGGATACTGATGCGTGCAGCTCACCTTCGCATTCACAACAAGAAGGAATGACTTTATTGACACTCTATGTGACTAATTACTATGGGTATGTGCTGGCAAAGTGCCTTCTTGTGGACGAGAAACACCAAGATCGAGTGAGTAGTGGCGGCTTTTGAAACTTTGAGCTTTTTGAACTTTTGAAACTCTTCGGTTTTGAATCCTACTTTTTTGTAAAGAGTTGCCTTATTTCTCGAAACCGAGTTAGACAAACTGCATTAAATTTTTTTATAGCGCAAGATGCAGTCTATATCTATCGAAGTATATAGAGAATGAAGTAATCGTATGTTGTATGCATCCATTAGCACTACACAAAGCTGTAAAAGAGCGACTGATTGGAATGTTCCCAAAGACGGTGCTTTCTCTGGAAATCCCACTATTTTTGGCATCATTCGATGGATAAGACATATATCGTTCCATGTAAAATTTGAGATAGAGTTATCCATCCCGTTTATCAGAGCATTCATGTCTAAGAAAAGTAGCACTTCTCCATGAGGGATTCTAGTGGCAGGTCCACAAGGGAGTGCTACAGACAGAACCATCCGGACAGAACCAACCTGCATATCCTAAATTTTGCTGACAATAAGGACTTACATGGCGGGGAACTCTTTGAGTCCCTGACTTCAGTCCCGGTCATAGATGGGACTCAACTTGAAATGAAGATAAAACCGCCCCTGCCCACACACTCCTCCAACAATGGGTGTCTATGAACTCTAGATTTCAAACCCCGATTTGACCACAAGAACTTTTTTATGCCCGTCCTTCATTTTTGCTCCTTCTTCCCCTCGTCATTACTTTTTTGCCTCCACATTGTCATTCTCTTTTTTCCGCGACGACAAACGAACGAACGAACGAACAACGATCAAACGAACGAACGAACGGTAACTCTCCTCTTCTCACGTCATGTTCATCTTTTGCTTACCATTACTAACTTTTTGCCTTTTGCATCGTTCCTATTTCTTTTGACACTAGATCGGCTACGACGATGACGACGGCAATAGGGACGACGACGATGCTAATGACGACTCCACCACTGCTTCAGGTCTCCCAAAAAGGCTCTTTTTAAAATTTTCAAATGTAAAAAACATGGGGAAACCCTCGCAAATTTTTTTTTAGGTGCACTCCCATTCCAATGTAGAATCTCGTAGTCCAAGTTACTAATAAAAGTGTACAAATTTTTTGCCCATACCCTTCCGCTACTGTCACTGATACTTTTACACAGCTTGGCCGTTTTTGTCCGCCTCCATTTGCTTGGTTTTTACAGTAGCTTAGTCATTCTCATCACAGCCCGTCGCCATTTACACATTAGCTTAACTCCGGCCTCAAACAAGGTCTGTACCATAGCCCATTAATCCTATAGTATCAATAAAACTTTGTATGTATGCGAAGTTAGACCTTACGATGATGTACGTGTCATTAGATTCATTACAACCAGTAAACCAATGGTGTTTTAGGAGTTGTCAATGATGAGCTACTCATCTGTAGTTTGATCTTTATAATGTACATGGTATTGTCATGGTTGGGATATGAGAATCGTCTTTCGTAGAATGATTCAAGTAGGCTTTATTGATGGGATAGGATTAAAAGATTATGGTACAGGCTATGCTTGGGGTCGTAGTTAAGCTAATGTCTATTGGCAACAAGCTATTGTAGTGGGAATGACTAAACTTCTGTAAAAGCCCAGCAAATGGAGACGGACAAAGACGGCCAAGCTGTATAAAAGTATCAAAGTGGTAGCGGAAGGGTATGGGCAAAGAATTGGTATACTTTTATTAGTTATTTGGACTACGAGATTCTACAATGGAATGGGAGTGCATCTTTATTAAAAAATCTTCGGGTTTTAGCAAAGTTTTAGTCAGCACTTAGTCAGCAAGGCGGAGGGAGGCGG
>LT554417.1:711943-722319 GCA_900079185.1 Absidia glauca
TTTGCGAGAGTTTCCCCATGTTTTTTACATTTGAAAATTTTAAAAAGAGCCTTTTTGGGCGATATAAAGCAGTGGTGGAGTCGTCATTAGCATCGTCGTCGTCCCTATTGCCGTCGTCATCGTCGTAGCCGATCTAGTGTCAAAAGAAAGAGGAACGATGCAAAAGGCAAAAGTTAGTAATGGTAGGCAAAAGATGAACATGACGTGAGAAGAGGAGAGTTACCGTTCGTTCGCTCGTCCGTTCGTTCGTTTGACGTCGTGAAGTAAAGAGAATGACAATGGAGGCAAAAAAGTAATGACGAGGGGAAGAAGGAGCAAAATTGTAGGACGGGCAAAAATAAAAATCTTATAGCCAATCGGGGTTTGAAATCTAGAGTGCATAGGCACGCATTGTTGGAGGAGTGTGTGAGCTGGATCGTGTTCCTGAGCTTCAATTTGCAGCATATCCCTAACATATCAGAGCGAGCATGCTACTACATTCTCATGCAATGATGTGGACTTACCTTTTGAATGACAAATAGGCTGGATCAGAGAAGATTGAATGTTGCCAAATGGGATAGCAGGGGTGGAGTTCCATCAAGGCGGAAAAGAGTTACCTTGCGTTCGTCGTAAAAGGTCGTTGTATAGAGAGCGAGTCGTTCGTGGTGCGGTTCTAATGTCGATGGGAATAAAAAAGGGATGAAGAAGCAAAGAAGAGGCAGAGAAATGGATTGACGGGAAAGGAGTACTTTAGGCTGGACATTCGTGTCGGGGGTTGAATATTTGGTTGGCAGGATTTTTTGAGCCCCAAGATTTTTTCATGACGATTCAAGGCATGAATGTAACTTTTATTCTTTAAAGATACTGCTAGGAAGCAATCAGAAGCAAACAGTGTAGGCAACATCAACGGAGGGTAATCACTGTGTAAGGAAGACGCTTCAAAAAGACCTGCCGAGCACAGATCTGGGGCGGATCCTATTTTTCCGCACCGAAGCTCTATCACATGTCCACCTTGTCTGCTCTCGACCCAGGAATGCTCCTATTTCAAAAGGATGAATGAGTCTCCTTAGCTACTCACTTTAAGCAGCACCGAGCAAATGGCTCTTTTTAGCCGACATTGCAGGGGTGGTTGCTTGCTCTGTCGTATGCCTCAAACAGATCATCGGGGGCATCAAAATCGCATTGGCTACCGCTATCGTTAAACCGAAAAAACTATTCTGGCATTGCATGGTCGAGATTATGAGGTCTTTTTCTCTGGCGGTGGACCCAGATTAAAAAGTCAAGCCAAAGAACATTATGCGTATGGATCTCCCCCTCCCCGTGCTGTATGCTACTTTTGCATTTTATGGTCCTTGGTGTTACTTGCAAGGACCATCATGTGCAGAGAGGGGGCAAAGGAAGGTCCTCGAATGGGAATGCCCAGTTTCAATCCCCGCCATAGTTGAGTTTCAGTATTCTCATTGGACCGGTGCATTTTGTCTTTCTCTCTCCCTCTCTTTATGAGGATTCCTTCACATGGTGTATGCTATCAAATTCACATACTGATTGATTTGGTAGCATGAACGCTCTCAGCAATGGCTGTAAAAGTGATCCAAAGGGACGTTTTGACGGAGTTTGTACCACCGTCTTCATTGTTTAGAGCGGCGGTTGAAAAAAGGACCTTGGGTGGGGGCATTTGTTTTCAATTTCGCAACTCTTCCTTTCTTCTCTCTTCCCACTTAATCTCCTGCTAAACATCATGTCTGTACAATTAGAACCTTACGATGTCTTGACCTTCAAACGTAAGTAGCTGATTGAAAAGATGGACGTTGAAAAAGGATATCCATGACCCATGTTGAAGTCTGTGCAAAAAAACCACTTTTGGATGAAAACCAAGTGCAAGTTGCGAAACTTGAGTGAATCATCCTTTCGACATGTCTCCTTGTCTCACTGTTAAGCCCCGACTAATCAACTCTTTTGTTTGCTGTGCTAGGTCCTTTGACCCGTACTACCAAGGAAACCCTCAACATTACCAATCCTAACGCTCATGATATTGCGTTCAAGGTGAAGACTACCGCCCCCAAGCTGTATTGCGTCCGTCCCAATGCCGGTGTTGTTCCAGCTGGTCAGTCTTTGGAAGTACAAGGTAAGTAGAAGAGAAGAAGAGCAAGCCTTTTTGTCTGGGACGTCCTTTGTAACCTTCTTTTTGTTTACTAGTGATGCTTCAACCGTTTAAAGAAGAGCCCCCATTGGACCAAAAGTGCAAAGACAAATTCCTTGTCCAGACCGTCCCCATGGAATACGATTGGAAGTCACTGGAATTGGCTGACCTTGTAAGTAGTGAGTGATGGATGGACATACATGATACTGACAGGACTTTGTATCCCCTATAGTGGTCTCATGTGGAATCCAATGCAAAGAACAAGATCCAACAGATCAAATTGCGATGCAACTACGTGGGTGAAAACGAAGACAAGGTAAAGACAGGGTGATTGTTAATGGAGGGGGAGGCGGTAAACAAGGGATTAGGTGATATCATCTTTGTAAGCTATTCTGATGCCTACTGACTTTTTACTCTACTCACTTTGTCACATGTTGGGTACGTATTTCTCTTGATGTGTATTCTAGGTCTCTGCTGATCTTAATGTGGACTCTCTTGCTGCTGAATCTGATCTCAAGCGGGACTCTGTCTCTGCGACTACTGGTGTGTCTCCTGTGGTGGATGATGTGGCCAGACTTCGATCCGAATTGGACCTCTACAAGAATGAACTCCAGGCCTTACGAGAGCGTGCCCCTCCTGCTGTGGATGGTACTCTTACTAAGAAGAATGGAATCTCCTTGCCCATTGTTGCTGCCATTGCTTTGATTGCCTTCCTGGTTCCGTTTGTTATTTTTAGACAATCAGCTTAGATGCCGTAGTTTGATAGCTCCTTTGTTATAGTCCTCTTAGTATTGGTTAGTGTATTCCATTCTTCAGTTACCAACCCTTGGAAGTCGTTAACGTATAACTTAGTGGTATAGTAGGGCAGGATATAGAATAGTATGAACCTAGTCAATACAAATAGCTATACTCATTGTGTTAACACTATTCCCTTAATAAATAAAAAAAGTCATTATGGATAAGCTACTCTATCTGACTCTTATCTTTGATCTTGAAATGGCCATCAACTTGAGATGTCTCACAGCCTGCCTGCCGTTAAAGCGGAGTTTAAAAAATGAGTCAGCTTGACTTCTCATTTTTCTTTCCAAATTTTAATAAGTGCCTTTCTTTCTTCTTCTTCTTCTCCAAATAACGACAACACAACATGCCTGGTTTATATATGCTTGATTATGGTGCGGGAAACGTACGAAGCTTGGTGAATGCTATCAATCGCTTGGGTCATGACATTCAATATGTCAGCGATCCTTCTGATATCTTGAAGGCCGATGTAAGCATGAACACACTGTTTGACATGATCGTTGTACTGACTGACGGCTTGTATTGTTTGTTTGTGTAGAAACTGATCTTCCCTGGCGTAGGTGCGTATGGTCATGCTATGGAAGCTCTTCACAACAAGGGATATGCGGCACCCTTGAAGGAATACCTTGCGACAGGTCGACCCTTTATGGGCATTTGTGTTGGCATGCAAACTCTCTTTGAAGGATCGGACGAAAGCGATGCTTCTGGCCTCGGTGTGATCCCTGGCATTACCAAGAAATTCAACCCTGCGACCAAAGCTGTCCCTCATATGGGCTGGAATGGTGTGCAAGTCCTCAAAGAATCGTCCTCGGAACAAGATGTCAGCTACAATCTCAAGGATTCGTCTGCGTACTACTTTGTCCACTCCTATGCGGTGCCTTACGACAGCCAGAAACACAAAGAATGGGCGCTTACAACCACACAATACGGTGACGAAATCTTTGTCAGCTCGGTGCAAAAGGGCAATGTCTTCGCCACTCAATTCCATCCTGAAAAAAGTGGCTACGCTGGTCTCCGTGTCCTCAACTCATTCTTGACTGGGAAAGGTGTGGTGGATACGAACGAAGTGACGCTGATCAAGGACCCCACTGTGAACTCTAAGGACCGATTTACTAAGCGCATCATTGCTTGTTTGGACGTGCGTGCGAACGATAATGGCGATCTGGTTGTGACCAAGGGTGATCAATACGACGTGCGGGAAAAATCGGCGGATGGACAAGACGATGTACGGAACTTGGGCAAGCCGGTGGATCTCGCCAAACGCTACTTTGATGAAGGTGCAGATGAAGTGACGTTTTTGAATATCACCAGCTTCCGGAACTGCCCTCTTGGAGATACCCCCATGCTGGAAGTGCTTCGCCGGACCTCAGAAACTGTCTTTGTACCGCTGACGATCGGTGGTGGTATTCGCGATGTGGTGGACCCTGATGGCACTGTGCATCCTGCGTTTGAAGTGGCTGGTGAATACTTTAGATCGGGCGCTGACAAGGTCTCTATTGGTAGCGATGCGGTCTATGCGGCGGAAAAGTACCTGGCTGAAGGGAAAGATGGGAAGAGTGCTATTGAAACTATCGCCAAGGCTTATGGTGCCCAAGCTGTGGTGATCTCGGTCGATCCTCGTCGGGTGTATGTCAACGATCCCAGTGAAACTACTCATCATGTCGTCAAGGCCAGTCAGCCCGGTCCCCAAGGTGAACAGTACTGTTGGTACCAATGTACTGTCAAAGGTGGTCGTGAAGGCCGTGATCTGGATGTGCGTCAATTGGTTACTGCTTGTGAAGCTCTCGGTGCTGGTGAAATCCTCCTTAACTGCATGGATCGTGATGGAACGAACTCTGGCTATGAATTGGAACTGATCAATGATGTCAAGGCTGCGGTTGATATTCCTGTCATTGCTTCTAGTGGTGCTGGCAACGTGGGTCACTTTGAAGAGGTGTTTGCCAAGACCAATGTCGAGGCTGCTCTTGCTGCTGGTATCTTCCATCGTCATGAAGTGCCTATCCAGGCTGTCAAGGACCATCTGACCTCAGTGGGTGTGGCCGTCCGGGTGAATGAAACAGAACTGTAGTCATAGTATCCCCATGTATCATAGTTAAAGGAGTAGTAGATAGTAAGTTGTTTTATCGGATGATCACATAATAAAAAAAAGTTGGAACATCATTAATCTGGTTTGCATTCTGTGCCACCACCTTATTTTGGAACTCCGCCCGTCTTGATCCCCTTTTTGATCTTTTTGGTTTTTCTTTTTTCTTTTTCTTCTTTCTTCTCCCTCTCCACTGGTAATCCATTGATGCCCTTGTAAGTGGAATGATAACTCTTTACTATAAGCACTCTAACTCTATAGTCTTTATTTCATCATAGTGTCTGCTAACACAAGATGCAAAGCGGAACAACTCGACTAGGCACTTATAAAGAATGCAATGCCTCAAAGGTAAGGAAGATACAGGTTGACAGAGCCACAAGATGAGTAGCATGTAGAGGCAATGCTAACACCACGTGTCTTATTTTCTTTTTTCATTAGGATTCGACCAAGGAAGAACCTGTCAACCACGCTCGACATGGCCAAATGGCGTCTGCACCTGACATTGCCCAAGGACTGCTCAACGAAATACGAAAACTACAACAGGTCATTCAAGAAAAGGATCGACTTATCATGGACTTGGAGATCAACAAGGCTGACAAGGAAAAGGATCAAGAAGTGACTCATAAGCATCTGCGCCAGAAAGCCCGTGTGGAAGGTAAGCTCCATAACTCTATTCCATTATCAGCTCCTTAACCCTAACCCCCTATTCGACTCCTCTTCATTACTACTGCACCATTAGAAAAGCTTAAAGAAGACAACTGGAACCTGGAGGTGGCAAATCAAGACCTTCAAGCAAACTTGCTCGAGCTGAACCAAACCCTCACGAAACTCAACTCGGATCACAAGAAGACACTTCAACAACTGCAGAGTTCTTTGGCCCAAGCTGAACTGGTCAAGTCTCAACAAGAAGCTATGGCCGTTACAATGGGTACGATGAAAACCAAGCACGATCAGGAACAACAGATCTTACGGCGCAATAACGGCATCCTCCAACGAGATATCGGTCAGCTCAAGAAACGCTTGGATGACACTATCATTGATCTCAAAATCTCTCGGGCAAAGCTAGCGATCAAGTCGACAATCAGCAGTGACACCAAAGGGGGGAATACGGTGATTGATAGCCAGCATCGTGGGAACGATTATAACCACAACAATCCAGCTGATGTCCTCGACAAAAGCGATACCAAGTCGACCCATTTGAAACCCTCTTCGTCTGATACCAGCATTCCTTCTACAACTTTACAGCACTCACTGGGAATGGACACTCTGAAACAATCACTTGGCCAGGCTCACCGCATGAATTCTCATCTACGCAGCATCTTACAAAAGGAGAAGGTGGAGAAAATCGAACTTAGGCGACTCTTATTGGATGCCCAAGAAGCGATGGAACAGATGCAACAGACTCCAATCAATGATAAACCCAACAGCAGCAACGGCAAGGGTGGGCGAACATCGAGGGTGAACAAGGGACAAACTCGCTTCAAAATGGTTCGGAAACAAGACAGACCATCAAAGAAGGATATCGAACTGGGCGACGATCGACTGCAACTTTTGGCGCCAAACACAACATCCCTGGCCTCCAAACTAGGTGGTGGAACTGAAACCGACCTGATTTCAATGGACAACAACAATGATCTTCTATCAGGTGACGATCACACGGACGATGCAAGCTCGCTCAACTCAGAAGACGACAGCGGCAGCGACGATCAACAGCTTGAAATAGCACCCATGACGAAAAGCTTGGATATGGAACTCGGTGCTCTAGGTCGGCCATTCAAATCGCTCTCGTCTGAATTGGAAGAATCATTCACCAAACGCCAATACTTTGATAAAGGGGTCAACACACACGACGATAGCTTTGGTGCGCTACATCAGTCGGTCGGTATCGATAGCGGAATAGTAACGTTCGACCAAACCATTCTTATCACCAACAACGATATCAGTCAATGCACCAAGAGGTCATCCACTATCTCCCCTGTTTTGGCTGTACACCATAATCCTGTATACCAACAACCGCCAACATCCACCGCAACTCTGCAACATGTATCTGTATCTCTTCAACATGTCTCCGTGGGCTTTAAACCTGCCTTTACTACTGATGCCACCGAGGACTTGGAACCTGCACTACCTTTGCCCACGCCTATCGACTTTGACACAAGCCAACCTATATCGTCGGCAGTGGAAACCGGCCCCATCTTCGATCCTCAACCGTTTTCTTCCAGTGCCACCATCATTGCGGACCTCAACGAAACAGCAATACCATCCACATTTGATCACATCAAAGATGATATGAACTCAGCAACACCCTATACCAGCAAAAAGGCAGCACGAAGTCATACATCGTCCCCCGTAAATAGCATATCAGCACCAGCTCTAATCAACACAATCCCTCCAACAGACTGCACCACCGATGATCCACCTCTGTCAAGCTTGCCGGCTAATCAGTCAAGTACTGCTCTGTCACCCCCCGTTTTATCGCCGACCCTTGAAAATCATCAGACTGACTTGGATCTTGGGATCGTGGGTGTACCTGACATGGATGGTCTGTCACTCTCTGGTTGGGAAACGCAATGCAACTTTGAAAGTCCGCTTTTGAATCCAGCAACCTCGGTCGTGGGTGATTGCCGTCCTCTTTTATCAGATGGTGCTAGACCCAAATCCTCAACGAACGGTGCCCCTGAACATCAAGCTTTATTGGATTCTGGGAATGTTGGTGTGCCTGAATTAGATGGTCTGCCACTCTCTGGTTTGGAAACACAATGCAACTCTGATGAAAGTCCGATTTTGGATCCTGCAACATCGGTCGTGGGTGATTGCCGAGCAAGTCCTGATGGTGCTAGCCTTGAAGAATCCGAATCCTCGATTAATGGTGCCCCTGAACATCAAACTCCATTGGATTTTGGGAACGCCGGTGTACCTGAAATAAATGGCCTACCACTCTCTGGTGTGAAAACGCAAAGCAACACTGAACAAAGCCTGATTTTGGATCCACCAACCTCGGTCGTGGGTGAATGCCGTCCTCTTGTATTAAATGGTGCTAGCCGTGAAGAATTCCACTCCTCAATCGACGGTGCCCCTGAACATCAAACTCCATTGGACTCTGGGAACGTTGGTGTACTTGAAATGGAAGGTCTGTCACTCTCTGGCGTGGAAGCGCAATGCAACATTGAACAAAGTCCGCTTTTGGATCCAGCAGCCTCGGTCGTGGGTGATTGCCGTCTCCTTGTTTCAAATGGTGCTAGCCGTGAAGAAGTCCTGTCCTCAATCATCAGTGCCCCTGAATATCAAACTCCATTGGATTCTGGGAACGCCGGTGTACCTGAAATAAATGGCCTACCACTCTCTGGTGTGAAAACGCAATGCAACATTGAACAAAGCCTGATTTTGGATCCACCAACCTCGGTCGTGGGTGAATGCCGTCCTCTTGTATCCGATGGTGCTAGCCGTGAAGAATTTGAATCCTCGATTAACGATGTCCCTAATCATCAAACTACATTTGATTTGGACCATAACAGCTCAAAACAACCGATCGTCACTCACAGCCTACAGGACACTCTCGACAAAGACGACTCAACTACGTGCCCTGAACAAGCTACCACCAGTGCTAATATCGATACAACCATTGACACCGACGAATGCGCCCTAGAACATGTCACGTCCAAAAGCGACAACCTGGCGAACCCTACCTCTGCTACAATGTCCAAGAAAGAAATGGCTGGCTTGGACACGGATGACGATCTCGCCACGACAAATGATGATACAGAAGATACACAACTCAAGGTCTACAACAACAAGCAGCAAAGTGTCGACGACGTTAAAGCAACAACAACCAAGTCCGTGTTTTTGTCCAAGGCAGCAGCGTCGCGCCAAAGCGCCATCTCGATTCCTTGTGTCGCTCCCAGACAAGAGTTACCAGCCTCTCCGATTCCATCACCAATGCCGTCCACCTCCACATTATCAACAGCAACAACAACTTCTTCTTCTCGCTTTGGAATACTATCTGGATTGATGAACCTGCAGCCTTCTCAATCATCGCCAACAAAGCCTGTCCGACCACGTCCTTCTCCATCCACTTCTTCCTTACGAAAACTGGTTGCATCCACATCAACCACAGTAGCCAATCCTCGCCAAGCATTCTCTCTCCGACCCCACAAACGCAACTCTCACCAAAACCAGCAGAACCACCCCAGAGACAGCTTGGATCGTCACTCCAAGTTATCCACTCCTTCTTCCTATGGCACGGTACGAATCACTGAAAACACCACGTATTCCAGAACCGCACGTTCTCCTCTCCGACCACATCAACAGTCCCTCACAAAGCGACCTATGGAATCCTCCCGCCACATGGAACAGCAATGCGATACTATCCCTCGATACAGCTTGCCGTCTTCAAACTCCGACCTGGTCCTGGCCATTACTCAAACCATGATAGGTGAATGGATGTGGAAAAACACAAGGCGACATGTTGGCAGTGGGATCTCTGAAAACAAGCATAAGCGATTCTTCTGGGTCCATCCGTATACAAGAACTCTCTACTGGGGCACAAGTGAGCCTGGAATAGACGCCGATGAAGCCAAAGCCAAAAGTGGTAATGTATTGCATAGTCATTAAAACACACAAACACACACTCACTCGGATCTTTATACAGCCTTTATCGAAGGGGTATCGTCTATTCCAAGCCATGATACCGCCGGCGCATCTCCTCTGAGCCTATTGATCAAGACTGGAAAACGTGATTTGAAGCTGACAGCACCTACTCTGGAAAGGCATGAATTATGGAGGCTGGTAAGAGTCGTCTTGATAAAAAGGGAACATGCATTGTAACTTATCCTTTCTCTTGTACTTTTAGTCATTATCCTATATCTTGGTACCCCAAGACATTGATGAAGAGGACGTTTGCCCCACTGATACTGTGACACTCCCCATTGCCACTGCGAACGATACCACATCAGAAGATAGGCAAGATGAATGTATACCAGCTCCTATCCAAAATACCCGGTCTCTCCATGCAAACGGTGATGTGTTGGCTGCGTCTATCATTGCAACTATCAGTACTGAATAGTCCTTTATAATCCTAGTAGTAGCAGATCTTTAGCAGATTCACTGAATCTTAGCCATTCCTTCTTTTTTTTTTTTGCCTTCGTATACTATGATGATCTTTAATAAATCTCGTCACTACTTGCACTCACCATTGTGTACCTGATACAGTAGTTAATCACAGTTGTAGTGCCTAGTCGTGGGTTGACGCACCGGGTGATTTGCACACACACAACCCACGGGATTTTCAAACTCCGGTGACGGCTATAGGGTACCGATTTTTGTGCATCTCCCTATTCTTTGCTTCTTCTTTGCTTCTTGATTACTTTTTTTTTTTTT
>LT554417.1:773932-790214 GCA_900079185.1 Absidia glauca
TCAGGTCAGGACGGATCTCACTGTACTGTACAAGAGCCTGGGATTCGCTTGGTGAGACTGTGCCTGAAATATTTAAGACTAACCTATTACTTACTGGTTCATTTCTTTGCTTTGCCGACAAAAGTCATATATATAGCACTATCATCTCATGCAACTTAATTTTCAAAAGCCGCCAGCAAGCTCCCGCTTATCCTGAATTTTGCGGACAAAAAGGGCTTGAGTCCCTGACTTGAGTCTCAGGCATAGCTGGGACTCAATTTGAAATAAAGATAAAACCGCCCCGCCAAGCACAGAAATGGTCTTACCCTACTCATCGGGAATCGATCGGCAAGACACTCTCTTCTACTGGTATCAGTTCGAACAAGAAGACGCATATCAATTGCGGCTCATCAGATCGTATGGCGGATATCGTGGGTGCGAGCGAGGATCAAATACGACGCCAAGGCCGATGGAACAACACAATGATGCAGGCATACATATCTCACCAGCATTCCAAGAGAATGATGCAGTCAATGGCATATTTTTTCATCAATGGTCGATCCATTCGCCTTGAACGTGCCGCCCGTGACCCACCTACTAGCCTCTGCAAGACGTTGTTCCCGGCGATCGACGAATGGCATGAACGAATGGTGGCAAAAGAGCTCAGTCCTGACACCAACAATCCTATTCAGCCTACCGTCGCTGCCAATGCATTTGTACAGGTAATCATAATGCTCAGGAAGACTTTTATACAAGACTCGATGCTCATGATGGAACTCCGCCCCTGCCATACCATTTGGCAACATTCAATCTTCTCTGATCCAGCCTCCTTGTCATTCAAAAGGTAAGTCAACATCATAGCATTAGATTGTATTAGCATGCTCACTCTGATATGTTAGGGATCTGCTGCGAATTGAAGCTCAGAAACACGATCCTGCCCACACACACCAACACATTCCTTCAACACTGGGTGCCTATGCACTCTAGATTTCAAACCCCGATTTGTCTACAAGTATTTTTTTCTGCCCGTTTTCTATTTCTGCTCCTTCTTCCCCTCGTCATTACTTTTTTTATCTCCATTGTCATTCTCTTTACTCCACGACGACAAACGAACGAACGAACGAACGAGCAAACGACCGCACGAACGAACGAACGGTAACTCTCCCCTTTTTACGCCATGTTCATCTTTTGCGTACCATTACTAACTTTTTGCCTTTTGCATCGTTCCTCTTTCTTTTGATACCAGATCGGCTACAACGATGACGACAACAATAGAGACGACGACGATGCTAATGCCGACTCCACCACTGCTTCATGTCGCCCAAAAAGGCTCTTTTTAAATTTTCAAATGTAAAAAACATGGGGAAACCCTTGAATTTTTTTTCTTCATCAACTAATCTTGTCCATAGTAGATTACCTAGCCACTGTACCGATAAAGTGCACTATCTCTTGACCCATTCCCAACGCCTACTACTGATACTTTAGATAACACTGGTCTGCTCTCCTCCTCCCACTTCATTAGCTCATTACACTAGAATAGTCACTCCATGACAAGCCCACTGCCATCCGCTAGGGCATGTAGCTTAAGCATAGTCTCAATTAGTCAATAAAAAACCTACTTTAACCCATCTCCATAACTTTGTTCTTTTGCATATGCTTTAGTGATCTTGAAGACTCTGAAATTTAGCGGTACAAATCACCCAGTGACCCTTTTTTTGGGTCGCTTGACGGTGTTTGAGCTAAGATGATGACACCTTTTGGCCTAACTAGGACCTGATACGACGGACCGCTAGGGTATTGAAAGAATGGAATGGGATAGGAGACTATAGATAGGTAATGTTCAGGATAAGAGACTGAAGACATGGGTGATGGGATAGGATATGATTGATCAAGGGGTGGGCGACACAATACAGGGCATACTGGGGACTCAAAAGGGGCCACTGTTTTCAAACGCCGCTTTTTTAAAAAGGATGGACCATCCCCCATGGAAAAATGTCACTTTTGCTGGGCATAAATTTTCTCGAGAAAGAGATAACAAACCGCACCTCAGGTTTTGTATGAAGCAAGTAGAGCTTTTGATCTATCGAGTGATGCCAAGAGTGTTGAATTTTGGGGCATGAATTATTGAGTTTGGTGTCACCGCGATCAGTCGCTATTGTGGGATCTTTGTGCAGTGTTCAGAGAGACATACAACACAGGTATACTTCAAGTTTGGTTTCTTTCGATAGATATTCATTGCACCCTGCTACATGTGTGATTTGAATATGGGTTATCCATCTCTGTTTTGAGAAATGGGACAACTTCTTTACAAAAATTGGAGTCCAAAACCGAAGAGTTTTAAAAAATTTTCGACAAAGTGGAGACGAGCATTTTTCAAACGCCGCCACCTTTCCCGCAAAATTCAGGATACGCCAGTGTCTAAGGTTAGTAACGCATGGCACGGTACAGTACTGTACAGTACACATAGACATAAAGTATTAGACAAAGATATATGATATAAGTTTATTGATGTGACGAAATGTACAAAGTTATGCAGTAGAATGACAGGATGAGAGAGAGAAAGGGGGGGGGGAAGATCGTTCATCTAAGGACGAAGAAACTAAACTATACAGGATATGTGGAGTGTCGGGGAGGGATCAATGAATAGAATGAGAAGATAAGTATTAAGATAACAATGAGTGTGGATACAATGAGAGGGAGGGGGTAGTGTATGAGATAGAGTGATTAAGTAAACTGGCTGATAGTATGGCGGACATCATTGATTGAGGGATCTTCTTGCCGGGGTTCTTGCCGGGGTTCCAAAGAGATGCTTCGATTGTAGAAGACTTGTTCGTCCATTTCCACCGCGTCGAGGCACAGAAGCAAGTATCGTTGAATATCCTCCACCTCCAGTAGCTTGTATGGGATTTGGAATTGGTCAATTTCGTTCAATACCTTGGTAGTCTTGACGTACTTGTCAAAGTTGATTAGTGTCTGTCCTGAGGGAGTGGTGCGGGTGTTGCTGTTGCCGTCATCGATAAAAGTCATATCAGTCAAGTAGACACCGAGGAAAGGAAGACAAGGGGCAACCGCCGTCTTCAGTCGAGCCCGGTATTCGGCAAAGTTGCGGGACGTGTCGGTCGCACGGTAAATCGGCTCCATCATTGCTGTGTATTTTGCTGACAGGTAATCCCATGATTTCTTCAGTCGTCTAATGCTCGTCGAGTCCAGCGCCGAGCGGATTTCCATTAGTGTATTGTAGTTGTTCAATTGAAGGCAGCACTATGTAAAAGAGTGATGATCAGTAAAAAGCGCGGGCGATCTCGATTGTTGCTACTTACTTCTCCAACCTTGATCCAGAATTTGATCATCTGAGAGCGGCGTTTCGCATCTTGTTCCCTGAGAATGGAATCCGAGATCCATCTGGAGACTTGGGTACTTTTTTGAATCATTGCCTTGACGTGGATAGCAGTACTTTCGCCAGCATTTTTCTTGAATTCTTGACCAATCATTTCATAGGGGGTGATCTGACAAAAGAGGGTGCTTTCCATCAAGGTAAACTGCCGAGCCAATTCCATACAGTCAAAATCACTGATGTGCACCTGAGTAAGGTTCTTTTGACTGAGAGCCTTTCGAAGCGAGTTACGGAGCGATCGGGTGAGGTTGATTGGCGGATAGTGAAGTTGGTCGGAGAAAGATGAAGAAGACGATGTGTATGAGCTGTGATGACTGTCGCTGCCGAATAAGGACAGATCAGAGAATAGTGATGATCCTGATGATAAGGATAGGTGACTGGATGAGTATTTGCTTTGTAAAGGGGGTCGTAGTGGGTTGTATTCACTTAAGGATATGTTGCTGCTATTGACGCCGAAAAGTGTTGATGAATGGGAAGAAGTGGTGGAACAGATCGCATAGGACATCTTTCGGTGAGAGATAGAATGGCCACGGATCTCGAACTAGATAGAAGCAAGACATAAGTCAAACCGCCCTGTCATATACTTTGGTCTTTTGTATTACCGTTCTTTGGATCAGATTAACCATACGTTTGGCAGGTCCGGGCATAGCTTCTTGCATATCTTGAGTGGCAAAAACCATGAGTTGTGATTCCACGTCGTCTTGTTCGTATCGGTAATAGGTTTCCAGCCAAGTCTTGATAACATTGTAAACACGGAGACGGACAGGCACCAAGACACGGTTCTTCCACAAAGTCAGTTCTTCTTCGGATAGCAGAGGATCAGAAGGTGGTGACAATCGGAATCGTTGAATCAGCAAATCAACAAACACAGAGGGAGTCGTAAATAAGCGGAAGTTGTAGAAGAAGGCCCTGGTGAATACAAGATCTATAAAAAGCATCCGTTGTCAGTATCGGGATGCCGTTGTTTTCGTTTCAGCTGTGTTACCTGGTGATTTTTCGTGCAAAGTCAATTTTTCGACCAGAGCCTCGATGGTAGCCCCGGTGAGATGACCGTCCGCGTTGAGAATAACTTCATCAGCCGAGAAACTTCGTTGCTTCAGGAACCATGCTTCTTGATCGTGCTACAAGAGTAAGAAAGAAAAGTTTAGTAATCTTAAAAAAGGAACACAATTGATTGGTCTGTTACCTTGTCGCTGGTTGAGTTCTGATCTGTGGATCGAATGGAAGATCGAGAAGATATACGATTGACAGTTTTGCTGTTGGCGGGCTCTTTTACCGGTGTTGAGTTGGTGGAACGTTGATCATCGTGTTTCTGCTTCATGGACATGCGGAGCGCTGTGACACTCATACCACGAGGGCGGCGAGGAGTTGAGGTAGCCGATTGGTCGAATGCTGGGGTAGATTTGCTGCTAACCAACTTGAGATCGGGCGGAGGTTCCATGGGCGAGGGAGGTATGGGTGGTAGAGGCATTCGCTGTGTTGAAGACAAAGACTGGTGGCTCGATGGCGGTGTAAGAGCAAGAGTGTTGGTGGATGAGGATCGTCGTCGGCCCTGTCGCTGTAAGGTGTCGCCTTTTGCCGCTAGTTGTGGAGCTAGAGACGTTACGTCGTTGTATTCGTTGACTGGGCTCATAGCTTCTGGTGTGGTGAGAGGTGTCATGTTGAAGGACTCTGCTGAAGATCGACCAGAGAGTGGTCTAAAGGCACCATTGGTGGTGTGTACGGAGCTGACAGATGTAGTGCATGAGGATCGTGTTGTTGCCTGAGACCGTCGTTGTACTGATACTGCTGCCGCTGCTGATGTCGATGGTGGAGGGTGAGATTTATAGGCTTTGTTGTGATTCGACCTTATAGAGCGACTACCAACAGATGGGATACTACGAGTTCGCTGGCGTTGATATCTCTCCGAAGAATCGTTGTCAGCCGATGATTCTGGTGCTGCTGCTGCTGTTGCTGTTGCTGATGATGATGTTGAAGGTTCTGAGGCAGACACTTTGAGTTGACGATTGTATGATTCCATAGCGTGATTGTCCGTTCGAGAGGCTTCGTTAGTCGCATCAAGGTATTGTTTCTGCTGATCCAGTTGTGCCGGCGACTCCTTGGGATGCTGCTCCACCACCGTATGTTGCGACTTCGTTTCCGTCGATACTGTCAATGTTGTGTCGCCAGTTAAGTCTTCAGTGGAAGGGCCACCCACAAAAGCTTCACTACTTTTATTGTCGTACACTGCTATCGTGATGGGTGAATTGTCGTTGTCGTCACCTTCGTTGTCGTATCGCTGTTGTAAAACATTCAAGCTTGTCACCTTTCGACCCAAGATGCTGAGCGTTTGATTCCTCCGAGTATCCACCGAGCTTTCCAGCCGATCCCTCATTTCACCCAAGGAAGCAGTCGTTGGCAGGGCAACAGATAAACCAATAGAAGGATCGTCAACATAGAGGCACACCCGTACACAAGAAGCACATTCGTTCGTTGTCCTGGTAACATTTTCACAGCTTGATTGTAGGTGGTAAAGGTCATCATAGTCTTCGGTTTGTTCGCCCTTGGGACCAGTCAGAGCACGCACTGCAGTAACCAAGTTTGTGATAGCACTATAGACAGCTTCTTTCGCCAAAACAAGAGCCACCAGATGAGGATCTTCAGGAATGATCGAGCAATGCTTGTAATCCATGTCACCAACGTTAGAGCAGACATGTTCTACCACAGCCAAGAAGGTCCGGACAGCTTCGACGGTTTTCCTAGCCATCTCCAGCATGTGTGTAGCGCGTTGCCGAGACGTCAAGAATTCTTCCACCGTAATCAGTAGGGCACCGATAAGTTCGTCGATGTAATCTTGATGATCCATTATAGTTTGAATGATATGCTGTGCGTCGGATAGAGGGACCACTTTGGCGATGAGAGATGCACTGGACAGTCGAGCCGCCACCAATTGTTGCCGCAGGCTGATAGAGGTGTTCATCGAATCGAAGGTGCCCTGGGTCAGATTTTTGTCACCGAGGGTCTGCGTAAGAGAGCTGGGCATAGAGTAGCGATCATGATCATCATCCTGGATACTGTTATCGCTTTCGTCATCGTCGTCGTCGTCGTCATCGTCGTCGTCGTCGCTAGGTGCCAGAGGAGAAGGTACAATAGATCGCAGGACATTTTCAAACAAGCCCATATCCATCAAGAGTTGATTTGCCAATACCGGGATTTCATCTTGTACCTTTCGACGAGGGGCATAGTCTTCATCCATTTGGCAGAGGGTTTGGAGTTCTTTTCCCTTGAGTACCAGTTTGCTGAGAGAGGACAGGACACTTTTTCGTTGGCGGGCCAGTTCCGGGTAAGATTTCAACAATGGACTGTCTTTGCTGACAGTATTGGCGGTAGTCAAGACGGAGCGGATCGAGGATACCACCTGAAAGATGACGAGTTGTATGTTGCTGAAGAGGTAACGTTGCCCACAGTCTTCCACCAGGTCGGATATGCGGTTGTTTGCGTCCTCCAATAGATAATCCAGATTATGCGCATGGAGCTTTTTGTTGTTGTTGTTGTTGATAGTGCCATCGTTTGTATGATGGTTGGACGGTGAAGGTGATGGTGATGGTGAAGATGATGCCATTTCGGATTTCTGCCTGTCATCGTCTAGTAGGGCCTTTGCAAGTTCGACCCGATTTGGTGTGCCTTGATTTCCATTGTCATTGTCATTGTCACCTTCGCTTTCATTGTTGTAGTTGTTGTAGCTGTTGTGATAGTGGTGGAGGCTATGGTGGAGAAAGTGATTCGAATCTTCGGAATAGGATGGATGTGACTATATATAAATACACAAGGTAATTAGTTCATGTTATTCAAAGAAAAAAGGTACCGACCCACGCGATGTGGCTGTTACACCAAGATGATGTTCGTTTTTGTGTTCTATTTACCATGGAGTCAATGACATTTGGATAGCAGTGGGTTGTAGGTAACACAGCCGAGTCTTCAGTGTCAATGAGTTCGATCGCACCTTCCCCTGAAGCCAAAATTGCTGCTGTGAGTCCATGCCGCCAAGCTATGAATTCCTGGAGTTGAGGTGTGTCTTGCAAGTCGTCGTAGTCTGCTGAATGTCGTCGCAATTCGCCCAGTCGACCCACATAGTTGGAAGGAAACCAGCCACGCAGACCTTCAGTGACACCATCCCACCAACCCGAGGCGTCACGATTGTACACTTCTATGATGGCACCACGTTGGAAGAAGAGACACCCAGAAGCATTGTCGGTTGGAGCATTAGCGGGGAAGAAGTCATGGAGCGCTTGTACAAAGTGAGATGCCAAGTCAGGAGAGCCTGGTGGATTCGAAGGCAAGAATGACGAGGTGGGTGATATCATGATGATGTGTATAAAAAGAGAAGAGCGGGTGAGAGGGATAGAGATTGTAAACTATGTTTGATTGTGTATACGTGATATCGTCTTCTTCAATGGAGCAATACAGTAATGCGTTTCATATAGTGTTCAACATATAAATAAAGAGAAACGGTAAAAAAGAAGAGAGGGTGAGTATAAGACGAAGAAAAGTGAAAAAAAAGGGGGAAAGAGAAGCAAAAGAAAGAAATCTTTCAAAACTACCCACTGAAATAGGTTGCGCTGGTCGGGGTTTGAAATCCGCAGGGCTTGAAAAAGAGGGACCCCATGGATAGCCTTCCAATGTAAAACAAGAGCGATCCTGAAAGGGAAAATGTAACCCTTGATGTAGAATGATCTACCATGTCTTTCGAATGTTTCTTCCCCCCTCACCTGCCTTCATATGGCGAGTTTGTATCTTTCTAGAAACAAGCAATTCATTGAGTTTGCCGAATGTAATCAATCACGCCACATTCACTTTCTATCTCTCTGTTTGAAACATTCAGGGCAACCCTTTTTTACTTGGGTACTATGATGGTCTTCACGGGTAAATCTTGAGATCTGTCAAATGGATCCTTTTCAACTCCGCTCATCTCTGTGCTGATGGTTTTAGATTCATATTTTTCTGTGCCAAGCACCGCTCTCCTCCTATCGATCACTGTCTCGGCAATAACAACAATAACAACAATAGCCAAAGCGAATGTGAATGACCTGTACTTTCGGACTTTTTCGAAACCCATCAATACCGGACCGAGAAAAAACCGTAAAACAAAAGAGTAACTCCATGGCAACAGAAAAATAATGGGTATTCAAACTCCGATCTCAACCCCATGTAGGGTCTCTTTTCCCAAAACGTGGTGTGATCTAAATTATAAACCTCATCTCAAAATGCCTTTCACCCGAAAGATAAGATGGATTTGTTTTATATGTACCATGTGTGACGATAGCAAATGATGATAGGGTCATACCGTGCATTCTACAATGAAGGGTACGTTCGCACAAAGGAGATGTGTTCTCGCTCAACGGCCATCAAGCGGAGAAATAGAGTTCAATGTAACTTTGTAATCCATTGGCCTTGGCTTTTATCATACGACATATCAACAAGTGGATGAACCCTGGGACAGGAGGGTCTAGAAGCAGCACAAACGGAGTCTGTATTGCCATCCTTACATCCCGTCTTAACAATAGCTAATTACTTGGTGAGCTTTTCGTCACAGTACAACTGATAAGACGACTTCTGATTTACATATGTACATCTCTGGCGGGGTTTTGGACGTTTGTGTGCCCAAAAAACGTTTGGCGGGCTGGGTTTGAAATCCTGGACATTCTTTTTTGTTCTCGAAAAGATGATGCATTTTTCCCCTGAATGGTTGAACAGCACCTTGAAGTGGGGTAAACCAGGACTAGGAGGATGCGCAGAAGATCCACACTCCAAATGATTTCATTTTTCATTCCCAAAAGTATGATTTCAAGCGGTAAATCGATGACACAGATCACAAACAGATACCGCCACTAATCCCCCAATGATTCATTAGTCAAATCCGGTTAATAGTGATGTTACAGAAGTTTATTGTAAATGATAAGCATATAAGTTAGTACTATGTATAAAATTGTCAAAGTGAGTCTTTTCTCTTCGACGAAGGGTGATATAGAGGATCTAAAAGTGTATGATGATACAGGTAACTAAAGTGGGTGTGCATTAAGCTATTGTAATCGATAATACATTGAAGGGAGGGGGGTAAGGGGGAGGGGCGGTTGGTCTGCTAATTAGTTTGCCGATAAAGATTGCTGGTGTACCAGTTCCGAGTAGACGCCATTAAGTTTCAGTAGTTCAAAGTGTGAGCCCTGTTCGATGACCCGACCGTCCTTGATAACACAGATCACATCCGCATTCTGGATTGTTGAGAGACGATGAGCAATTGTAATCGTGGTGCGTGATGACTTGTCATCCAGAATCTTGTCGATTGCCGCCTGTACCAATTTTTCGGATTCGCTGTCCAGGGCCGAAGTTGCTTCATCAAGTAAAAGGAGTTTGGGGTGACGGATCAGGGCACGAGCAATGGCGATCCGTTGCTTTTGACCACCAGATAGCTGACCTAAAGTGCAAGAAAAAGGAGGGGATCAATACCGAAATCCCTGCATTTCGCATATACATACGACATATTACTATACTTACTTCCTTTGTCGCCGACACGAGTATCATAGCCTTGTGGTAAGCTCATGATAAACTTGTGGATGTTGGCCGACTTGCAAGCTTCTTCGACTTGTTCCTGAGTGACATCTTGATGCTCTTCGATACCATACCGGACGTTCTCCCCAATAGAAATGTCAAAGAGAGTAGGTTCTTGACTGACCAAAGCCATATGACTACGTAGATTGCCGAGAGTGAAGGTGTTGATGTTGAGGCCATCTACCCGGACAGCACCATCCAGGGGATCATAAAGGCGAAGAAGTTGAGCTACAGTTGTCGACTTTCCGCATCCAGAGGGACCTATAAAGGGTGATGAAGTGAGAATCATGTTAGATTTGTTCTCCGAGATCATTTTCGTCAGAAACTTACCAACAAGTGCAATTGTAGTGTTAGCTTTGCCATGCAAGTTAAAGTCACCATTAAAGATAGGTACGTCAGGGCGGGCGGGGTAGCGGAAGTTGATGTTTTCAAAGTCGATAGTGCCGTCGATGGTTTCCGGTTCAATACCTTCCAGGTCAGGGTCAATCTTGGGGGTGCGGTCCGTAACTTCAAAGATGGCAATACCGGAGATTTTGGCCTTGGCAAAGATAGATGTAAAGACAGAGGCTCGACCCACACCTTGTGCGCTGATCATGATCACCATCATAGTAGCAAACATATCCAAAAAGACGATCTTGCAGTCATCCATCAAGCGTATACCAGCATAAAAGGCCACAGCATTAGTGTAGATGTTGATTCCTTGGTGAAGACCATACCCGAGTGAAGCAGTGATGGCTTTGTGGCGAGCCAGTTGGTGAGGGCGTTCGGTGGCCTTGTAGAAGCGATCTTCAAAGTGTTGTTGACGATGGAGGGCGGCGACGGTACGGATTTCCTTGATAGCTTCGCCAGCAACTTCGCCACTTTGTTCATTGGCCTTCTTAGTCTTGTCTTCGAAGCCGCGGTGGATCTTGGATTCATAGGCAGTGGCAAACATAATAAAGGGGGCCATACAGAGAATAATCAGAGTCAAAGTCCAGCTGTGGGTAAAGGCAATGACGAGACCAACGATAGCAGTTACAATCACTTGAGTAATGTCGCCCCAGGTCTTGGTAACCAGTTCGTTTACGTTCTTGGCATCGATGGCAAGCTTGGAAGTCAGGGCACCAACACTGTGTTCTTCATGATCAAAATACCCAGTTTCTTGGCGCATATAGGCTCGAAGGACTTGACCGCGGAGGCGCTTCGTGTAGTGTTCGCCAGCAGTTTCAAAGGACAATAGTTGGGTACTGAAGCCAAAGAAAGCCGCACAGCCGATAATCAAAAAGAGGAATGCATACAAGTTTGCGCCTTGCATGGGGCCTATTTATTCCAAACGCTTGTTGTTAGTATAGCTTCCCTCTCAACAAAAGCTTCCTCGGGGCTCTTACCTGGTGCCATATCTTGAGGGGTTTTACTAAACATGATGGTATTCAGGACTTGAGCAAATACTAGGGCAAAGCAAGGGAAGACAGCGCCACTAAAGTAAACGCATGTTAGTACATGATCTTTCTTTGCGTCGTTTGTTCACAATCCTGATCTTACCTGATCGCAGCACCAACAACACCAGTAGCCAAGTAGTGCCATTCAGGTCGCATTTGCATGACAACTCGACGGAAAGGAGCTTTTTGTTTAGATGCCAGTTTTCTTTCTTCTTTTTGTTTCTGAAGCTTGAGTTCATAGGCGTCCACAGAAGAGCGGCTGTTCAACTTGATCAGATCCACAGAGCCACGTTTCTCGGTAACCACCTGAATCTCTTGCGCCTTTTCCAGTTCGATTTGTTCTTGCCTGAGTAAGGTTTCTTCGTCGACTTCAGTTTCTACATAGTTGGACTGTTCCAGGGCAATCTCTTGTTTCTTGACGAGCTGGGCATAGACACCTTCTTGGGCCAACAATTCGTTGTGAGTTCCTTGTTCCACCAGATCACCTTGATCCATCACCACTATAAGGTCGGCATTTCGAATCGTAGACAGTCTGTGGGCGATGACAATAGTAGTTCTATCAGCAGCAGCTACATCCAATGCCTTTTGCACCAGACGTTCAGATTGAGTATCCAAAGCAGAGGTAGCCTAAAGAAAAGAAAGAAAGAAAAAGTCAGAATTTCGTTTTTGGTAACTGAGGATTCACATTTTCAAACGCCGCTTACCTCGTCCAATAATAGAATTGAGGGGTTCTTCAAGATAGCTCGAGCGATGGCAATGCGTTGTTTTTGACCACCAGAGAGCAATCCCGTTCCACCAATCATGGTATCGTATCCTTGAGGAAGCTGGGTGATAAAAGCATGACAGTTGGCCTTTTTGCACGCTTCCACCATTTCTTCAGGGGTCACTTCACCAATTGCGCCCATGAGTAAGTTTTGCTTGATAGACATGTTGAAGAGCACCGGTTCCTGTGATACCACACCGATTTGACGACGAAGCCATGCCACATTGTACTCCTTTAGATCTTTACCATCCAGTAGCACCGAGCCTTCAAGGGGATCGTAGAAGCGTTGCAGGAGCGAGATGCTGGTTGACTTGCCCGACCCGGAGGGACCGACAAACGCCACGGTCATACCAGGATGCACCTTCAGGTTAAGCTTCTTGAGAATAGTTACATCAGGGCGGGTAGGGTACACAAACTTGATATCACGGAATTCAATTTCACCTTGGATACGGTCAGGTTGGATGCCTTCTTTGGAATCAGAATCAATGTCAGGGACCCGGTCGATGGTTTCAAAAATCTTGTAGGCGGCACCGCAAGCACTTGACACAGCTGAGATGTTCGGAGGGAGTTGTAAAAGAGCAATCGCACCCATAATCATGGAGAAGAAGACGATCAAGACCTGAGACGCATCGAATTCACCCGCCATCACCAACTGGGAGCCATACCAAAAGGCCAAGCCATAGGTCGAGAAGAGAATAAACATGAATGATCCAAAGCCAAAGCCAAGAATACGGCCCCTTTTGATACCAGCATCACGAGCATGCGCCAATTCCTTGTCGTACCGCTTGAAGAAACGATCCTGGAGAGAGAAGGCAGAGAGTGTACGGATACCGGCAAAAGCTTGTTCGGCAACAGCACCAGCGTCAGCATAAGAGTTTTGAGCGAGCAAGGTATGTTTCGTGATGAAGTATCCCATGGCAGCGCCAGCACCAGCCAACAGAGGCATCGTAGCTAGGTTCAAGATATGGAAGAATGATTAGTTAAAGATCTTCAGCATCCCATATTATCACTTACCAAGCATTACAGCCGCCATTTTTGGTCCTTTCACGAAGGAGATGACGAAGCCACTTACAAATTGACTTATAGCAGTTACAAATAGACCAAACTTTTCAGAGATACCATCTTGAATGAGCTGGGTGTCGCCACTGAGCCGAGTGGTTAGGGAACCATCTTCCGCCTTATCAAACCATCCCATATCTTGACGTAGAATAGCATGGACATAGGCAACCCGAATACGACGTGTTTGGCGTTCTAAAGGGGAGGACAAGCAAGAGATTTTTTCTAGTAGCTGCTTCATAATTAACTTTTCAACCTTACTTACCTCCAGTGAAGACCCAAAAAGCGTTGGTCAGGTAAGCACCCACCAAGACTGCAGTGCCCATATAGACAAAGATTAGGATCAGTGGTTTCGTCATTTCAAGTCCAGTTCCAGAGGGAGTACATTCAACGCCGGGCATCATAGAAGCGGAGTAGACATTTTGTACTTGTCCAAGAAAGCTGCCAAAGATAATGATAGTAGCGGGTTGTAAAGCGCCAATACCGGCACTAAAGATGAGAGCCATCAGAATCATGATCTTGTCCGAGAGTGTTGCGAAGCGAAACAGGCCATGGATAGGTACGGTGGGTTCCTTCTTCTTCTTGGCCTTGGTCTTGGTCTTCTTTTTTCCTGTGCCCTCCTTTTCGTCGCCATTGCTGTCATTGTTAATGGTGGGTTGCTGAATGGGAAGTTCTTCAGCAATGTCAGAGGCATGTTTTTCGTCGATTGAAGAGGACTCCGTGTTGTTGTTAACTTCCGTTGTTGTGGTCATGACAATGGGTTGAGCTGTGCGTTCGCCATTGAGGGTGTGTGCTGACGATGGAGTTGATGGAGGGGATCCAGTCATCGTTGTCAATCCTTATCTATACTATTGTCAAATATAATAAGTGTAGGGCAGAAGGTATAGGTATAGAATCAAAACAGAGTACAAATGAAAAGAAGAAGAGAGAGAGGCGATAAAGGGGATCAAGAACCTTTTATATCTTTGTCGGTGTTTAAAAACAATTGACCCCGAAATCCCGAGCCAATCAAATAGCTCTGCACATTCTCTACGCATGAAACAGATCAAACAACGGGCAAAGATCGTTGATCTGGCCCACTTTCTCGTTGACATTCTGGCTTGTTCTCCAACCATCCCATGCCATAATGCAAAGCATTTTAGAGTAGATAGGTAGAGGATGGCTAGGAAAGGGCGGCAAGTCGGCCTATTCAGTATCCGTGTGTACAAAGAAACCAACGCCATCATCTGTAACGTGATGTTAAACCCAGGAGTCCTTCGTTGACGGGAACGATTATGAATCAAAGTTTGGGGTCACTGATGTTCCATATACAAAGGACAATTCGGCACCCCAAGGTAACGTATATTTCCTAAAGCGTAGCGGAGTTTTAAAAGCGGTGAAGTAGCCGAAGTTCTCCATTGTGATACTTTATTGAGACGACCTTTGTGACATTTCCAATTCTAACTCTAACAGGATCTATCTTTGAGGAGTTTTCATGGCTACTTGTTTAGGATGTTTTTTCTTGTTTCGGCGGTTGAATTGCGATCTGATCCAGCTGTATCCGCAGTACGGCCCAACAGATCAAGTTTGATGCATGGAGTCGCCGTATCCTTATGGGGAATACGCCATATCCTAACAATAGTAAGTCAAATGTGGTTAGTTGTATCATAGCTTTTTTTCCCAAAGACATGATGCGCATTTGACATGCTTACAACAGGAATACAAGAGCTACAGTCAATTCGTTGAGGTCATCTTGATATGATTCGTGGCGCCATAGATAAAACAACCTAAAATTGGAAGGAGATACCAACTTGAGGTCACGTTCTTATAATCACACCGTAGTAGCCTTCTTAAGTGGCATCATCCTGCTGGGATAAGAAAGAATCCGTGGATCAGTCGTAGGGAAGTAACCACATTACTGCGGAGTTATCAATATGATCGCCCAGATCTAGATTCAACACGGTATGTACTCCTAGGGATAAGGGATGAAACAGAAAGAGTCTAGATTAATCACCAAAGAGCCATGTGCTTCGTCCCCCTCCCTCTTCCCGCGCACTTGACCTGTAAAAAGGATCTGTATCAACAGAGTCAATAAAAAGGAGGCGGTTACCATGGTAACCCAAATCATACAAACGCACCCGTTTTCGGTATTCGTTTTCCTGGATCTTCACTTTCCAAGTCCGTGGAATGGTTCCTGTCATCCTCTTGCCGGATTCTATGTCACACTACATGGAAGTAAGTACGAGAGAGGTTATGTAAAATAGTTCCTTGTACCTGCTTGACCCATCCCCCCTCCTTGTATCTTTATACATGTGCCTTTTCTTTCATGCTATATAGGCATGTTGTAGTCAGCCGCTTCATCCACCAACCAGAATTACGTTAGATTCGAGCACTGTACTAAGCCAAAGTAGTAACCACTACGAGAAGACCCCCCAAAAGCGACTTACTGGAGTGGTACTAAAAGTAGCAAGCCATCCATGGAAATTACGCTTCCTTGGTATAAGTCGATAGATAAAAAGCCTTTCTGAGTCTATGTCAAGTTTGAAGGTGGGTTGTCTATCCCGTTCGCAAGAATAATGAGATTTAAAAAATCAAAACTTTTCCCAAGGGGATGTGGTCAGTTCTTTCTTCAAATGGCGGGGTTCGAAAATTTAAAAATTTGAACGTGAACTTTTGAATTTCCTTCTTTTTAAAGAGTTGCTTATTTCTCAAAACCGATATGAACAACCCACCGCCAAATTTTACAGACAATACGATGCAACGCATATCTATCGACTGATACCCAAAATCAAGCGCTTTCAAGTTGTGTGCAGCCGTGAGCGTTCCGAGAAGCCCAAAAAAAGCGACCAATTGGAGTGGTATCAAAATTAGCAAGCCATCCAAAGAAATCAAACTTTCTTGGTATCAATCGATAGATAAAAAGCACTTCTAATTTTATGTCAAATTTGAAGTTGGGTTGTCCATCCCGTTCACAAGAAAAATGATCTCCAAAAAAAGTGAGACTTTTGCCAGGGAATGCTACAGACAGAACCACCAGGACAGAACCAATCTGTGTATGCTGAATTTTGCGAGCAATAAGGACTTTTATGGCGGGGGGGGACTCAATTC
>LT554417.1:794006-818379 GCA_900079185.1 Absidia glauca
AAAGGCTCTAGTTGTGCTGGGTGGTCTTATTATGTTAATCTCATAGAACCAGCGAACAATATCTACTGTATGCGATGCTGTGTAAGTTGCTCGACTCTTGCGAAAGGATGGGGGTGGCTAATTGTTTCCTTGTTCGATAGAATGACTCCACAAACTGTAATAGAGGCATTTCTCAAGATGGATGCGCTCATGTGATTCCCGGTGACTACAGTGGCCCTATGGACGGTAGTGGCACAACCACCCCCTCTGGATCTGCTTCTGCTTCTGCATCTGCGTCTGCGACGTCCGCTCCAGCCGCTTTGTCATCCTCTTCCTCCCTCTCTTCATCACCATCATCGTCGGCCCCGGTGTCCTCTTCATCATCATTGTCCGTAGCAGCGCCTTTGTCTTCTTCGTCTGTTTCCAGTGCTTCCCCCAACAAGAACGATCCCGCAAAGCCCAACGGCTCTCAATCTGGTGCGTTGGGTCAATCCTCCATAACGGCGCAATCTGTCAATCAAGCAACTTCCATGACGGGGCGATCTCTTGTTGCAGGTGGTTTGGTGGGCCTGGTGGGGTTTGCTTTGGTGATCTAAACTAGTAATCTTCCCCCTTTATCTATATCTTTTGCACGTATCCCCTTATAGCTTTGTACCTAGCACATATAATCTTATAGTCATGTTTATACGCTATCAAGTAACATTAAAACGGTTGTAATGATAAGCAGAATGAATTTATTATGTAGTGATGTGAATGTGTTTGTTTGACTAGGCTAAATGTGTGTGTCTAAAGGGAAGAGAGGCGGGTGTATGTGTGTAATCTTCTAGGAGGAGGGGGATCTATGTGGCTATTTAACGGGATCGTTTGGGTAAGGGCGAGGTCATTGTCGTATCCAGATCCATCATGCTGTCGTCAAAGAGCATATCGTCGGTATCGTCAAACATCGAGGGTTCAGTGGAGGGCCGCTTTCGATTGCTAGGAAGTGAGTCATTCGTAGGGATGGAGTCATTGTTGCGCCCTCGATCCACAAAGGCAAGATCACTAGACATGGTTGAGGTTGATGATGGGAAGAGTTCGACCTGTTCTTGTTGGAAATCGTGGAGAGTAACTGTTTGAGGATTTCTTTGTCGTTGGTGATTCATAAAGTTGACTTCCTTGACTTCTGTAAACTTGTCCGCCAATGTCCCCAGTCTGTGATGAGATGCGATCTGGATAGCTGCATCAACCGATCTTGACAGGTGCAATGCGTTGGCCAAATCCAAAGCCCGAGTGAGTTTTTCTGATTTGCATGCCAGCTGTTTCATGAAATAAAATAGGCACGTGAGTGATGGTCGTCTCATGGTTGCTATTGTGTTACCTGTATCAGTTGTAATAGCGCTTTGTCCATGTCAAGGTCGGCTTGACCGAGTTCAGATTCGTATTGGTCAGCGGAGTCGGTGGCATCTGCTTCGTCTCGTTCATGCAAAGTGATGATTCGTTTGCGTAGGAAGCTAGTAAAGACGGATATTAGTCAAGTTGGCCCAAGGCTTTGATTTGCTTCTTTCAACTTACGTTTCCTCCAGGTCATCGCACTTGGGATCAACAGTGGCAGTTGGTATATGGAGTTCTACTTCAGTCGATAAGGGGACAGGGAAGTAGGGTTCTGTGATTTGGCCCTACCAAACGTCAAGCAGAAATAGAAAGGTAAGTACGTGATCGATGGTAGTTGTATCTCTATACTATGGTTGCTTACCCGAAGAATGACACACATGAGACGGTCATGTAGCAAGCCAACCGGCCAGTAAGATTCCGTTCGTCCACGTTTTGCTGCTGTTTGCTGGCCGTCGAAAACTGGTACCCAGGCCGATTGTCCCGGTCGTCGTTGGCGGTGAAGGATTCGTAGGACGCCATTTGTATCATATGTTGCAGGTTGTGATGTTTCCGAGAATCCAATCCATGTCAGCTCACTTTCGTTGGAGAGAGGAAGAGGTCCACGCTGTATAATATCCTTATCGCTAGTGTTGACAAGTATGAATTCCAAGTTTTGCTGTTGTTTGTTGATGGTGGGTCCAGTGGAGCATACGATCAGGGCGAGATCAGATCGACCAACAATAGAGACCACGTCCTGGATGCAGAAAATGTGGGTTTGAAGGCCTGACAGACTAAAGATTCGCACATATCCATTGCTTGTAGTCACAATCACCGATACATCATTAATCGCCACAGCTATCGAAAAGAAAGGGTCAGGATTCAAGATTCCGTTTAACTTTTCAACATCTTACCTTCCACATCCTCGCCCATGGGTAAGTGCGAAGTCCATTCTTTGTAGTTTGACCAAGTGTTCAAGGGGCGATAGTGGACCATAGAAGGCGTGCGTTCAGTCTTGAATTCCTCGTCGTCACTGTCGCTAAGATCGTCCACGTCGTCATCCAAATTCCCAGCACCCGAGCGTCTTTCCTTCGGCTTTTCTTGACCCTCCACACCAAACACCAGACCATTGGAGCCCAGAGCACCCATTGTATAGTGCACGTAATCGGAAAAGTGGAAGTTGCGATTTTGCGACTGGTCGTGGAATTCGACGTTGATGATAGAGTTGGTGCTTCGATAAACGGTATAGATCAAACCAACCAAATTGAAGTCCAGATAACGCCGTTCAGATTCTTCGGGAGTTGTTGGATTTGCCATGCGTTTGAATGTAGTGGATCCAGGTTGGAATCGCATCGGCCATTCCAGGGAAGAGACAAGTCCTAAACAAAGAGTGTGAGACACATCCCTTTTCCGTCTATACTTTTCACTTACCTTTGACATGATGGATAGGCGCTTGTCGCTGTCCTTCAGCAGGGAGTCCTTGTACGCTTTCCATATCCGAGAACAGGTTTTCATCCAATTCTTCACCTTCCAGGTCCTCGGCGTCTTCTTCATCCAAAGCTTCCCCCTCGTCGTCGTCGTCGTCGTCCAACGTATCAGCCATGGCCATATCGTCGAAAAAGGTGGGCATCGAGCTTGGTACATTTGCTGCTTTTTGCGTTGTTTGTTGTAGCTTTTTGTTGGGCCCGGGCAAATCATCAGGTACCACCGAATCCCATGTCACAAGTTTGCCGTACCCCGTTAACTACATATGTAACGATCAAATAACGGAGTTGAGCTTTGTGGTTCCCTAAGAGCTCATGTCAAACTTACCGTAAACGCCAATTCATTTCTACCAGGGTGCCATACGAGAGCAGTAACTTCACGATCCGCATCACGTTCACTAACGATTTTCCTGGCTTTGGTGTCCCAAACAAAGATGTGGTGGTGCTTCCCAGTAACAGCGAGATAAAGTCCATTCGACGACCATTTCATGCATGTGGCGTCCTGGTAATGAAAAGTTCGTCAGTCACCTCCCGATCCCGATAAGCGCTATTTTACAATCCTACCTCGATCCGCCGGTGCACCAATGTATGTGCGATTGTCCATGTCCCACGTTGAATCAGTTGCACGCCTAAAGGAAAATAGACCACTTGTCAGTAATCAAGATTGCCACAAAAGATGAATACACTAGATGTCCACTTACTTCCGTTCTTGCCAGGTATGGCGACAAGAGAACCTGATGGATTCCAAGCGATGTTTCTGTTCCGGTGCACATCAGGTAATGTGCGGGGCAATTGATCGTTGAGTTTCTTGACAGCAATAGGAGGGCCTGAGGTAGGATCAACATCCCAGATAATGACTGACCCATCACAAGCACTGGATACCAGGTACCTATCAAGGGGATCGTATGCCACCGATTTCGCCGTTGCACGATGACCATCCAGTAGTAAAACATTGGACACATCATTCACCAACACCACTCGAATAGAATTGTCGCTAAGGTCAAGGAAGAAAAGGCGATTATGTTGGTTAGCTTCCCCTTTGTGTGTGCGTTTGTGTATCTTACTCTGAAGCGATCGCCACCTTATTCCCAGAAGAGTTAAACACGACATCTCGGAGAGGGACTTGACTGCGAAACAAGAGCTTGGTGAATTCATTGTCGTTCGCATCAAACATCATAACTTTGCCATCGCTACCAGCAGTTGCGAAGAAGGAATCCTGAAAAGAGAATGAATAACGGTTAGTCCATGCTTTGTTGTTCATGTCTCTACTTACTGAGATAGTCAAACCGGTTGCTGATTCTTCATGTTCGTCAGTTAGGGTCTTGACTATAGCATGATTGGTAGAAGCGTCGTATACTTGGATAGCCCCATTTTGTCGAATGCCAATCAATTCACTTTAGAGAAAAAGAGACACGTTAGAGTCAGTTGGTAGCCTTGTGTGTCAAAGTGTCTTTTTGGTACCTTCCATCCCGTTTATAGGCCAGTTCATTGGTGTCTTCCAAATGAGTCAGTGCGCTTGCCATTTGAGATAATGTATGAGAGAAAGAAGACGAGACACTCGCGCCTCAGAAAAAAAAAGCTTTGACGTGCCTAGCGGGAACTGAAAATTAATTTCAAATCCCGCTATTTCGGTGGGCGGTCATAGGGAGCTCAAAAGTGAGTGACGCTTCTTTCTTTTTTAAAAATTCTTTTCCTGTTTACTGAGCCAGTCATCTCTCTTCTTCATCATTCCTCTACATATTTATACCATTACCAATGCCCCCAGTACAGCAGCCTCAAGAATCCTGTCCCATATGCTCTTCGCCCATTGAAGAGTATCTCATCAACCTGGAAACAAGAATGTCAATGTGTGAAAATGTCAAGGTAAGAGACCGGAAAACGAATGAACTCGTTGATACTAACTAGTCCTCTTACGTATGATTCCTCGTTATAGTGCACCTATCCTTTTGATACAAGCAATCCTGGCAAATTCATGGTCAAAGCAGTCGGGATGATAAGCCACAACAACAGTAGTAATGGAGTCAGTGGCGGTAGCAGTGGCGATGGTCCTTTGAAGGGTAAGAAAAGAGCGATGCCTTTACTTGATCAACCACATAAATCTGTGAACGGTAAGAAGCAAGAAATCACATATTCTTCGACTTCACCTATTAAACAGAAAGATACACCTCTTGTTTTGGCTCTTCCTAGTAAGACCATATCTACAGGATCCGTTTTAACCACATCACCTCGAACCCCCTCTGGAGCTTCTCATTTTACTCAAGGTAAGCACAACGAATCACTGCAAAAGAGAGAGGCTCATAGGCTAACCAAAAACTTGCTTTTCTTCACCCGAATAGATCCCAATCCTCCTAAGCGATATCGATCTCAAGCCACCATGGCATCATCCCAAGATTCTCGGTCGTCGCCTTCACCGACAACACCGGTGACAACAAACCCATCATCCAAAGACAACAACAATAGCATCAGCAGTAACTACACATTGGCCGATATCGAATCATTACTGAATGATGGCGGGGATGAAGACAATGGATCAACAGTGGTGACACCGAAAGAAGACTCTCTGGGCTCCATGAATCCGATGGTCTGGTTGGATGATATGTTTCAAGGACAAAACCCCACCGATGACAGTCTCAAGTGTAACCCTTTGCAAACAGATCAAGATTTGGATTCCTTGCTTGGTCTCTCCCTATTCCAGTGAAGCCGCCGATCTCCATGGCCATTCTCTCTGCCCACTCCTCCTCCTCCTCCTTAGTTATAGCTCTTCAATCACATCCCTATACATATATCACATATCCCCCGTTGTACATTCTTACTCCAGCGATCTTCTCTTTCCATATACTGAATCTCAGTGAAGGGAACATGCAATAAAAGAGATCATTCTTTATTTAACACTTGTACCTAGACCACTCATTTTACCCTTGAAACAACTGGCTGGAGCCCAGTTTTAGACGGAGCCGGGGGACGGTCATTTGCCTACTGAATGACCTGTCTTGAAACTTTAACGGTATGCTCAGGAAGGCGGTACGAGCATGCACATCCCACCAGAATTGCGATTCGACCAGTTTGAATTGTGGAGCCCATGGCTCTACTCAAGCGGGGGAATGGTGATGGCTTGTGATGTGGAACGGTCATTAGCCTACTGAATGATCTGTCCTAAAACTTTAACAGTCTGCTCAGGAAGGCCGTACGAGCATACACATCCCATTAGAATTGCGATTCGACCAGTTTGAAATGTGGAGCCCATGGCTCTACTCAAGCGGGGGAATGGTGATGGCCTGTGATGGAGAACGGTCATTAACCTACTGAACGACCTGTCTTGAAACTTTAACGGCATGCTCCAAAAGGCCGTACGAGCATGCACATCCCATTGAAATTGCGATTTGACCAGTTTGATCACCCTAATTTCTTTCTTTTTGTACTCTTTTCTCTTCCAATGCTTTAGGCTGACTTCTTGTACGGCAAGTGCTTGGTGGGCTATGTGCACTGGGTTGCCCAGGACTTGGTTTGGACTTGGCCCACTGGTTATTTACAGCCTGGCTGTATTTCAAACCCCGCTCTAGGCTGCATATAAGCAATCTTACAGGGTATTTTTTTTTCTATTCTTCTTCTTTGCTTCTTCGTCACTTTTTTTTTTCTTACGACAGGATCACAGCACCACTAAAGACTTTCCCTCTATGCAACTACCTTAAACGACGAACGCAGGGGAAACCCTCACAGTTTTTTTAGGTGCACCCCCTTACATTGTAGAATCTCGTAGTCCAAGTTACCAATACAAGTATACCAATTCTTTGTCCATACCCTTCCGCTACTATTACTGAGACTTTTGCACAGCTTGGCCGTCTTTGTCCATCTCCATTTGCTTGGTTTTACAGCAGTTTAGTCATTCCCATTACAACTCGTTGACATTTATACATTAGCTTAACTACGGCCACAAACATAGTCTGCACCATAGTTTCCTAGTCCTATTACATCAATAAAAACTACTTGAAGGATAGAGTAAAACTTTGTAGGCTTGTGCAGATAGACGCAACGATCATGTACGTGTCATTAGATTCATCCCAACTTGTAAATCAATGATGTTTTAAGAATTGTCAATGATGAGCTTTCATATGTATTTTGGTCTTTATATTGTACATGGTCTTTTTATGGTTTTTGGATTAGAGAAAAGTCTTTCGCAGAATGTATAGTCATGGAGATGGGTTCAAGTGGATTTTTTATTGACTGAATGAGACTAGTGCTTATGCTACATGTCCTAGTGGATGGCAGTGTTTACAGGGCTTGTCATGGAGTGACTAATCTAGTGTATTGAGCCAAGGAATAGGAAGGAGGAGAGCACACCAGCGTTATCCAAAGTATCAGTAGTAGTAGGCGCTGAGAATGGGTCAAGGGATAGTGCACTTTATCGGTACAATGGCTAGGGAATCTAATATGGACAAGATGAGTGCACCTAAAAAAAATTTGCGAGGGTTTCCCCATGTTTTTTACATTTGAAAATTTTAAAAGTGCCTTTTTGGGCGACATGAAGCAGTGGTGGAGTCGGCATTAGCATCGTCGTTGTCCCTATTGTCGTCGTCATCGTTGTAGCCGATCTAGTGTCGAAAGAAGGAGGAGCGATGCAAATGGCAAAAAGTTAGTAATGGTAAGCAAAAGATGAACATGAGGTGAGAAGGGAAGAGTTACCGTTCGGTCGTTCGTTTGCTCGTTCGTTCGTTCGTTCGTTCGTTCGTTCGTTCGTTTGTCGTCGTGGAGTAAAGAGAATAACAATGGGAGGCAAAAAAGTGATGACGAGGGGAAGAAGGAGCAAAAATAAAGAACGGGCAGGAAAAAAATAATTGTAGACAAATCGGGGTTTGAAACTTAGAGTGCATAGGCACACATTGTTGAAGGAGTGTGTGGGCAGGATCGTGTTCCTGAGCTTTGATTTGCAGCGCACCCCTAACATATCAGATTGAGAGTGCTGTCACATTCTAATGCTATGATGTTGACTTACCTTTTAAATGGCAAGTAGGTTGGATCAGAGAAGCTTGAAGGTTGCCAAATGGGATGGCAGGGGTGGAGTTCCATCATGAGCACCGAATCTTGTATAATAGTCTTTCCGAGCATCATGATCACCTGTACAAATGCATTGGCAGAGACGTTAGGTTGAATATAATCGTTGTTTCAGGCCTGAGTTTCTTTGCCGCCAGTCAGGCATGCCATTCGTCGATCGCCGGGAACAACTTCTTGCAGAGGCTGGTAGGTGGGTCAAGATCGACATGTGCAAGTCAGGGACTTAGAGTGTTTCCCGCCAAATAAGTCCTTTTTGTCCGCAAAATTCAGGATACGTGTTGTGAGAGAACATTGTGAGGACCTTTCATCCATGCCTGCTAAGATAGTCAACTTCTCTTTTGACCTTAGATCTAATCTTCTATCGACTTCCTTTATAACAAACTGCACACCTTTACTCTTTTACTATCATACAGTATGCCTCTATTGGACTGATGCAACATTGCAAAAATGAGCGGAGTTTGAAACCCGAGATTCATGCATGAATCAAGGTAGTAGATGTTCGGATCAACACCGTTATGGAACTCATATCTAGCAGATTTGATCTTTTGTTGAGTTAGTATACATAATCTGCCTATATGGGAAGTCAGATATATGTAAAAGTGAAGAGTATGCAAACTGATCAAGCAGGAATGCTTGCAAAGCCCATAGCTTACTTGTTTTCCTCGGGAAATATGGGCGAGACACTGTACAGAGCAATTCCTAAAAGAAGTAAGGATAGTTTGTCTTAAACGGCCAAGTTTGAACTCAAATTATCACCTTGGATGATCAACGAGTGGCGTGCATGTATCGGAGTTTGACAGCTGCCCTCTCTCCTCGTTTAAAGAACCCCTTCGCTCTCTTACCTTTCTCTTTTTCTCTTTATCTTCACCATAGAACACAAGATCGGAAGATAAAGCATGGACTCTCTTGAATCTCGCAAAACAACCTTGTATTTGAACTATTGTGTGTTGACAGCATGCCTCAGCAGTTTCGCTAACGGATGGGTGATCGGTAATTGAAAAATAAAAAACGACCCAAATTTGACAGAACCCTAAAAAGCTCGCCAAGTGGGTGTTTAGGAAGTCCAAACCTTGTTGGTGATGCAACGCATGATTGTAAAAGTGGTGGCCAACATGTAGCACATCCCCTTTTTCCTGACTGCCTCCCGATGAATAGTGCCATGTGGTATGATTCAACCGTCTCAAGGGACTTTTAGCAGTAAATGTACTTACCCTAATGGCATTTTCAAGGGGATTTGCGGTTGCGTCTTTCTGTATAGGGGGTCTAATCGGAAGTTTGAGTGGGGGACATATCCAATCCACGTTGGGAAGAAAATTGACACTTTTACTTCACAACTCTGGTTTCATTCTCGGCGGGATCTTCATTGGCTTTTCTCTAAATGTCCCGATGTTCATAATAGGGCGCATTTTTTGTGGCTTTTCTTGTGGGCTAGGATCTCTAGTTGTCCCTACTTACATTATCGAGATATCCCCTTTTCATGCTAGAGGGGCTGTGGGCTGTTGTCATCAGTAAGTTTACAGGCAAATCAGAGATTCATGCAAAACTAACTCGGGGGCTAAAAATAGATTTTTGCTTGTCATTGGTATTTTGGCATCCTCCGCAGCTGGTTTCCCTCTGTCAGATGTTCCTTTATGGAGAGTCAACTATGCGTTAGTCGTGGTCCCTGCAATCATCCAAGTATGCTTAATGCCTACCTGTGTCGAATCACCACGATGGCTGATTAACGTTAATCGGCCCCTGGATGCAAAAGCAGTGCTTGAGCGACTACGATCTGGCATGTCCATTCACCGAGAGTTTGAATCCATCCAGTCAGCAGGCGATGAGGCACCTCTACCACCTGCAACGGCTTTCATGGAAGAAAGAGACGAGACAAGTAAAGTTTCTCCTATTTCACCTACGACAGAGGCTTGTAATCTAGACCCTCAAATTAAGGTGCATGCAAGCAAAAAAGCCAATCTTTCGCTGGTGGGCATATTCCGAGACCCTGCAATCAGGCCAATGGCTTTGATGATCCTTTGTCTGCATGTGATACAGCAGCTTATAGGAATGAATGCCGTAATGTACTACTCCAATCAAATATTTGCCATAGCTTTTGATGCTTCCATGTCCAAGGTGATGGCACTTTGTACGACAGTGGTCAACTTCTTGATGACCATTGTGGCTGTGGCTACGATCGATCGGATGGGTCGCCGCCCTTTGTTATTGTTAGCGGAGGCTGGAGCTTGTTTCTTTTCCATACTCCTTGTGATTGGATTCATATTTCAGATTCCTGCGATATTGGTGTTTGCAGTATTCGGCTATGTTGCTTCCTTTGCCGTTGGGTAAGATCCCCCCTGAAAAAGGAAATATATCGGAGTTTTAACATTTCCTTTTTTAGAGTTGGGCCCATTCCATGGTTACTGCCATCCGAGATGGTTCCCACTTATGCATCATCAGCAGTAGGGGCAGCTAGCACAGCAGCCAATTGGACTATGAATTTTGTGATCGGGCAAACGTTTCCTATTCTATTCGAGTGGATGCAAGGCTATTCTTTCCTAATCTTCGCAACAGTTGCATTACTGGCGCTTGTGTATACCTATTTCAAGTTACCTGAAACAAAGGGTCGATCCATCGAGTCCATAATGACCTCTTTCAGGGCAGAAGGCTTATCAGCTGCCAAGTCACCGTAAGTGATAAACAACAGCGCAGCATCCATAGGTGCTTGCTCATTAGCATAGGTTACTTGGATCAAGTTGGTATCATACAAGAATAAAAAAAGCACATCTTTGGCACCTTTTTAGAATGAGTTTTGTACACTGTTGGATTCCAGGTCCTTAAAAAAGGATCGACGACTAGTCGAAAACGGGTAAATCGCTTGGCATCCAGAAACTGAAGTGAGTTTGAATTCCAAAAACAGTAGGGGCTCGCACTAAGTAGAAACCAGCAAATCCCAGTGAGCGGGGGTTGAAACCTTTTTTTGGTGTGCCTTCTATAAATATCGGTCATCGCCACTGTCAATCAATTTTTCCTTTTTCTTTCGCTTTCTTTTCTCTTCATTGACCATTCTTTTAACATCCCATACCAGCAACGATGAGTACCCGACGAGGAACGGTGCGACGTGGTCCGACGATGAGAGGAGGCTACCGTCCCCCCATTGGCAGCCAACCCCTTCCACGACAACCAACACTGGCGAGTCGACGACAACGCAACAACGACGAAGAGGAATTCATTGCTCTCAATCAATCAACCGGTGATCATTATAACGATAGCGACAGTGGTAGTGACTATGGCAACAACTCAGACCATATGGAAATGGAACACATTGACATTAGGCGCAGTGTCGACGCAGCTACTGAAAAGGACTCTGGCTACCGTCATGGCGAAGAAACCTTTGGTGATGTCTTGGCTCATCCTGTCGAAGAACTCCACGCTCACAGAAGACGGAAGGAAGAATATGAAGAAAGGCAGCGCAAAGTACGATCAGGGTAAGTAGAAATGTACAAGTCGAACAATAAGTGCAAAAGACCTATCACTCACCACTTACTTTTCTTTTTGTACCACCTATTCAATGATCGCCCAATCTACAATCACTCCTCGCTACGTTACTGTCACCACACCACTTACAGTATCTTGGATCCAGAAGACGTTGGTCCCGTGGAAGAATACGTTTTGGGTGAGTCACCGGGCTCCATGAGCTCTGCTTTGTTTCATCATTGCTAACGCTAAGCCTTTGTCTTTTTTCATATAGTGGTCCACTTTCGACAACTACGGGGGAACCAGGGATTTGCTTTGGATCACGACAAGGCTGATCAATTCGCTAAAAAGGTAAGTGAGACAAATTGGGCTCATTATTAGGGTGGGGTGGGGTGGAATGGGTTGGCTGAGTGCACTACATACAGTAACTGACTTTTAAACTATCGCCTATCACTTTTCCCCTGAACTTAGACTCGCTTGACTCAGAAACAACGAATCCAATTCAATGGTGTTCGCGATACTGATGGGTTGACTGCTTTCCTGTACAAGATCAACTGCGAATTCTCTATCAAAATACACCACAAGGCCGAACTTGCTCGCCACAGTCACCTGGAACAGCACGATCCGCACCAAGGATCTACCGGATCGCTCGACCTCCACACGCCTCATCACCATCACGAACACAATCCCAACAATGAAACCATAGAATTCAATGATAATGTCTTTGTTGAATTCAAGCAAAGGCATCATCATCACCATGACGTGGTACCAACAGAGGTCTCCCGGCGTCCTTTCTTCCGATACCCTGAACCCGATCTTAGTGCTGACATTGGCGAAGAAAAGGCTGCTTCCTGGCTGGAGCTGTTTTACGATCTCTTCTATGTGGCCACTTTGACTCAATTCACTCATACTCATGTAATCAAGGACTGGGCTACTTTGGGCACCTACACTTCTTGGTTTGTCATCACTTGGTGGGCATGGATCTCAAGCTCTTTGTAAGTGAAAAGAGAATGAGGCATTGTAGTGACCGTGGAAGATACTCATCCTATTTGTTATAGATATACTGCTCGGTTTGATACGTAAGTGAAGATCTTCTCTCAAGTCAATGATCAAGCAAGTGACATATTTGGAAACTCACCCTTTACATTTCATACAGTGACGACGTTGTGCATCATGTTTGGAAGCTTATTGAAATGTGCGCTGTTAGTAAGTAACCATGGAAACGTGTTGTCAATGCAAAATGTACAATTGCACTTACATGCCTGACACTTTATTCTAGTTGGTATGGCTGGAAACTCGGAACACTTTTTGAATTCGCCCGGTTATGTCTATGGCTATATAAGTATGTAACATGTGTACCTGAATGGAAGAACCTGCGTGATACTCACCTTTTATATAGCTTTGAAAGCCGTCTTGGTGGTGGAGTACTCCATTGGTAAGTAGAAACGACCACACCATATGCGGATCAAAGAAAGGTTGCATGAATTCACATCTTTGCTCATATTCCTTTGTGAAATAGTCTTTATTGTAGCAGTGATGATTCGATCCAAGTCCAAGCTGCCATTGTCATTCTATATCGGTGCCAACTTGGTGTCTATTGCACTATGGGGTGGATCGCTAATGATTCTAGAGCAAGAAATACATAGACTATTGTGGTATCTCGGTCTGTTGGCGGAAATCTTGGTCAACATCATCGTCCGAGGTGATAAAACATTGTCATGGGCAGCTAGTCATTTGGCGGAGCGACTCGGTCTTCTCACTCTGATTGTGCTTGGGGAGAACTTGATGAGCTTGGTCCCTTTTGTGGCCACCTCTGGCACCAGCATCTTGATGATGTAAGTTGATCTTCAGATTGTAGGCATGACCCTAACCAATGACATTTGCTTTGTAAATTGTGTTTAGGATTCCCAACTTCATGGCCGTTACAATCATCTTTGGCTTCTTCTTTATGTACTTTGAAGATTTCAACAAAGAGGTAAGACCAAATCTAACTTGTAAATTAACAATCATGTAACTCATTGACCTCCTTGCACAATGCACTTTACCGATTTAGGTCTTCCTACATAACAAGTATCATCAAGTCTGGGTTTATTTACACTTCCCCCTCCATTTGCTACAAGTGGCATTTGGTATCTCATTGATCGATACGTAAGTTGATAAAAACTGTCTACACAAGGAAGGGCTCTGATGAATGCTATGATTTCCATTAGGCTGAGGGTGTATAAGCAACAAATGGAAGCAGAAGGAAAGCTGCCCAAGACTGAAGCCAGCACAGCGACTAGTGGCGAGCATGGAGCTACCGAATCGGCATCAACGAGCGGGGAACATGGAGCGACCGAATCGGCATCGACTGGCGGGGAACATGGAGCTACCGAATCAGCATCGCCTAGCGGGGAACATGGAGCTACCGAGTCAACGTCTGCCGCACCTTCATCATCACCAGCCTCTGGAAGCGAACATGCAGCCGCACCACACAAGCTAGCCAAACGTGCCATCGAAGAGGTCCATAAATTGTCCAGCCAAATCGACACAGACGAATACAACCCAATGAACATGGCTATGGAAGAACAACAGCATGCTCAACAACAAGATTCACATCGTCTATTCAGCGACAGACCATCAAAGCCATCCGTGTACGCCGGGTATCTCACATGGGGATCCTACGCTGCGCAAACTGTGATTTTCTCCACCATGCAACTCATCACATCACATCCCGCGGATACTACCACTGACACTCTCCAACAACAAACACATCACCACTTGGTAAGGCGATCTGGTCCTGCAGCTGAATCCGAAAGCGCCATTCTATCCGACGAAGAGAAGATCTTTGTCTACAAGACCTTTTTGATTTTTGGTGGTGGCATTTTTGTTGTGAACTCCTTCATCAAACTGCTCAATACGAAAATATCAGGTAAGGAACGATTCTCACTTTTCCACCCAATCATGACTGACTTGATTCTATTTTTGATCATCAGATATCTATGGTAAAGTTATCATCGGTAGTCGTGTACTGGTTGCTGCTGTGCTTTGGTCATTGTGCGCTGTACCCTTTGCCCAACTGGATGCCATTATCTTATTAGCTGTCATGATGGGATCTGTCATATTCCTTGGTAAGAGAAACATACCGCTATTGCCCACATCATTCCACTAACTCCTATTTCATTTGCTTATAATAGCACTGGTAGACCTCTTAGATTAGAAAAAAGCTACCTTCCCTAGACCATCAACACCCTTATGTCACCCCCTAGGGAGAGCTACTTCCTCGTTACTCTTTTTGCTGACATCTTTTACCCTTCACATACTTTGTATATCACAATAAAAACATCACTTTGAGATCTCTTTTTATCAAAGCTGTCATTCACAGGTAATGCGGGAAAAGTTGGGATTTGCAGCCTCACCGGATTTCAAACGCCGCTTTTCAGAAAAAGGATGGACCATCCCCCATGAAAAGTGTTACTTTTTGTTAGACACGGAGTTTCTCTTGAAAGAGGTAACAAACCTTAGCTCAAATTTCGCATGCAACCAGCAATGTTTCGTATCTACCAGGTAATGCCAAGGATGATGGGTTTCACCCCGTGAATTATCAACTTTGGGGCCGCTGAAATCAGTCGCTGTATTCGAGCTTTGTGTAGTGTTTAGAGATGCATACAGCACGGATTTACTTCATGTATAATATCATTCAGTAGATATACATTTTGTCTTGCTCCATGTGGAATTTGAAGATGGGTTATCCAACTCGATTTTGAAAAACTGGGCAACTCGTCCTAAAAATTGACACCTGGAAATCGTGAAGTTTCTAAAAAAGTCAAATTTGTTCAAAGGCCGCCCAGCCACTTTATTTCACACTCCGCTCTTTTCAAATTCTCGTGTGCGTGGAAATAGCAATGGGTCAAGACTTGGCACACCGATGCATGTCAGAGCGTCCAAGATGACTGGAACATATTTAAAAGAGTAAAGTCATGGATATGGTTTCAAGTACGTTTTATTGGCTGGATGAGACTATGGTTAAGCTATATGTAGGACTTGCCTTGGACCAACTAATCTAGTGTACTGAGCTAAGGAATGAAGAAGGGGAGAGCAGGTCACCGGTGTTGAGAGTATCAGTGGTAGTGTGCAAACGAATCAGACCAAGGGCTGGAGCACTTTTGAAGTACAAAGGCTAGGCAATCTACTATGGACAAGATGAATGGATGAAGAAAAAAAAATTCAAGGGTTTCCCCATGTTTTTTACATTTGAAAATTTTAAAAAGAGCCTTTTTGGGCGACATGAAGCAGTGGTGGAGTCGGCATTAGCATCGTCGTCGTCTCTATTGTCGTCGTCATCGTCGTACCCGATCTAGTGTCAAAAGAAGGAGGAACGATGCAAAAGGCAAAAAGTTAGCAATGGTAAGCAAAAGATGTACATGACGTGGGAAGGGGAGAGTTACCGTTCGTTCGTTCGTTCGATCGTCCGTTCGTTCGCTTGCTCGTTCGTTCGATCGTCCGTTCGTTCGCTTGCTCGTTCGTTCGTTCGTTCGTCATATCGTCGTAGTCAATGAAAAAATAAAAGTGATGAAAAAGCGAAGAAGGAAGAAATAAATAGGCGGAAGTAAATTTCAGACAATTAAAAGCGATTTCGATCTCCCACCGGCGGCGTTTGAAGAATCTCTTGGTGAACAGCAAAGTGGAGAGAAGCCCTCCCTCCCACTTTTATCCTCGCAATGCATGTTTTACCCACCTACACTTGGCATCATTCACATCATCAACGTTAGCATACTTGGCATCCATGGAGTGATTGCCAACTTACCAGCAAGAATACAAGGTGATAGGTATGCGTCGTTGTCAAAGGCAGGCCGATATCAAGACGGGCCACCTTTCGCTCATTTAGAGGCAGGTAAGCCCGGGATGGTGATATAAAACTACTCTACGTAGAGTGGAAGCTGATCGATCCGCTTGACATTTCCCCTGCATCAGACCTGGAACAGCATAGAGAGCTCTGATGGAGCGGAGAGCTAATTTGCATGAATGGCTCTTGGTGTCTTTTTGTGATACTGATGATGGAGTTGTATTATGGTGAAGGTAAGGATCGATAGAGGATCTTGAGCACTGCTTAGGATTCTCCTTAGCAGTCGTGGATGCAAGACCAAGGATGATCCATTAGGTGTTTGGTAAATGGAAACTAGCTCGGTTCCTATCGATAGAATTATGTCATACTTTTCCCCAGCATCGATCATCAAATCAAGCGAAAACCAGGTTAACGTCAAGCAGGGTGGCTTTGTTAATGTTAAGCTTTGGTGTTTTTACGATGTCCCCTGGTTATTATTTGGATACCCTCTCTATGATTCCCCCTTGTTTCGACAGTCTAGACCAATGAAAATGCAGTTTGAACACCAGTTGTGTTGTATAATGAGTGTAGGAAGCATTTGTGTCGTACTCGACTCCGCTTTTAAACTCCGAGCATGAATTTTATTTTTGCACGCTTGCTTATCAGCTGAACTGATAAATAGCCCCTCCCTCTTCTTTCTTTCTCACACTTTCTCACCCACTTTTTACACTTTATCTATCCACCATGACCATTCTTCCTCAAGACTACCTGCGCACCTTGGCGTCTGTCCGTGAACGTTGCTACAAAGTATATGACCAAGCGAATAAAGGAAACCTAGTCTACTTCAATGTCGATGAATCCAAGCTCGACGTCGTGGTGACTCATGTCGAACAGGTGACAAGACGGCGGTTTGGTTCCGATCTCAGCAAGATTCCTCCCCATTCTAGACTGAACCATTTCGGCGGCGACCGCATTCCTGCCCTTCAACGACAATGGCAGCAACAGCAACAAGAGGATCCTCGTGCCTTGGACGACTTGGAACTGACTAGACGGTTTATTGATCTCGTCATGGTGTCTGTGCTGGTCGATGCAGGCGCGGGTCAAAAGTGGGCATACACAACACGACAAGGGGAGAAGGTTGGTCGGTCTGAGGGCCTGGCTATTGCTTCTTTGGATATGTTTTTGGATGGTTACTTCTCGAGCGATGCATCAGTGAATGATCGTGTGGACGGTAAGATCAAAAAAGGCACTGAGTTGTAGTGATTAGTCTAACCCCATGTTTTTACTATATTCAGCCGAAGGATTGAAACAGCTATCGGTCGATCGCATTGGACAAGGATTCCAAGTATCTGACGCTAACCCAATGGCAGGTCTTGACGGTCGATCCAACTTGTTAAAACGATTGGCGGATGTATTGATCGAAAATCCAACTTACTTCGAGCATGACGGATCCTATCGCCCGGGGAATCTGGTTGGTAAGGAAAAATTATCATACTGCCACTGGGTTTTCTCGTTACTCACATTAGTACACCTTCTTTGTTAAGATTACCTTTTGTCGAAAACAAGTGGCTCAAGCAAGACAATCCAAGTCGACGACATTTGGCAAGTGATAATGAGCCTTGCACCCATGTGGCCTGCCCGCATTACGATCGACGGCGTACCTCTCGGTGACGTTTGGCCCTGTACTTGCTTGGAATCGAACAAAGAACATCCCTACGACGACTTGGTGCCTTTCCACAAGCTATCTCAGTGGTTAACCTACTCTCTGATCGACGCCTTACAACAAAGCTCTTTGCAAGTTACTGTAGAAGGACTGGAAACAATGACTGGTCTGCCCGAGTATCGCAATGGTGGTTTACTTGTGGATCATGGCTTACTCACTCTGAAAGAAGAACATTTGAAACGTGGGCTACTGTATGCGCGGCAAGAACAAGGTGCTGATGGCGATGTCGAACCGTTGTTTGATGGCAGTGATCCTCTCATTGTCGAATGGCGTGCTCTGACTGTGGTGTACATGGATCTGGTGCATCGTGCCTTGGAAAAGTCTCTCAACCAAAAGCTCACCTTGACACAGGTACTGGAAGCAGGTACGTGGACGGCTGGTCGTGAAATCGCGGCAAAACTCCGCCCTGTTACTGGTGGCCCCCCAATTGCTATCAAGGTAAGTAGAATGCTATATCGATATCAGGAGTAATCGAAAGTGATGTCTCTGGTACTGATCGTTGGGTTTTTTGTGGTTCTCATTAGAGTGACGGAACAATCTTTTAGTTGGGCGCATGATTTATACAATAGATCCCTAGCCTTAGTCCAACCTACTCTTAATAGTTGTCTTTTGTAACAAAATAAACGCAATGGTGCTTCCTCGAGGGCAACAAAATTAGTTTGTCTTGCATAGGAGGGATGATGAGTTGTGTGTTGCAGGTTGGTGTGTGTTACAGGGTGTAATTCACATGCCGACCGTGGTGAAACAAAGAGGGATGCTTTTTGAAAAGGGGAATCTTACGCACAGGTAAGAACGTTATAAAGGATGGGACTTGGCGCATTGAATAATTTGGACACTCTAGATTTCAAACCCCGATTTGTCTACAAGTATTTTTTTTCTGCCCGTTCTTTATTTTTGCTCCTTCTTCTCCTCGTCATCACTTTTTTACCGCATTGTCATTCTTTTTTACTCCACGACGACAAATGAACGAACGAACGAACGAACGAGTAAACGAACGAACGGTAACTCTCCTCTCCTCACGTTATGCTCATCTTTTGCTTACCATTACTAACTTTTTACCTTTTGCATCGCTCCTCCTTCTTTTGACACTAGATCGGCTACAACGATGACGACGACAATAGGGACGACGACGATGCTAATGCCGACTCCACCACTGCATCATGTCGCCCAAAAAGGCTCTTTTTAAAATTTTCAAATGTAAAAAACTTGGGGAAACCCTTGAATTTTTTTTTTAGGTGCACTCATCTTATCCATAGTAGATTCCCTAGCCAATGTACCGATAAAGTGCACTATCCCTTGACTCATTCTCATTGCCTACTACTACTGAAACTATGGATAACGCTGGTGTGCTCTCCTCCTCCCTTTTACTTAGCTCATTACACTAGATTAGTCACTCCATGACAAGCCCACTGCCATCCACTAGGACATGTAGCTTAAGCATAGTCTCATTCAGTCAATAAAAACCGTACTTGAACCCATCTCCATGACTCTGTTTCTTTGCATAAGCTCCAGTGATCTTAGAGACTCTGAAATGTAGCGGTACAAACCACCTGGTGCGCCAAGCCCTGACCCCCCTTTTTTTTGTCTGCTTCGTCGACTAAAGAGATCACAATCTTCCCTCTCTCGGTTTTTTGAGCTTCGATCCACACTTTTGGCCAGCATTCATGCAGTCCTACTAGGCGCTACCATACGAATGTGATGGACATGAATGGAGGGGAGGTCACAGAAATGATAAATGAGAGGCTGTTACCAAGTGGTAGGAAGAGGAGCGATCAGAAAGGTTTGATCCGGGCCGCCTTTACAGCAATCATAGTACTACATATGGCCAATGCTATACACAGTCATTATCCATGCACGTTGTCAAACACAAACACATGCCACTGTTTTATGCAACCCACATTTTCCAAGCCAGCGGAGTTTAAACATCTAAAACCAGTTTCCCCTGTAACTACTGATTTGCCTTTTTGACAGGAGAAGACACTTACGACAAAATAACCATTCTTTTTATTTCATAAAGTCAAATGATGATTCAGGTAATTAAAGCTACACTATCTATTTGCGTTGCTTTTGGGAGAGGAAGTCAGTGAATTCTTGGAAAGGAGCCTTGGTGAATTCAGTTTCGGTCCAGAGATCGGGAGTCAAGAAGCCGTAGGTGTTACCAATAGCAGCAAAGGTAGCCTTGACAAAGTTACCCAAAGTACGGGTAGAACCCTTGGAGGAGGTGTAACAATCAGTGATACCAGCCAATTGGAGGACCTTCTTGGGGACAGGGGCACCGACGATACCAGTACCACGGGGAGCAGGGATCAAACGGCAGACAGAGGAACCACACTTACCAGTGACCTTGCAAGGGACAGTGTGAGGTTCACCAAGGGAAGAGCCCCAGAAACCACGACGGACAGGGATGATGGAAAGCTTGGCCAAGATAATAGCACCACGGATGGAGGTGGCGACTTCCTTGGAGCACTTGACACCGAGACCGACATGACCATCGCTGTCACCAATAACAACAAAGGCCTTGAAACGGGTGCGTTGACCAGCACGGGTTTGCTTTTGGACAGGCATGATCTTCATGACTTGGTCTTGGAGCTTGGGCAAGAAGTAGTCGACAATTTGGTATTCCTTAATGGGCAAGGAGAACAAATAGATTTCTTCGATAGACTTGATCTTACCGGCCTTCACGAGACGACCGAGCTTGGTAACGGGAACCCTATTGAGAGAACGAGTGGGTGTTAGTGTTTGACAGGTGGTGAGTGTGGGTGGGATATCAGCTTTTGGCTGGCTTCAATTACCATTCGTTCTTTTCTTCACCACGACGTCCACGGCCACCACGACCACCACGGCCACGACCGCGACCAAATCCACCACGTCCTATTGAAATACACATGAAAGAAACAATCAGTATGACTGTAACTAGCGTATAGAGTGAGAGTTTCATTTACCACGAGGAGCAGAATCAGCCATCTGTTATACAAAAGAGAAGAAAGACAAAGTAGTTAGTAATCCATCCATCCATTCATCCATCCATCCATCCATCCATCCATCCATCTAAACATCATCCGTATTGTTTCCATTCTTCCGATTGATGGCATGGATATGCGTTTGATGACAATAGCTGAGGGTTGCTTACATTGTATATTAATCTGAGAAAGAGAAGGAACACAATCGAATTTCGCTTGTTCCCGCTCCTTATCGTCTCAAACTCAGGCCCGACTGTCGGAGTTGTAAATAAACGGAGTTGAAATGTCAGCCAACAAACTCAGAGGTTGTAGTCCTCTTTCAACAATATGAATCAAACCTTCAGCTTAACCTCCTCCATATGATCCACTGTATGCTGATAAACTGGCATGCTTGGATGTGCGCAATGGATTTCCTCTTCAGAACGATTGCTGTCTCTTCCCTTCTCGTTTATCTGAGAGGGATGGCTTCAGGGGTGGTGCCAAACAGAGAAAGAAGCCCTAGTGTACCAGTGAAGCAATGATTGCCCTCACTATGGAGATCACGGTGCCAATGGTAAGAAAGATTACCGAACCATTGTCTTTTACTGCTTGCTTGGACTCGGGCGAGTCATCGTCGGGATTATTCGAACTCCGCCGTCCCTTCCAAACGAAAATGCAGTCGAACTTCTTTTCTGAGTTTCCTCCTTCTCCTTTTTCTTTTCATCTTTCCACATCTCCATCTGTTTTTCAAACATCAATCAACCTTTGTACTACTCGGTATTGTATACATGAAGAATATAGAGATCTACTGACACGTGTGGTCGACATGTGTATAAAAGGCTTGCTTTGTCTCATTCATCCCTTCTTCTGTTAGTAGTGGACTCATCAATTCAAGCCTGATCAACACCTATCCGCTCCTCCTTCAATCTACTTTTGTCAAGCACTTCTCACATTGACCTGTATCCATCTTTATCCACCATTTATTCCACTCTTCCCATCTACTCATGTCCACCACAACCGAACAATCCAGGGCACTCAACACTACGTTGCAACTTGAAACTGATCGAAGGTAAGTTCACATCCGAAGCATCGAGAAAACAGGCGCAATTAAGGAGGGGGATCTATTGGTGAATGGCACGATCTACTGGTAGGAGTTGGTATCAGTCACTCATTGCAGCTGCTTTATCAACTCTACCTCCTCGTTACTTCCTTAATGAGGCCGATCAGCCGTCGTCATCAGTAGATGGGGTTTAGGGTGAACAAAGACACATGTAGCACCATTCTTTCTGGACACTAACTCTTTAATCGTCTCTCTCTTTCTCTTCATCTAGTACCTCTTGGTTAGCAAACCTTTTTGAAGTATTCGAAGCACCTCTCGAAAGTGATGGCGTCTGTCACCAGGTGGGTGAACTTTATGACTGGCGATTCCTCGGGCTGTCCAACATCAAGTCTAACACGTACGGCGTCGCAGAGGTGGGCTTTTTCCAAATATTCAACTCAAGACTCAAGACTGTCAAGGAACAACAACCACCGTTTACGCCAGAAACAGTTACCGAAGATGCCTTTACTCCAACCTCAGCACCAACAGCCGATGATTCTGCAGTGTCAGCCAAAATGTCAACTGGAGAAGGCGATCCTGTCACCGACGACCGTCCATCGAATCAAAGGCCATACAGTCTTGTCGTATCATGCAACACTCAGATATTCAAGCCTTCGAACCAGCAGCCGTATTACATCTTCCCTCACAATGCTATTGTTGAAACTGTCACGCAAGTACCGCCATACGAAGTAAGTAGGGATACACAAGAACATGAACGGAGGACTGACATCTCTGTCTGCTTTTTGTGCTCATCATAGCTATTCTGCTCGTTCTACACGGTTGATTTGGTCCCAGAGCGACAACAAGAAGCCAAGAACGACATCGATAACAGCAACAGCGTATCTTCCTCCATCTCCACTTTGAACAATCAGCCGCGTTACACAGACTTAATGTCATCATCCTTATTATTTGCTGGGGCGCCGGATATGATGATGGACCAAGCAATGGGATCTACTTCGCCAACTCACCTTGGTGCTCTTGGTGCTCTTGTCACTCATCTGTCACTATCTGCCGTCTCTCAGGGCCTTTATTCGATCATCAAGGAAACGGTAGCTGGGTTTGAAGCCACTTACGGAAAAATGATACAACTGGTAAGCTCATAGTCAAGTCTATGCAACAGATTCTTACTTTTCCTCTCTAATAGATGAAGCTCCATACGCAGGCTGTATCTGACCGCCACGAAGAACTACTGTTTATGGACAAAAGCAATGGAACGAAATCTAAAAAACCAACATCAGAAACGAAGCCCGCCAAAGGAAAACGAAAAGGTAACCTTGTACCCGAGAACATCTTGGCATATGCTAAATTTCTACCTCCTTTAATAAAATAGGGTCCATCCAACAACGACAATCATCACCACGTGCTGCTGCTACCGTATTGGCAACCATCAAGCCCAGACCGATCACTTCTCCAAAAGATACCAGCCGCAGTGTGCCAAAGCCATCGCCAGGTCTCCCAGCGCCATCCCCACCAAACCCAGACCTTGCCACCTCATCTGCGCCATTGCTCTCCACAACCTCACACCGCCAAAGCATGTCAAGTACCAACGGAAGGAAATGTGCGTACTGTGGTTCAAAAACAACTCCTATGTGGCGCCGTGGTCCAGAAGGGGCAGGAACTCTTTGCAATGCTTGTGGTGTCAAATGGAAGCACGGGAAGATTTTATGCAGCAAACCACCCGATCAAGGAAGCCCAGCAATGACATCGACTGTCAGCAACAAATCTTCAGCAGCAAACGATCACCACAAGAAGAGAAAACAACATGGCGGACTGGATATCAAGAACGACAAGCGCATCAAAATAAAGGGGGAACAACAGCGACAGAAGCAGCTCCTGCAGAACAACCAATACCAACCGAATCATGCGAACGGATCGGTACCCAATGGAATGATGCCGGTCGACGGTGACACCACTGGCGACGACGACGAATATACAGACGACGACTCGATGGAGGACTTTCATGAAAGCAACGACGAAGAAGAGTACGACGATTTTGATCAAGATATCGGCGACGACGACGAGGATGAACGGATGAACAGCAACATTGTCGCGGCACGGCATCTCACCATTCACGAAGACCAACACCCTTATCATGCGGCCACCCCGCTCTTGACTCCGACGCCGCCTCACTCAAGATCTCGATCAATGACAACGTCCGTGGTCCCCAGCTACATGGCATACCAACAACAACACTATCCACAAGAACAAGGGAATCAGCAGCAGTATTATCAACAAGACGATTGGCCTACTGCTTTTGGAAACCAGCAACAGTCGCACTATCACCCTTACCATGAAGAAAATCAGCAGCGACCCAGACGCCACACTGCCGATGTCTCCATCTTGGACCGTGCGCCCTGGGGTGAACTGCCTCTGTCGATGGGTGTGGATGCCGTTGAGGCTGCTACTGTACTTACATTGCTCAAGCGTAGTTAGTTATTCCCCCGTCCCGGTTACTCTCATTCCCCCCCCCTCTTTGTTTGCCATGTATATAATATT
>LT554417.1:818575-830214 GCA_900079185.1 Absidia glauca
CTTCTTCATTGCTAAAAGCGTCGTTGTCATAGCTGCCCAAATCAGGGTCGAAAAGTTAGCGGCGTTTGAAAATACTAAAAGTCTCCACTTTTTTCCACATTCCCACTGTAGATTCTCTAGCCATTGCGCACTATTCCTTTGACCACCACTACTGGTACCGCTCCTCAACTCTTCCTCTGTCCATTACACTAGATTAGCATCTCATGTATTCACCTCTCCATAGCGTAGTCATAGCTAAAAGCATATATAAAATTTTTATTTCGGTCACAATACGTCTTCAATGAAGGGGAGTATCTGTATGCAAAAGATGGGCTAGAGGGATTAGGTGTATCTTGACTAGAATGGGGTATTAAAAAGTGTAGGGAGGCTATTTTGGGGTTGGGGGGTAAGAGCTAGCGACGGATGCATTATCATGATCCAACGAAGGGCACTGTGAGAGCCCGGTCCTAGAAGAGAAAAAAAAAATGGCTGTTGAGTAATGGAACCGTTTTCTTTCTGCAAACGGTCTTTTTACCTTGAATGAAACATTTGCAGTCGCAGGCGAATGTTTTCCCAGTAGAGATCGTCCACGGTGCGATGGGTATAGAGCTGCAGATGGATGTTGCGGATAAAGACAAAGAATTCACACACCGCCACCAGCCGGCTGCGACACTGTTGATCCATGGGCCGCCAGTCGTCGTTGTCGTCCATTTTGAATTGATAGTACGCTTGGCGGGTATCGTTGGGTTGACCACACGCTGCACAGTGGGTTGGAGAGTCAATCGAAGGTTTCTTGCCAGACAAGCGTTCCCACAAAGAAGAGGTAGCAGGTGCGTTCAAAGGCGTCGGTGTCGTATCTTGTGTGCTGGCACCGTCGATATCCAGGTGCTGAATGAAGCAAGATTGTTGTAGCAAGTACTCGATCATTTTCTTTGTTGACAAGCGAGAGCGGGGTCCAAATCGCAGGCACGGTTCGATATCTTCTATTTGGCAGGTTTGGAGGTAGGCGAGGTCGCACAGTTTCTTGAGTGGCACCGTCGGGGCATGCATGACAAACTGCTCAAACACCGTCCACTGGGTGTGGCTGACAGATGGCGACATGATGGCGTATCGTTTGGTCACGGACGATGTCGGAGATGGTGGTACAAAGTGCTGTTGGTGCATCGTTTCTGCTTTCCTGGCTAATGTCGGTGATGATTGTGGTCTGTTGTCACTTGGCGTTGTGTGGTTCCTGAGGAAACAAAACATAAAGTTAGTGCATCTGTGTACATACATAGCATCCGCAGCTTACCATGCTTCAGTATCGTACATGACATCATCACCTCCAGAAGCATTGATGTTTTCCTGGGTGTATTGCCGTTCGTCCTGATCCCAGTCCAAGAGCCGTTGTCGTAACTCCGCCAATTGTGCCTGTTCATGCCCCAATTGCTGTTGCACCGTTTGTAGCTTTGTTTCCATCCGCCGGTTTTCACGTTTCTCGAAGGCCACCATTTCGTTCGCTTCTTCAAAGAGTTTACAAGAGAGTTCCTCCAGGTCATGTTCCACTAGATCTTTTTCATGTTGAAGGTCTGCTGCACGATCGATCGCTGCCACATACTTGGTGTTGAGTTTCTGCATGTCTTGTTGCAAGCGCGCCAGAGAGATATCTCGGTCAGCAAGCTGGTTTTTGAGCTGAGCTATGGTGGTTGCTTGCAGGGTAATGTGGGATTGCCAGTCGAGACGAATGGTGGAAGGCATGTCTTGTTGCTTTGGGTGAGAATCGTGAGTATGAGATAAAGTGTCCGCCATGTACAATGATAGCAAACACTGACCAGTGGGATTAATAAGGAATGGAATGGGTTTGTTGGAGCGTTGACGATGCCAGCGAGGAAAGAGAAGTAGGAGGAAGAAAAGAAAGCGATTTCCCGATGTGCCCTCTTTTTATAGTCTCTGTCTAGAGAATATTCCAACTCCGACAGGAGGCATAGAATCCGTTGGTCATGCTCATGAATGGTAAATTGAATATGACATTGAGATATGAGGGAGAAGGATGGCTATTTGCATAAATCCGCATGTTCCTTTAGTTGCTGACACCATAGTCTGTTTCTTTACTTACCTCACGTCAACAGACTGGAGATTTCATTGTTTTGTAATTTGAAACGCCGCCTTATAAGGCCGACTTTTTCGTCAGATTTTGAAAAAGACTTTCTCTTCTTCCTCCATTCACCTCCCGGTAAACATTCTTCCAAGCTTCCACCAAGCAGATTTAAAACTCCACGTAGTCTCGCTTCTCCTTCTAACTCTACTTTTGCGTCCATAGGAATACATGCACGAGGAAGGTCATCGACGAACGGAACAACAATGATATAGCAAGGGATTCTACCGGGACCAGCACCTCTTCGAAGCATTCTGACGATCCGTTAACCGTGACACATGAAAGATAATGACATCTCAAGCATGGCATTAGTGGACGGTCCCTTGATACCTGGTTTTTTTTTGCCTGGTGCTATGAGACTCCCTCGCCATAGACAAAAGGTAAGTTGACTGCTTCTCCTTGAAAATGCTTATGATATCACTGATATGCACTCCAAAGTTATGTTGATCATCCGCTGTTATGCTCTAGGATGGAACTGCAAGAAAGACCCGATGGATGGTGGACGCACTCAATGTACCGCAAAACTTCTCGAATAGGTAGTTGAATCGAGAAAAGAAACGTAGGAAGAAAAAAATGCGTTGCTAACAAGAGTGATCTTCGTTTTCTTCTTCTCTTAGGGAACGTCTCTTGTCAAGGTAACAGGCCGCTATGAATACAACTATCGCTAATGACACTTTCTCTTGTAGGGTCTAATAATGGTTGTAGCCGATGTGTCGGTGAAGCAGGGTTGGATCTAATTTGGGCTGGTCCGATAAAGTTTCTCTCAGGGGCATTCTTTTTACAAATCATCTTGTACTTGTAGCTGTGGAGGCCTTCTCTCGGCGAACAAGAGTCTTATCGATGGATCTGCTGGTAAGTACTCTCCGGAAACCAAAAATACCAATGTCAAAAGTTCGATTGTAACACAGAACATATAAGCGTGGTCCGTGGTGCATCACTAAACTTTGTAGTATTCTGTAGAACAATGGCGGGAAGGATGACAAACAAGAAACCACAACCTGGATTCCCTTTTTATGGTGGGCCCAAAACAGGGTGCAGATGGGGGTGATCAAGTGCTTCATGGAGGTCGTCAAGGTAACAAATTGCATATGTGATTCTCGGGAATGAAGTGGTCATGATGTTTTATGCTGACTACTTTTCATACATAGTCATAAGATGAATAGGATCGATTCGTAAATGCATCTGTTGGATTACCGTTAACGTAGTATCTGCTGATAATATCGTAAGTCTTCGCAAAAGAAACGATGGGATGAAATGTGTTAAGGGAAAAAGATTAAACGGGACTCCATCGACCTCAATCAGTAACTAACAGCGCTACCGTTTTACAATGGGGATGGCTTGCGTCAGCCTATAGATCAAATGGTGCCGATGAATTGACAAGAGACACTTGGCACACACCACACTCTATGGCTGATTCTCTCCCTTCACCTTATTCTTTACTTCGGTTACACCGGCCCTACTTTTTTACGCTCTTGGTTTTTAACCCCCGCCCACCCCACCCACTCACCCTCGACAAACGCTTGATTTCCCCCAAAAAACATAAAAACCTTTCCTCTCCTTCTTTTCCTCTCTTTCCCCTTTCTTTTACTTTACAAATCTTTTACTTTATACTTTTTGCTTATCCACTACACCATGGCCACATTTAAACCACCATACACTGTGCCCGTCAAAGGCATGGCCAAGAAGGATGGCGAAACAGCTGTCATGCGCCACTTCAAATTTGCCGACAAGCTTTTGGATCATCCTGACGACATTTTTACCCTCTGGGATCTCTATACCGCTGGCAACGAAGCTGGAGGTGGTAAGTTGAAAAGAACAAGGACCTTGTTGGGTGCGACTTGGAGAAGAGGATTGGGTCGGTAGTGGGCAGGGAACGTCCATTGCCAGCGCGTACGGTCTCCTTTAAAGTGATATGTGTGATATTACTGACCAAAGGCAGGAGGGGGTAGGAAAGTGAAAAAAAGGGGGGTTGGGGGGTGGAGAGAGTACAGAGAAAGGGAGTGCAGGGAGAGGGGGGTGATATGCTAAAGAACAAGGGGAACAACTATGGAAATCACGGTACTGAACCTCTTGACACTCACCACACTTTTTTTTTTCCCATAGACGATCCATTCTTGGGTGTCCGACGTATAGAAAACGGGGAAGCAAAGGAATATGTCTGGCAAAGTCATAAGGAAGTACGCACTCGGATAGAAAACTTTGGCAAAGGTATGCTCTCACTTGGTTTGGCTCGCCAAAAATCCATTGGCATTTACGCTATCAACCGGCCAGAATGGGTAAGTTGGACGAAGAGGACAAGAAAAAAAAAATCAATGGGGTACCTGTTTTAGTACCAATTTTATCGACCGACACCCATCTCTAACCTATTTCTCTATCTTGTAGACCATGACGGAACAAGCCAGTTACCGTCAAGCATTCATCATTGTGGCACTGTACGACACTCTTGGTGCGGAAGCTATTGAATACATCGTCAACCAAACCGCCATGGAATACATCGTGGCCACTGCTGATAAGCTCAAGAACATCACCCAATTGAAAGATCGCCTCCCTTCCATCAAGCATGTTATCATCATGGATGACGCCGTCGATCCCTCTGACAAGAACAACGCCGAACAAGCTGGTCTAAAAATCCACACCTTCAAACAAGTCGAAGCTATTGGCGCTGACCTCGAGGACGATACTGCTTTGCCTAACGAAGATGATATTGCCACCATTTGCTATACTAGGTAAAAAAAAGATGACAAGTGCATTCCCCCAGAACTCTAAATAACGTTTTTTCTCAATAGCGGCACCACCGGTGTTCCCAAAGGTGCGGTCTCTACTCAAGGAAACTGCGTGGCCGCCGTCCATGCTGCTGCTGCTGTGGGTGAGGCTGGGACTTTTGCCAAGGTGACTCAGACCGATGTATACATCTCCTACTTGCCATTGGCGCATGTCTTTGAACGTGTGGCCCAAGCTCTCCATGTCTACCGCGGTGCTGCCATTGGTTATTATCAGGTACGAAACCCGGGATCTTTTCCAAACATGGGAGAAATAGCAGGTCAGATGACTAAACACAATGTTTTGGCTTGTAGGGCGATACTCTCAAGCTTCTCGACGACATTGCCGAGTTGAAGCCAACCGTCTTTTGCTCCGTCCCTCGCTTATTCAACCGTATTTACGACAAGGTGCTGGCTGGTGTCAAGGCAAAGGGTGGAATCAGCAGCTATCTCTTCTTCAAGGCATTCAACTCAAAGAAGGCATACCTTGACAAGACTGTCCATCACTGGTTATGGGATCGTCTCGTATTTGGTCAAGTAAGTATTAAAAAAAAACAAGGAGACGGTGTGTGTGCGGCCATTGACTGATTGATTTCCTCTCCTTAGATCCGTGCTAAATTGGGTGGCCGACTCCGATTCATTCTCAGCGGATCTGCCCCTGTGTCACCCGATGTGATGGACTTTATGCGTATTTGCTTCTCGGCCAATGTATACGAAGGATATGGACAAACGGAAAACTTTTGTGGCGGCTGCTTGACCTTGACGGACGACAATACCTCAGGTGTGGTTGGCGTGCCTTTCCCTTGCTCAGAAGTCAAATTGGTGGATGTGCCTGACATGGAGTATCTCTCGACCGACAAGCCCCATCCTCGTGGTGAAATCTGTATCCGTGGTACCTCAGTCATGCGCGAATACTACAAGGTGCCTGAAAAAACGGCCGAGACTCTAGATGCTGATGGTTGGTTGCACACTGGCGACATTGGCAAGTTCGATCAAGCTGGCCGTCTGATCATCATCGACCGTCTCAAGAACATCTTCAAGCTCTCCCAAGGCGAATACGTTGCTCCGGAAAAGATCGAAGGTGTGTACCAAAAGCATGAATTGGTGGCGCAAGCGTTTGTGTACGGTGACTCTTTACAGGCGTCCTTGGTGGCGGTGATTGTCCCTGATAAGGACTCGTTTGGTAAATGGGCGCAAGATATTGCCAAGGGCCAAGATATCTATCGCTCCGACGAAGTCAAGGCAGCCATGCTTAAGACATTGGTGGCTTTTGGCAAGGAAAACGACCTCAAGGGCTTTGAACAAATGCGTGCCATCTACTTGTCCTCCGAAGAATTCTCTATCGACAACGATCTCTTGACCCCCACCTTCAAACTTAAACGTGAAACCGCCCACAAGGCCTACAAGAAGGAAATCGACGACATGTACACTGCTATATCGAACGGTCGTAGCTTCAACTAGACCTTGTCCCCCCCCCACTTTTTTTTTGTTAACAACTATCTATTCATGAATGGCTACTGGATATAGATTGTCCTCCCTCTCCCTGCTCCCCATTCCCTCTCTTCCACTTCATACCTTTTAGTTTACTATTATCATCCTTACCATACTACTTATCTTTTGCGTCTTTTAACTAGTTCCCCCTCTCCATCTTCCCACCAAATAAAGTATCCCATTGTTGCGTTACTAATAATTGGATTAGCTCTAGTGTATATGATCTCCAGACAGGATGGTAGCGAAGGCATTTTATTCATGTGACATGTCAATTTGTAATGTGTGTGTGTGTGTGTGTAAATGAAGAGATAAAAGTACAGGGGGGGGTCTAACAGGGGATGTCTATGTATTATTTATTTGCAGGGGATCATGAGGCGTCCTTCTTTTGGAATCGGGCCCACAAAGGAGGAGGAATCTTGCCTTTTTGTTGGAAGGCCAAGACCATTTTTGCCCGTCGTTCAAGTGTGAGTGCATCTGTCGGAGTCCAATCGATCATCAGGGCGGGTAAAAACGTCTGCTTGAACCATCTCGGGCGGAAAATGGAGTCTTCCCATAGTGATTGCGGTATGGTTTGTGTTTCACCGTACTTGTCGATCAGTTTCTTCATATCTGCTGGCTGATGACCCTTGATCGTGCTGTTGGTATGATGATGTGGTGGTTCTCGAAGCGAGTCGGATATCAGTGGAGTACCAAGATGGGGAGGGTACTGTCGTAAAGAGGCGTCCACGCCCAGAGCAAGGAGCTTGGATTTGACCGACGAGATATACGCCGCTACTTGGAAATGTCGAGCGTCGTTCAACAATTTTGCATGAATCTACAAATTCAAACACCGCCTAGGGGGTCAAAAACTGCCCAGCTATCATCGTTCCCCCTTGTTACCTGAAGAATAGCCGGTGTTTCATAGGGTATCATGGTTTCCATATGCTTGATCCATAAGGTCTGTTGGCGCTTGCTCTTGAGTAAAGTCGTGCTTGGGTCGATAAACGTTGCCTTATGAAGAAAGGAGGTTAGCAACCCTCCATATCGTCGTTTTTTTTTTTTTTTTTTTTACCTTGAACCAATCAGGATAAGTCAGTATCGAATGCATGTGATTCAAAGCAACCTGGACCATGGACAGCAAAAGGGCAATGAGATCAGTCGACCCTTGGAGGTGGCGGAGAAGAAGCTGACATACTTGATCCAGTATCTTGACGATCTCCGTCGAATCTTGTCCAGTTTCCACCATCATTTTGCAATGTTTTCCAAAAATACCGTACATCATGCGCATGTTGGGAACCTGTGATACAAAGGTGGTGAGCCAGTGTTTATCCTTCTTGGTTGGTTTACCTTTTGCTCCAAGTATTGATCCATGAGGTAATCAATCATCACTGGTGAAGATGGTACGGGGCCCTTGTTGTCCTCCATTTTTGAGAGCCACATGGTGTTCTTTTGCAAAAGTAAATCTATCTCCAAATCGAGTCGATCTAAAAAAAAAATTAGACACTGTGCATCACAACTCTTGTAGCACACCTTACCTTGATTCTGTAACGCTTCTGATTTGAGAGAGAGCCATGGTTCTATACCACCCTGGTTTTCCAAAAAAGGTGTCCAAGCAGTCCATTCCCTTACAACCATGGCCTTTTTATCTTCCCAAGATAAGCTGTTGAGTCGTCGAATATCGTTCAGTAGAGCAAAGTAGTCCAGGTACAAGTCTAAAGGTGACAAGACAGCGTCACTTTGAAGAAAAGGTCGAGGTTAGAAATAGCCTGGATGGAGGGGTGGGGTTTTACCTTGTCAAAAAGTTTCCAATTGCTATTCGATCCTGTTCAAAGAGTTTGCTGAGCCAGTGTTGTATGGCGGACTTGTGTAGAGAGTTTGCAGTGACTTGATAGCTGAGAATGGCTTCCAGGTAATCTTGTGATACCTTTGTGTTGTTCAAGTTGCGGAAACAATTGGTGACAGGGCCATCGACGCTTGGAGGTGAGGAGGTTGTAGATGGTGTTTCATGAAGCACGAGAGGCAGTATCACCGAGATCAAGGGCATAATTTTACCCTGGCCATGTTGGGACCAGCTGTGATAAGCCAGGAGCAGGGACGGCAGTCGAGATGGTGAGTCCATAGACGGTAAGCCCAGTTCGTTAACAAAGACATCAATGGAAAAGAGAAGCCGTCGTTTCAAATGTACCATGGAAGCCATAAGATCAGACGTATCAGGAGGATCGTCGCATACAAGGAGCCAAAGTTGTGCCAGCTCTTCCGTCGTCGCCATAGATCCAGATGTCGTTGAATGGGTGAAGGTATTGTGCTGTCTACGTCTTGGTTCATGTCGCTCATCCGTTGATACCTTTCGTCTTTTGTGTGTGTCGCAACTATCCACCGGAATGTAATACGAAAGATCACTGTGAATAATGTCGGGCGCCATGATCACATTGTCTTGGAAAGAAAAGAAGATAGAAAAATTGAAGGCAATTGGAATATAAGGATTCCGCCCGCCCATGGCGGGGTTTGAAACATTGTGAATTTTTTTTACTTTCCAATATGAACTTTCTTTTGCCCGTCCTTTACTTTTGCTCGGGGGTTTGGGGTAGTGTAGTGGTCAAGGCTGCACTCTGGCGCTGTGAAGGCGTGGGTTCGAATCCCACAGCCCTCTCTCCCCCCCTCGACTTGACCTCGACAGCTCCTCTTGTGTCCGGTTTTCCTGCTTAAGGTTTGACGCCGCTTGAATTCTTCTTCACCCTGGTGTGGTCTGATCGGTTGGTGCCCCCAACGCACTCTTTCCTGGCCCCCCTCCTCTGACACCCTCCCCTCATCACCCTTCAGCTCGTCTTGATGATTTCTTGTATGCTTCCTTCATTCAGTTTTTCCAGCACTCACTCACTCCGACCCCGGGCGTAGCAGATTTGACTCACAGTCCCAGTGCTTCAAGGTCCATTTAAGTTCCGACTTAATAAAAATCTCTTCTTAGACTTTACTTTTGCTCCTTCTTCCCCTCGTCATCACTTTTTTACCGCATTGTCATTATTTTTTACTCCACGACGACAAACGAACGAACGAACGAGCAAACGAACGAATGAACGAGCAAACGAACGATTGAACGGTAACTCTCCTCTTCTCACGTCATGTTCATCTTTTGCTTACAAATACTAACTTTTTACCTTTTGCATCGCTCCTCCTTCTTTTGGCACTAGAACGAGTACAACAATGACGACGGCAATAGGGACGACGACGATGCTAATGACGACTCCACCACTGCTTCATGTCGCCCAAAAAGGCTCTTTTAAAATTTTCAAATGTAAAAAACATGGGGAAACCCTTGAAATTTTTTTTTAGGTGCACTCATCTTGTCCATAGTAGATTCCCTAGCCAAGGTACCGATAAAGTGCACTATCCCTTAACCCATTCGCATCACCTACTACTACTACTACTGATACTTTGGATAACACTGGCCTGCTCTCCTCCTCCCTTTTCCTTAGGTCCTTACACTAGATTAGTCACTCCATGACAAGTCATGTATACAACTGTACATCATCCATCCAGTTAGGCAAAATTTAACCATAGTCCCTTTCAATCAATAAAATATACTGTACACCATCCTCATGTCTTCTCTCCTTCCCCCGATTAGAACATTATAGGTTCCATTCCTAGGGCAAAGCGTGAATGAGGGAACCAATTCCACTTTTCAACAGGCACCCCTCTTTGTTCCAGCGCCGTCGGTATTTAAATTACAGCCAATAACGCACCACGCATCATCCAACTTGTAACAGACAACCCATCCTCCAGCTTATAACACACAACTCATCGTACCAGCCCATCTTCCTTTGATTTCGCCATTTGTCAACATGAAGAGCAACCAATCAATCAACTTTTCTTAAACAGCTGTACAGTAGACGAAAAGGTGTCAACAACATAGCTTAAACACCGTCAAGCGACGAAGTAGACAATAAAAAAAGGGGTCTGGGCTTGGCACACGGGGTGATTTGTACCGCTACATACCAGTGTCTCTAAGATCACTGGAGCTTATGAAAAAAAACAAAGTCATGGAGATGGGTTAAAGTAAGGTTCTTTATTGACTGAATGAGACTATGCGTAAGCTACATGTCCTAGTGGGTGACAGTGACAAAGTCATGGAGTGACTAATCTAGTGTAATGACCTAAGGAAAAGGGAGGAGGAGAGCAGACCAGTGTAATCCAAAGTATCAGTAGTAGTAGGTGCTGGGAATGGGTTAAGGGATAGTGCACTTTATCGGTACCATGGCTAGGGAATCTACTATGGACAAGATGAGTGCACCTAAAAAAAAAATTCAAGGGTTTCCCCATGTTTTTTACATTTGAAAATTTTAAAAGAGCCTTTTTGGGCGACATGAAGCAGTGGTGGAGTCGTCATTAGCATCGTCGTCGTCCCTATTGCCGTCGTCATTGTTGTACCCGTTCTAGTGTCAAAAGAAGGAGGAGCGATGCAAAAGGTAAAAAGTTAGTAATTGTAAGCAAAAGATGAACATGACGTGAGAAGAGGAGAGTTACCGTTCGTTCGTTCGTTTGCTCGTTCGTTCGTTCGTTTGTCGTCGTGGAGTAAAAATAATGACAATGCGGTAAAAAAGTGATGACGAGGAGAAGAAGGAGCAAAAGTAAAGGACGGGCAGGAAAAAAGCTCTTCTAGCCAATCGGGGTTTGAAATCTAGAGTGCGCAATTATCCAGAAGTCCTAAACTTGAAGGAGACGAAGTGAAGTTTATTGAATGCAACGATGACTGGAACATATTCAAAAGAGGAAAGTCATGGAGATGGTTCAAAGTAGGTTTTATTGACTGGATGAGATTATGTTCAAGCTAAATGGAGGACTTGCCATGGAATGACTAATCTAGTGTAATGAGCTACGGAATAAAGAAGGGCTGAGCTGGTCATTGATACCAAAAAGGGATTATGGTAGTGTCCAAAGGAAGTTGGCCAAGTAATAGTGACTTTTGAAAGTGCAATGGATAGACAATCTACTATGAAAAAAAGTGAGGGCACCCTTCAAAAACATTGCGAGAATAGTCCCTTGCATCCAATCCCTAATCTAACCACATGTCCACCCAGTCCTGGTGCCAGATAGCCTATATCCGTTACTATCCCAATCGAATTACTAAGAAAAAGAGGGGCAATGACGTAAAAGACAAATGTTAGCCATGGCAAGGTAAACATGGGCAAGGTGGTGAGAAGGAGTGAGTCACCCAGCGTTCGTCGTTTGAGGTCTTTGTATAGAGGACGAGCCGTTCGTGGTGGGGTGTCAATGTCGAATGAGAGAAAAAAGTGATGAAG
>LT554417.1:834592-848789 GCA_900079185.1 Absidia glauca
TCATGGCGAGTGAGATCCGGCAGTTTTCGTTGATGAAGCGCCAAAGCGTAGACATGTTGATATTCGTGCACGGGCCCTGTGCCTTGTCGATCCCAGCTGAGCGCCCGAGCGCTGGTGATCATTCGGAGGATGTATTCTTCCCGGAGAGCTTTACTGGCCAAGAGTCGTTTGTAGTCGAGAGCGGCATCCCTGATAGCAGTTGAGAGCCCATCCTTGTCGCTGAAGAGGTAGGCATTGTAATGTTCGCCACTGGTAACGGTGGGGATCCTGGTTTTCTTGTCACGCACCAGCCGGATGTCACGCACAGGGGGGTAGGCAGGCACCCAGGCACCATTGTCTTGCACCATACTGGCTTCGGGCCGGTCGACGAGGAATTCCTTGAGGCCACCCACACCGGTCGAGATGACAGAGGCACCAAACATCAGACCTTCCGCTGCCACCAACCCAAAGCTTTCGGTTTGACTGGGTACAAACACAAAGTCGGCGGCCGCACGACAAAAGATGGACCATTGGCGATGTTGCTTGGGCGTTGATAGGATGTAGACATGCTCCGGGTACTTTGCTTGAAGCGCCTCGAGTTTGCTGAGGGGGTAGTTGTTTTCTTGGCCGAGGATGATAAACGTCATGTTGTGTTCCATAAAATGTTGCGTCGCCTGTTCAAACCATTCCAAGCCCTTGTTGTACTGGAACCTGCCAACATACAGAACCAAAGGTCGTTTGGCGTCCGCTTCAGAGATTAATTTGCGTCGCACCAAGAATCGTTTCGCCTTGTCCTTTGCCGTCGCTACAAAATCGCCCGAGGTTGCGCTGAGATTCCACACACGTTTCGCATCCTTGGTGGTGGGGGAGGGGTCCAAGAGTCGCTGGGCATAGTCCGGGTAGTTCAGTTTCCTCGTCACCAGTTTCTCGGTTGTAAAAGGGCTGATCGTCGAAAAATCCAAACCATTGCTGATGCCAAAGAAGCGCCGTTGTTGTGCCTTGAGTAACAGATGGTCCATCACCAGTTCCTTGAGGTAAAAGTCGAGTGTGCCTTCCACCATCGCCGTTGCCATGGTTCGACTGACAAAGGTCACTACGTCCGCACGATCAATCCCCAGACTAGACATAAACATACGATCCCCATAAACATGACCAATGTCGTTCCCAGTAGTGGCGAGTGGTGCATCATCCAAAAACTTTTTGACGTTCCCAACGGTATTAGTGTATTGTAGTTCGTCCAGGTAGTCGTGCATGGTATAGACAATGGAGGGAGGCGTGGGACCCAGATCGTTGGCTCTTCGCTTATCATCCAGGAATTTGGCGACGTAGGCATTTGTGGCGCCGTGCAAATGGATCACATCGACATGAGGCGCTGACCGCAAAAGGGGGGCAAACAAGGATTCTTCGTCAGTGGCTGTGGCTTGATGCATGAGGAATTGAGAGGCCGCCTTGGCAAAGTATTGGTCCCGCCATTCTTGAGGAAGCCCGGCTGGTGATGAGTATATCTGGAGGGGATTGCGGCACCGGAAGGCTTGACTGAAGGGTGTGCGGTTGCCAGGACCGATCAAATAGACAGGCACCCGTTCTGTATGAGGAATCACAATGGGTTCAGAAGGCTTGGTGATAGTGGTATTAACGCCGTCGATGATAGCATAGGTGGTGATATTGGCGGGTTGTGTAGGTGGAGGGTTGAATACATGCATCATCTTCCATACCCGGAATTCAATAGGGACGAGTTTGCCTTGTTTGTCGCGGAGATCGATGACCAGGTCCACCACCCGATCGATATCATACTTGTTCTTCAGGAAGGAGTAGTAAGGCATGACTACAGCCACTTCAGTGTTCCCAGATCGCTGTTGTGCCGCTGCCAAAGATGTCACGACAGAGCCCATACCACCCATCGAGGCAGGTCCAAATTCCTTGGTGACATGATAGATAGTTGTGCCTTTCTGTAAGATGGATTGTGTTGAAGACAGAGCTGAAGTGTTGAAGTGTTGATAAGGTAGAGCGGGATATTGGCGAACAGCTATGATGGTAGTGGTAAGAAGGGTGGGTTATTAGTATCTATGTAGTTATAAATAGAACGTAACATAGAGGACACTTACCAATACGAATGGGTGACGCTTGTTCATGGAGAAATCGGTAACCCAAGCTTAGGGCAAAGGATTCCAACAGGCACACAAACAAGATTACAAAAGACAGGTAGTGCCACCAACGCCATTTCTTATCGTATTTGGAGAAGAAGGGTAAAGAGGAAGGCGGAGTAGAAGAGTATGCATTCAAAGGCAGCCGTTGTGTTGTTGAGGTTCGTTGCTTCGTCTTGGTTGCTGTGAATGTGGCCGTAGAGGAAGGGGACGGAGGACAGGTAATGACAGTCGTCGTTGTGGACCCTCTCCGGAAATGAGTGGATGGAGAAGTGTGAGTGGTGAGTGGTAAGGAAAGTGTATGAGAGGGAGGTGACATGATGATTAAAAAGGAAAACGGAAGGCTAAGGAAGGAAGGGAAGGAGGGACGGGGAAGAAGAAGAGGAAGAAGTAAAAATAAAAAAAAAAGCTTGCCGGGTATCAAAAAGACTCGACCTGATTTTATGAAACTCCGCCTGTCGGGGTTGAGAAATGGGTCTCAGTCTCGCCATCGAAAAAGGAGTTTTGAGTCCTTAAATGGTATGGTTGGGTACGCCAACATAGACATGGATACAAGCATCGTCAATCCTATCATTTGAGTTCATGCCAACCAGGCCTAAACCAAGTCTAAAATAAATTAATTTTCTCGACCTTTGGGTGATTTGCAAGCGTACAGTACAGGCTATGGATAGTAAACCAGGGGCGCATGATGTATCAAGCCGTCATAGCTATCATCCCTTACGGACGATCATGATCTTTTTCGATAGGTTCGAGCATCAGAAGCTTATAAGGGCACACACACAAATGTAAAAGCTTTGATGATACCAAAAACATGACATTCTTGTACCAGCGATTAATTAACTGCACCCAACCCAGATAAAAATAGCTAATGAGGTTACACAAGCACTCCATACCGTTGCCCATCCATTCTCTTTTATCCCTAAAATGTATTATTTTGATCCAACATGCACTTCCAAACATACACACTGTACACACAAATAACATCATTCCATAATCCCATCTATACCGCATTCATTCATAATGTGCTACTGTTACAATGATCGGGGATGATAAGAAGGGGAGAAGATCAACGTCTGTTCAACTAGAATAACTACCACATGTTCAAATGAGAGGGACAATCTACAGGCCTATAACGTAATACCTAGGCATATCAATAAAAGGTCAAGTTACATCGAACATCCTTGTGTACAAGACCCCTCCTTCCCGGCCTTCCTTCTTCTTTTGCTCTATTGAGTAACTTGCCTTAATCCAGCCTATTCCTTGTAGAGAGGGGCGCCAGGATCATCGTCCAATCACACGCATTTCCATATTTGTCACCGCCCGCTAGCCACACACACCCCAATGAGAGGATCACCCGCCGCCACTGAGAACGCCTCAATGCCCTTCTTGATTGGCCGTTCGTCTTGTCCGAGTAGGGTGCCACGCTGTCGGGTCCACTCTTGATGGCCGACATTCTATCGACGGGAATACTGGAGTGGAGAGAAGGATAAGAAAGAAAAGATTGGAAAAAGGGGAAACATCAATGGGAAGGTGGCAGCCTCAGGGGGATTTAAACTCCGATTCTGCCCACAAAAGATCGCTTTTTCCTGCAATCCATTTATTTGTTTCTCCTTTGCTTCTTTATCACTTTTTTTTTCTTTCCATCGACATTAACACCACATCACAAACGAATCGCACTTTATACAACCACCATGAACGCAGGGTAACTATCTCTTTCTCACCCTCATGTCCATCTTTTGCACTCTCATTACATTGTAAGTTCTAAAGCCATTGCACAGCTAGACATCATTATTGATCTGCCTACTGCCCATCACCCATTGCCACTGACACTTTTAGCGCCGCCGGTTAGCTTACCCCTCCTTCATTATCTTGGTCGTGACACTAGGTTAGTTAGTCCTGTACATTCCTTCGCAGTCTCCCCCGTATAGCTTAGATATATTCCCATTCAGTGCCAATAAAACTTACTTGAACCCATCTCCATAACTACCGTCTCGACTGCTAGGGTCAAAAGAAGGAACCGAGATTCCGCTGCTGTTACTCTGACTTGACTTTATGATTTTGTGTACAATTAGGGTTTCACTCTTAAGTCAAGAGGATGAACCTCACTTTTAGACTTGACTATTTTACCTTTGGAACCTTATCTATGCAAACACCATGTGTTTCTGACATCCTTCAGTTCAAAAAGCTATAAAGTTGCCAAATTTTTACAAACTCTGTTTTTGATAAAAAAAGGATGGACCATCACCCATGAAAAATGTTACTTTTTGTTGAACATTGATTTTCCCTCGAAAGAGATAACAAACCCTACCCCAAATTTTACATGGAGAAAGGAGTGTTTCGTATCTACCGATTGATGCTAAACGTGTTGGATTTTGGTGGATGACTGACGGACTTTAGGGTCACCAGAATCAGTTGCTGTTTTGCGGCTTAGTGCGGTGTTCAAGGAAGAATGGGACATGGGTATACTTCAAGTTCAATATCATCTGATAGATATGCATTTTATCTTGCTCCATGTGGAATTTGAAGGTGGGTTAGTCATCTTGGTTTTGGTAGACACGGCAACTTGGCTCAAAAATTTACAACTGGAAACCGAAAAAAAAGTTACTGCCGTCCAATGTGTTCAAACTCCGCCCGCTCACTTCATTTCACCCTTTTTCAAACACTCGTGCATGTCAGAGCGTCCACGAAGACTGGGACATTTTTTGAAAGGGATAAGTAATGGAGATGGTTTCAAACAGATTTTATTGACAATGAGATTATATGGTTAAGCTAAATGTAGGACTTGCCATGGAGTAACTAGCCTAGTGTAATGAGCTATGGAATGAAGAAAGGGAGGGCTGGTCAGCGGCACTAAAAGCATCAGCGGTAGTGTGTACATGGGCTGGACCAAGGAATGGGGCGCTTTTATAGTACATTGGCAAGGGAATCTATCATGGAAAGGTGAGTGCACCTAAAATAAAATTGCGAGGGTTTCCCCATGTTTTTACATTAGAAAAATTTAAAACAGCCTTTATGGGCGACATGAAGCTGTGGTCGAGTCGTCATTATCGTCATTGTCATCGTCGTGGTTGTCGTCATCGTCGTAGCCGATCTAGGGAAGATGAAAATTGCAAATTGCAAAATGTTAGTCATGGTATGGAACAACGATGAGCAAGATGCTGAGAAGGGAGGGGGGGGCTTACCGTTCGTTCATCGTCGCTCGTCCTTCGTCATGGTTGTCTTTCGTCGTGGTCGTCGTTTTTCGTAGCGTGATGCTAATGCCGATGGAAAAGCAAAAAGTGTTGGAAAAGTAAAGAAGAAGCAAAGATTAGGGTTGATGGAGAAAAAGTGATACTTGTAGCTGGGCGGGGTTTGAAATCCCGGTAGACTCTTTCGGCCCCTTTTCCTTGTGGCGTACAAGTCTTGCTTCTCTATCAAATGGTCTTTTTCTATACGTTACTGAAGAGCATATTTCTCACTCCATAGGCTCACTACTTTTTTGGTGAAGCTAATTTGAGCTCTTCCTTTGTCATTCACACAAGATTAGTATCGTTATGCAACCCACCCCACATGGACCTCTGGCTTGACTCTGTATGAATCACTAAAGCTCATACTTTGTCTTTGGTACTTTGATTTTAAAAGTATACCATCACCATCACCATGTGTCCCTCGCATTCCCCCGTTGATAAAACCAAAAGACTTCCAGTATTTCAACCGCCTCTTTTGTTAAATGACCGGATCATCCCCCATTCCCACCCCTTTTCTCGTTTGACAAAGAGTCGGTGTTTCAAATGCGAAACCACTATTTGCATGATTTGTCAAGGAAGCGGTAGTTTATTTGTAAAAAGTGATTTATAAAAGAAGGGTAGCATGTGGTGATATATAAAAAGAAAAAGTGGGGGCAACTAAAACTAGTAATGCTTGTGTAAGAAGTAACATATAGAAGCATGCGGAAGAAGACTATGTAAAAGGTATAGGTCGCCCTATTAGCGCAAAGGAGAGCCACTGGTAAGCAACCGTGCTTCAATAGACGAGATGTTTGGTACGCCGAGTTCAGCCTACGGAAAAAAGTGTGTTAAGCAAGTCAACATACAAAGGGCACTTACTCTTGTGTGTTCGGTATGTTTTGGGCTTGGCGGTGTAGTGCTGGTCTTGTTGGATCCTTCCGTCATTGCACAATGATAAAATCCACATTTCTAATCACAATCAAACCAAGGTGTTTAGCTATCAAAGGGTTGAATGACCGGTTGCTTACCTCGGACCATGGTGATCGACATGCCCAACAAAAGCAGAATCCGCACAAGGAGCAGTCCACTTTATTGCACCCTTCGTCTCGATTGATCATAATAGAGCAGTTCGGGCAGCGTTGGCTGTGTTGCGCACGTCAAGCATTGGATTGACAAAAAGGAGATTAGTGTGTGTTCAGTATCAGGGCTGCATTTATGTTTTGCCTACCTATTGTCCAGATGCCATTGAGCAGTAACAACCACATCTTGGTTTTGGGGAAGCCCTGATTGTACCATGTCTTTCATATTTTCTTCACAGGTCAGTTTTCCATGGGTGCCATAGCCACATTGTAGACAAAAGTCAGAGTGGCAGTTCGAGCTATGTTAACAACAAGAGAGCATCCAGTTAGTCGTCAAGTGTATCATGCAGGGGAGTATATTACCAGGTTGTATTTGGGAAGTACGAGATGTGTAGGAATTGCATCTGTTTCCAAGCTTCAGGTGTGACATCCAAAAGCAGAAATAGCGAAGAGATGGCCCGGCGTCGGGTATGTATTGTTGATGCTACCAGCGACCTTTTGTTGGTGGTGTTGGTTTGGGAGATCTGGTGATAATGCTGTTCGAATTTGAGTAATGTCATCATGGTTTCCTTGTAAAGGCCGACGAAAGAGGATTGTGGGCAGTCATCGTCCAGGAGCAACAGTAAAGAATGTAGTGGAGAATACAGTTGAGTGATAGGATCGTCGTCGCCGTCGTTGTCGTCGTCATCGTTGTTGTCATTGTCGGCATAAGCAAAGTCATTGTCGTCACTGTCGTCATAGTCGTCTTCGTCGGTACCATCATCAATGCCAGCTCCGTTATTGTTATCGCCACCATCGTTATTATCTTCGTCGTCTGAGTAGAGCTGCATTGGATAGCCATACCCTTCGATAGCAAACGACTCCACCATAGATCTGATGCGGTCCAAATAGCTATAAAAGAGTATCAGTATAACAGTATTGCTATTTTTGACTTGACTTGCTCGATCGTTTCTTCTCGTAGGCTATAATCGCATGGCTTTGCTTCTTCTTCGCAGTGAGGGCAGCATCTGGTGAAGCTCCTGTAAGGTTGATTGAATCGATCGTAGTGATCCACCACCGTCTGAGGGACGAATTGGCTCCATTCGGCTTGAGGGATGTGTTCTTGACATACAGGACATTTGAGAGTTGTCACACTAAGACCCCATGATGACATTACGACTTCTGTAACATACCTACAAGATCCCCATTTAAATACAAGTAAGCGTCTTCTTCATCCTGTCCTTCGTCTTGTACTTACCTTTGGAAGCATTCGTTACAATACTGGTCACCGCAGAATTCAAGACACAGATCCAAAGGCGCATCGAAGCAAATGGAGCAGCGTTGCATCCAATAATCCATTTGATGTTCTTCAGCGTCACTAAAAGAGCTATCCATATCAGAGTCTTCGTCGGGGGGATAGGAGGAGGAGGTAGATGAGAGGGTGAGCGTACGTTGTCGTACGGGATGTTCATGTTCCGTGTTGATTGCTGTGCCATTGCCAGTTTCTGATAGCGCCCGTTCCATATGTTGTTCTTGTTGCTGCTGTTGGTCCGGGTCCTGCTGCAAGTCGGCCATGTTGGAAAAGTTCGAGACGTATGTAAAAGTAAGTGGTTCAATAAGACAACACCAATCAGAAGAGTCTAAGAAGAATACTGTTGATTAAAGGTAAGTAAACATAATCAACCACTTTTTGTTCACACGAAGGGAAAACGATAAGAGAAGGACGAAGCACACCGACAGGCAGCACACCGAGCCCATCTATACACTAATGCTGGTTACCTGTATCAATATCAAGTAGAGAGTAAAACACCAGTTGCCCAGATGTTGGCGAGGAATTCTGAGAGGTAAAAGAGAAAGAGAAATAGAGAAAGAAGGGGCGAAACGCATAAAGCCCACTTTTTTATAAAAAAGAGTGTCGGAGTTGGAAGTCCGGCGTAACTCCTCCAACGTGACATGGGAAGCATGCTGCCATATAAAGTGGGTGCTGATGATGAGAGGCTTGATGAATATGTTGATACCTCAACTATCATTAGTGCTGTCTATAACAAAACTCTAAAGTGCCACCAGAGTCCATGAAGGATTGAGAATGACCTTATTTCTTACCATGCATTGTCCGCAGTCGGAGTTGGAACATTGGCAGACGGATAGCGAAAACATGAAAACCCTCCAGTTGTTTTTTCCTCTCCTCTTTCTTCTTCATTCAATCTTGAATTCTATCAAGGTTTCAACATGGACTCAAAAGCACCAAAGAAGCCAGACTTCGCCTCTGATCCACGCATGACGAAGAATGAACAAACGGGAAAGTGGTCCTTCACTGCCGATGATGGAGTGGAATACGAATACGACGAAAACTTGTCGGCGTGGTTTCCCATGGTAAGACTATTCATCAAAGAAAGTCTCAGTTCACTAACCTCTCTTGCATTGAACAATGTGTTTTTATAAAGTATAACGAAGATCTGATCGCCAAACAACAATCGGCCTATGCGGTAGAAGGTGTGGACGAAGAGGTAACTAGGATCATCTCGCCAATGACAAACGGATCAAAGAGGCTAACCTCTTGACAATAGGAACCAGCGGTTGCGACTCAAGAAAAGAAGAAACGAGTATACACCTACACCGAGGTAAAGAGGAGGAGTGTGTTATCAGGTCGACGGGACGGAAACAACTGACACAGCTAGTATATAGAACGACGAAGAAAACAGCAACAAGAAACCGAAACGAGAAGCTCCCAAGGTGGTCAACACTTCGGTCTATGTTACTGGTGTACCTCCTGACGTTACTGTGGACGAAATGAACCGCCTGTTTACCAAGTGCGGTGTGATTATGGAGGATTTGGAAACGGGTAAGTAGTCAAAGATCATGCCAAGGAAGGGGAGGACATGATGTGTTGATCGTTTTGCTATTGTGTAGGGGAACCCAAAATCAAGATATATCGTGACGAAAATGGGTTATCAAAAGGAGACGCCTTGGTGACCTACTTTAAAGAAGAATCTATAGCCTTAGCCATCGATCTCTTGGACGACGCCGAACTGCGCCCGGGGGAAAAGTCGACAAAGATCAATGTACAACAGGTACGTCTGCCTCACTTATTGTCTCTGTACTCATCTCCTATTGTAGGCTGTATTCAAGGAAAAGCCCCCCACACAAAAGAAAAAGACCCAACTACCAGCCAAGAACAAGATGAAGAAAAAGCTGCATCAACTGAACAGGTAAGAAACCCTATCGTAATGCGATGCCAACAAACAATACTGACTTTGGTACATCAATAGAAAGCTAGACTGGGTAGACGATGAATCGGGGAAGAAAAGTGAAAAGTTCTCCAAGATCGTCATTTTGAAGAACATGTATACACAACAAGAACTGGATGTAAGTAACTACTATGGTTTCCATGGCTACCACCAACGCCTCAAGCTGGTATTGATGATTGTATTGTTGCTATAGGATGATCCAACCCTCCTTTTGGAACTCAAGCAGGATGTACGAGAAGAATGTGAAAAACTTGGCGAGGTGACAAATGTGATCTTATACGACGTAAGTTGGCAAACGCTGATTCATTGATCTGTCTACTGATGATCTGACCTGTCTTTATATATAGAAATCGCCTGGCGGGGTGATATCCGTCCGCTTCATGGAACAAAAACCTGCAAACGCATGTGTCCTGGTAAGGCAAGAGAAGAACCTCAAACTTTTCATGCAACTCATTCTATTCTCCCTATTCTAGTTAATGAACAATCGTTACTTTGGTGGGAAGCAGATCAGCGCTGAACTATACGATGGACGAACCAAATATGTCAAGAGTGGAGGCAACGACGCCGAAGACGACGAAGCTGAAAAGGCCCGATTAGAGCGATATGCAAAATGGTTGGAAGAAGGCGGTGGTGATTAGTCTAGTGGATAGAAAGCTATCGGCATTGTTAAATTATAAATAAACATCTACTCCTTCACTGTATCATGAGAAATAATGATCATTCTCTCTTGCCTCTCCTTTCCCAATGTTGCCCCTGAGGTTTGGCTGGTCTGCGGCGGGGCTTGAAATCCGTTGGCCCCTTATCCTTTATTTTTTCTTACTTTTACTTTTCCCTCCTTCCCTTCCCTTCTATACTTTTATTTTTACCATTGAATCATGCAAAACAAAAGCTCATTCCTTCCCAAAGATGCTAGGATCATGAGTTACTATGACGACGATGAAATGGACACCGAACTTGGAGAACTTGGAGATCTCAATCCCTCTGGCGCGACAACTCGAAGAAAGAAGACCACTGGAACCCAAGCCTTGGCCGAATTCCTTTCGACAACAAGCCCTGAAGAATTCCAAAGCAACAAATCAAAAGGATCTTCTTCACCGATAGCACAACGACCGACATCAGCAGAACCGTCCTCAATCAGTTTCTTCAAACTTCGAAAAAGCAAACGGGCCTTGAATCGACTCAGCAACAACAACCTGCTCAATCCGTCAAAAGCGATCTTCTCGTCCATGCAAAACACACAGCAAAGCAGTAACATCAACTATGGTCGGAAAAACTACATTGAAATCACACCAAAGACCTCCTCATCGGCAGCAACAGCAGCAGCAGCAACAGTAACCTCATCACCCGTATTACCTCAAATGGGTCATCACAAGAAACGAGACTCCAGCTTATATAGTGGATCACTACGGCATTCATCCAGCATACGAAGTCAATTGACGGCCTTTTCAGCAACAGCAGCAACAACGACAGCAAATGGACGCATGGTAGGACGGCACTTGACTCGACAGGATCCCATGGAAACCGGCTATGTGACACCAAATCTCTGGAATCAGCATCAAATGACTTTGGCAGGTGGCAACTCTAATAAACGACGTAACGACATCAAAGGCACAGCAGATGATCAACAACAACGAAAGGGTCTGACACAAGCTCTACTATCTACTACGACCAATATGGATGTGATCGAAGCAGGACTGATACAACGACTGGAGCGGAGTAAACTGGCGGGATTCGAAAAACCGAGTGACCAGGTGGCACAGACTATGGGGAACGAACATGTGCGGGCATTGGATGTTTCGTTTCAGCAGGAATCCACCACCACTACAACGATGACCGACACCACCACCACCACCACCAAGACGACGAAACCAAGGGTTCGACATGCACAAGTACAAACGATGGACATTGGACCAGAAAAAGACACACTCCCACGATCATCCTTGTCATCACTCTCCATTCTCTCCTCGCCCATCATATCTGGATCACAGTTTCCATCACCAGTATCCGATACAGCGACAAACATGACATCTCAGGGCACCCAAGATACAGCAACGATAGAGCAATTGAAGCAGCAACTGGACGAAGAAAAGAAGCATCGGCAAAGGCTACAGGCCTCGTTGGACGACACAAAGGACCATTTCGAGGTGCTCTCTGGCTTGGCTTACAAGAAACTCCGCGAAATCTGGGAAGAAAAGTTAAGGTGGGAAAACACTTGCATTGACCTCAACCAACAGCTGATGATGATGGCTCAACCACCAGAGAGTCATCTTCATCCAGCTACTGACGATTTGGAAGACATCAACTCGGTGCTGGATAATGTGTCGGTGTTATCTTGAAAAGTCTATTCTATAGTGTATAGTCTACAGTGATAATCTATAGTCATAGTCGTAGTCATAGTATATTTATCAGCACTCAAGTTAAATAAAGCACATGTCACGTTTTGGTAACTATTATAGTGATCAAACAAGTGGGAAAGGGGAAGGGGCTTTATGTTTGATCGAGAAAATATCTTGCGTGTGACGAAGTCAGGCTATATTTTAGAGGAAAAATCAAAAAATTCCAATTCTTGTCCTTCTTTCACTTCTTCATCCATTCTTTTTATTTTTCAATCCTTACCGACCTACGATTGGATAATACATAGATACTTTGTATTCTATGTGTATTTAGGAACTTACAACACTTCACAGCACCAATGGGCCAGACTCCTTCTACAACTGCACGCCATGATAATGCTTCCACCAGGACTCTCCACTCATCTTCCATCACCTCGAACAGACCTCGCTCCTTCTTCAGACGAATCTCTCGCCGACTACATACTCATCATCCCAACAGACGCTTTGGCCGACAACGAACTCCAACAACCACGCAACCTACTCCCTCTCATGGCACATCAGTAGCTCCTTCCATGTCGTCGTCAGTTCGCCGGGCTACTGTTGCTGCCACTCATGCCGCTGCCGCTGCTACTGGCCCTGTCCCACCTCTCCCATTCTTGCACATTGATCCTCATCCTTCCAACAGCTCTGCTGCATCTACCACATCCGCCATCTCCAACTCGTCTGAAATCTCTCATCTCATCTCTGAAATCATCTCCTCTGCTGTCTTGTCCTCCTTGTCCTCCAGTCAAAGCGAAAACATCAATGGGAACGCCAATAGCGCCAACAGCAACAACAACATACAAGTCCACGATAGCGCCTCCTTCTTCCGTTATATGCAAATGCCAATACGATCGCACCAAGACCAGCAACAACCTGTACAGCATTCTTCTTCCGCAGCTTCTTTGGATGCACCAGTGAACAATACTCAGCAACAGCAACAAACAGTGCTCCCTATCTTTATCATAGGTTATCGAACAACTGGCGCATCCGATCCACCTTCCACAACTCCCACAACACCGACGTCTCATACTTCATCACCTCATCCGCAACCCCCACCACCACCTATTCCAACGTACATACCAGTAGGACCTCATTTACGACGTCGACCGCACTCTGCAATCTCCACCTCATCATCATTGGCCACCTTACAATCCATGCCCCTGTCCATACAATCCAATCGAACCTATCAAACATCACAAACAGCCATTCATATCCCTCAACAACAGCAACAACAGCAACAGCAGCAACAGCAGCAACAACATCAACATCATCCAATACAGCATCCACAACAGCATCATCGTGAATCATTACTCCCCTCATCATCATCTACCGCCTCATCCATCTCGTCCACCGCCACCACCACCACAACCGCCACGCATGGCGGCCGATGGTTGATTTATGTGATGAGCGGCCAGCACCGTCCGTTCCATCATGACGCCTTACACACCCACCTTGGCCGATTATCAGACAACCCCACCTACGAAGATCTGCTCTGGCTCTCCAGCGTGCTCGGCCCCGCACGCCCCGTCACCACAACGCAACAAGCCATCGATGCCACACTCTCCACACACACCTGGTCCGACGAAATAACCAAACGCAGCATGTTACAGGATCATACCGACCGATGCCTCGTGTGCCTGGACGACTTTATGCCCAAGCAATCCGTCCGTGTCCTCAAATGCCGCCATGTCTTCCATGTTGAATGTGTGGATCGGTGGTTGGTCGAAGCACATAACTCTTGTCCTGTCTGTCGCTGTGTCCCTGTTGCCCAAGCCAATCCGCCTACCACCACCACAATTTAGTTTCCCCCTCCCCCCATTATACAGTTATCATCTATTCATGTTATCCACATCTATACCTTATGTAGCCAGCACCTCCTCCTTATGTATATCTTCCAATGATCTACACCCCCTCTTATCCGTACACACAAGTCCTCCCCTCCAATACATTCATATAGTACTCCTAGTGTAAAGTAATGAATAAAACCCGATTCTTTTGATCGTACATAGTGCACTCTAGATTTCAAATCCCGACTGGCTATAAGATTTTGTTTTTGCCCGTCCTATTTTTTTTTTTGCCCCTTCTTCCCCTCGTCATTACTTTTTTGCCTCCATTGTCATTCTCTTTACTCCACGATGTCAAACGAACGAACGAACGAGCAAACGAACGAACGAACGGTAACTCTCC
>LT554417.1:849027-875484 GCA_900079185.1 Absidia glauca
TACCAATAAAAGTATACCAATTCTTTGCCCATACCCTTCCGCTACTATCACTGATACTTTTACACAGCTTGGCCGTCTTTGTCCACCTCCATTTGCTTACTTTTTACAGCAGTTTAGTCATTTCCTTTACAATAGCTTGTTGCCATTAGACATTAGCTTAACTACGACGCCAAACATATCCTGTACCACAGCCCTTTAGTAATATCCCATCAATAAAGCCTACTTGAATCATCCTACGAAAGACGTTTCTCAAATCCATAACCATGACAATACCATGTACTTTAGGAAGACCAAACTACAGATGAGTAGCTCATCATTGACAACTCTTACAACACCATTGGTTTACTAGTTGTAATGAATCTAATGACATGTACATGATCGTAAGGTCTATCTTCGCAACTGTCAAGTACCATCAGATTCCTACCATTGGATCCTCCCAATGGTGAAATCTTGTCTGCATGGTGAGCCATTTCTCATTAACCTAGGCACGGCGGAGTTTGAAAAATGTCCATAGTACTCAAGCGTAGAGGCGAAGGGTGTTGGCCTATGCTTGTTACCGCCTTGGGCTCCACATTTCAAAGTGGTTGAATCTCAATTTTAATGGGATGTGCATCCTCTCACGGCCTTTTTGAGCGGACCGTTAAAGTTTCAAGGCAGGTCATTCACCAGGCTAATGACCGTTCACCATCACAGGCCATCACCTTTCCCCCGCTTGAGTAGAGTCATGACCTCCACATTTCAAAGTGGTCGAGTCTCAATTCTAATTGGACGGGCATGCTCGTACGGCTTTAGTATGCCGTGCAATTTGGAGGTAGGAAGCGGAGATTGAAAAGTATAAAGCATCGCCTTTTTCCCTCACTCCTTTATTTGCCTCTTCTTTGCTTCCTTTTCACTTTTTTCTTTTAATCGACATTTGGCACCGCACCACGAACGACTCACTTTCAACACAAGGACCTCAAACGACGAACGCAGCGTAACTCTCTCCTTCTCACCATCTTGTCCATCTTTGTCTTGTCATGACTAACACATGCCTTTTGCATCATTGCTCCTTTTTTCTCAGTAGATTCTGATTTGATCAGCCCTCGCTACAATGGTACTCTCCCTGGTAGTCTAAAGTGCACTTCTCCACGTCAGCATCCTTTGTATTAACTCGACACCTCACCTCTTCAATCTTAGTTTTTTCCTGGAATGGGCTATATCATAAGGTACACAAAGCGGAATGATCGCTCTTTTGCATACTGATCTTACTCTTTAGCGCGCGCATGCACTTCCGGACAATGAAATAAAGGTAGGCATATTCAAACTCTTCATCACTCTGCTTGTGTGTGTCTGCTCCTTTGGATGTACTAACCTGATTCTTCTGATTAGTTTGCCCACGTCCTCCGCCGGACATGACGCACAATAAAAGGATCTTGTATTCTCGCTAAAAAGACTGTGATGGACATTTTGTTATTAGGCCCATAATTTTTGAGGCGGGAGGTAATGTAGATCCATATGCATCTGGATGGGACAAATAGGATGGCATTAACAAAAGACAGTACCTCATTGCAGCTGATCAGAAACCTGGTATAGTGTATTTGAACAATGGCACATGGTGATCAAGGACAACGGGAAAAGACAGTGCCTCAATCTTTGCTGGAATCCTTCTGGTTGAAATTCCTCCCTTCTTTACTTAGCATTAGCGATTCGTATAGAATTAGTTTAGCCTCGTTATATCTACCCAATAAAGGTCCCTTTTTTTTTGACTTTATCAATAGGTTGAAAGCCAAGATGCAAATGGGGGAATGTTTAGTGGGTATCAGTCATATATGGTCACCAATGGAATGATGTTTGGTCATGGTACCTCATCCAAGATGAATTCATCCCTCTTCGTTACTGGTAAGGAACCCGTTCACATCAGCCTGATCATGTCAGCCATTCATGCAAGTTCCACCACCCGATATCACTTACACATTTAGAGAAATCCTGGTCCTCACCACCCACCCGAAACATTAAATGTAGTACTAAAAGCTAGTATAACCAATAAACAGTCAAAAAGGAGGAAAAGAAGGTCCTATGGGAGAAGAAAATTTACTTGCCTTCTAAAGTAAAGGTTCATTCCGGCATGTATGCTTGAGTAATTTAAACTCCGCTTTTCAGGGGTACAAAAAAGCTGAGCAAAACCAAACTTTTACAATGAAACGTTAACGGTGAGAAGAAGATCGACTGGCCTTAATTAGCTATTGCTAATATGAAGGTATGGCTCACGGGAGAGGTAAGTGCAGATAAAAAAAAAAGTTTATTCCGAGTGGACAATGACCAAACAACAAAGAAATGGCCCAAGGAACTAGGTACTAAGCAAAAAGGGGGAGGGGAAGAGAGAAGATGCTAATAGTATAGATCACTACAAGACCCAAGAAATGACTAAAAGATAGGATAGTGCGTTTAAGATATAGTGGGTTGGGTGTCGAAGAGAGACAACGGGGTTCACGCTTGACAGAGAATGGACAGGGACGGCTTAGGCGGGGTAATACACAGTTGTATACCTCGGACAGTAAAAAGTGGTAGGGTGATGATAGTAATAGGGCGATAAATGTTGAGGATAACCATAGGGAAGCGGTATTTGCCCATAATGCCCGCCATAATACCTTGATCTACACCCATGGCGCCCACATAACTGAAGGCAGCGCCCATACTATGGTTTATGCAATCGAAAATGAGTCGCTTTATTACACTATGTAGCTTGACATTACCTGGTGGTTGTAATAATAATAGCCATCATCGATGGTACTTTGCCAACTACCCATTGTATGTAAAGTGAGAAGGAAAGAAAGAGAAAGGACGAAGATATAGTATCTTGTTTGTCGGCATTTGAAATAATGTCGATCAAAAAATTCAGCCAATAGGAAGAGGGCTCAAAGATTTCAGTGATTCAAAAGGGCGGCCACTTGCATTATGGGTTTGTTTATTCCTTTCTTTCTTTCTACTCCACGTCATGTCCGCTACTCTTTCACAATGCTTATGGCAGCGCCGATGCAACAAGTATAACACCTCGCGATCTACACTCTCCAACAAATTCAGTAAGGCATTAACCTCACTTGTATCCAGCCAACTCACCATTCAGCTCTCGTGACTTTGTAGGTAGGCAGGTTTATGGAGATCCCTTCTTTTTGAATCGAATGGTCTTGGATGAATCTCTGCAATCGCCCATGAACGACATTGTAACTTCGCTCTGGTAAGTCAATCATTAAGATCCAAGTGGAAAAAGCTCACTCTTTATAGTTGGTCAGGTGAAGGCGACTACTTGCTTTCTGGTTCCTGTTCAGGTCAGCTATACCTCTGGAACACTTTTGATTCAACGCAAAGGCGCACCATTAATTCATCGACTGGTAGGTAAACGGCACTAAACAACGGGTGACTTTATCCACAAACTCACATTTTCTTTTCTTTCGTACCGACCACAGAACACAAATCGGCCGTCCATTCTCCCGCCTTCATATCGAACCACCGCGCTATCTGCAGCTCAGAATCAGGCCCCATCTGGCTTTGCGATCTTGAATCTGGCCACTCCATTGCAACCTATCCATGCTCAAAAGCCAGTACACGCCTAGAAATGAATGGCAGCGACGAAGTATTATCATGCTCTGAAGACGGTAAGGTTGGTGTCACCGTGCTAACTGGCATGTGAATAACATTCGTCTCACTTATTACGTAGGCATCATTCGACAGTTTGATCTTCGCGAGCAGCACAGGTGTGATCCGGAATCAGAATGCCGCGCCTCTATGATCCTTGATTATCGCCAGCACACCACAATCAAGGGCGATCCCGTGCGTCTCCAAAGTATATCGATCGATCCCTTTGCCCCTCACTATTTTGCCGTGGCGGGGTCTCAAAATTATGCCTATTTGCATGATCGACGAATGCAGCACACTTCTTCCTTGGTCAAACTCTTTGTCAACAAGAACGGTACCGCCTTCTCGGGAACTAGCCAAAATGAACTTTGTTACGGCAACATTTGCAAGTTTAGCAGCACAGAGTCAGGCTCCGTAAGTCGTGCGTGAAAATACTAAATGGACTCCGACTCACCCCTATCTTTTTGTACTTTTAGCTGCTGGTAAATTGGTCTGATGATGATATCTATCTCTTTAACATTTACGACGATGGAATGTCAGTAACGGCGACTTCTCAGGGTGATGAAAGCGATACTACCTTCAATGTGGTTCAGCATCGACGTCGCTACACAGGGCATTTGAACCCTTGGGTGGTAAGTTTTGATCTGATGCACGGGTGGCAGCATATGCAAAAAATAACTCTTTAATTTAGAATGACGAGTGTGTTGGCTTCTATGGCTTAGACGAAGAGTATATCATATCAGGCACAGACGACGGTATGATCTTCCTATGGAACCGAGCGAATGAAAAGGTGGTGCAAATGCTCACGGTTGACCGCTCCCCAATCACTGGCATCAAGGTAGAAGAGTAGCAATTGGAAGGAGATTATGGGGCTAATCATTTGCACTGTAGGCTCATCCAACCCTCCCCCTATTGGCAATCACTGGCTCTAGCTCTATGATAAAGCTCTACACGCCAAGATCAGCACCATCACTAACATCGCCGTCCACACATCCTTTTTCCGAGTCCTCCTATGCCACCACCTCACACATGTACGAAGCTGATATTCTTATAAATAGGAATGAACGTCTCAAACATGGCAACCCTTCTCATCTCTTTAACCACTTGATTCGAAACGACAGCGATCCTCCTCCGTGCTATATTCAATAGGATAGTATGACCCCCTTATGACCACTAGTGAAGTTTACCTCTTAATGATTACCTAAATACGCCTAATAAAAACAGCTCATCGTCTTATCTGTATCTCGTTACCTTGTTGAAGTGACCACGAGTGGTGGTATAACTCACCCTGCATCCCACACCCGGTGAGGTTTTGTAGCGTATGAAATCCTGCATTAGTTTAAACGACTTTTCTATTAAAGTACTCAGTTGGGTTACCCTGGCAACTGTCAAAAGTGACAGCCCCTGAAGATCCCACTCAATACCTCTGCCATTCAACTCCGCTTTCCGGGCGGGGTGTGAAAATGCTACAAGTCTCCACTTTTTCCACAAATTTTAAACATTGTACAAGCGATGCGTAGATAGACCGTACGGTCGTCACATGTCACTAGATTCATTCCAACGATGTTTCAAATGTTGTCAATGATGAGTTACTCATCTGTCGTTTGGTCTCTATAATGTACATGGTCTTGTCATGGTTATTTATTAGACAAGTCTTTCGGAGAATGTAAAAGTAGGCTTTATTAATGCAAGAGGATTATATAAGGCTATGGTACAGACTATGTTTGAGGCGGCAGTTAGACTAATGTGTTAATAGCAACGAGTTGTAATGGGAATGACTAAACTGCTGTAAAAACGAGGCCAATGGGGATGGACAAAGGCGGCCAAGCTGTGTAAAAGTATAGCGATAGTAGAGATAGGATTCTAACCACATGTACATCCAGTCCTGCTGCCAGCGAGCCTATATTCGTTGCCATCTCATTCGATCTGCTAAGAAAAAGAAGATTAATGATGGAAGATGTTGGTGTTAGCAATGTAAGAGACGGAATGCTGAAAAGGAGACTTACCCTTGCTGTCATCGTTATGGGTCGTCTTGTATAGTTCGTGTCAGAGGGGATGCCATGGCAAAGCCCATGGTAAGAAAAAAGTGACGGGGAAGGAAAGAAGAAGTAAAAAGTAAAGAGTTGAGGAAAAAGTGTAGACTTATAGCATTTTCAAACCCCGCCAACTTCCCGTGCAGCCAGAATTAGAGGTTTGTCTAAGATGAGAGAGAGCATAAATGTGATTCAACAAGTTTATTGATTCATATGAAGATACAAAAATGGTGTGGAGATGAAGATAAGGTGCGGGAAAAGGGGATGTATTCAATAAGAACTATTGATGCTATGCTATGATAGGAGTAAAGGGGAGACTAAATGAGAATGGAGTAGGTGGAGAGGCTAGGGAATAGAATACAATGAGGGACTAAATGAAGATGATAAAGGCGACTAAAGTTTGACACTACGGGAGACATTAGATTTGATACCAGTAGATTCACCACCATAGGTACCAGACAATGGCTTGACAACCTGTCGTACAGAAGACAGCTTCTTCATCTTTTGTTCGTATTGGTGTCGTTTCTTGACTCTGCCGTTTCGGTTTTCCTTCTTGCGATGCGGTGTCAGACCCTTGTTCTTGAGTATCTGGTAGGATGCCAAGCGTTTGTGTCCATCGTCAACTTGATAATTGCTGTCCATCACAGGTGCCCGAGTAGCATCGTAGGCGGCTTGTTTCATGGCCTTCCTTGACGCATTGTTCTTGACGGCCTTGGAATAGTCATCTTGATCATCATCGGCAATGTCACCTTCAGCATCACGTGTATCTTGTTCATCCCAGTCTTGATTATCCAAGTCGGCAGATTTGTCTTGAGGTTGAGCGACACCCTTCTTTTGTCGTTGGTTTCGTTCTTTGTAAGGCAGATCTGAGTCACCTTGGTATTTGGATTGCTGTCTGGCTTGTTTCTATATATATATATATGTATATATAAAGAGGTGTTAGTCAAGCTTGTTTCATGCTATATTTGTCCCGACTTACCGTTTCAATCTTTGCTACATAATCGCGGATGGATCGCTTCTTTGCTAGTTTGTCTTCCATATCCACTTCTTCCATCATATCCAAATCACCAAAGTCATTGTCAGACACCGCACGCTTTCGTTTGTTGGCTTGTTTCTTGAGACTCTTGAATTCCTGTTCGATACTGTCGGCATTTTGATCGTCCTCGTCGTCGTTATCGAAAAAGTCGTCGTTGTCGCTATAAAGGTCGGCTCCGTCGTCTTCTTCGTCGCTTTCTCGGTCAACCGTCTGATTCGCTGCCTTTTTGCTGCTGGCCTTCTTGTTCTTGTTGGACAGAATGGTGGTTTTGTCGGTCGAGATGTTGACGGGTTCATCCAAATGTTCAATAAAGTGCTCCAGTTCAGGTTCGAGTTTGGTTGCCAGCTTTTCCATCTTTTCGATCGCCCCGCGAAGTTCCACCAAAGCCCCAATGACAGGATGATTACGGATATTGTTGGTTCCAGCTGCTTTCAACGACAAGTAGAAAGAGATGTTTGTCAGGTAGTTCATCAAGAGTTCTAATAAAGAGCAACAATAGGGAGAAAAGAGATCAGTCGACTGCATTGAATAGGTTTCTATAGACTTACGGTATTGGAATACGATGAACTTGGCGGCTTCATGGTCTCGTTTTTCGCTCTTGTTGATTTCACCCACCAAGGTTTTCAAATTCAACATGGCTTCGGTCTTGTCCTTGAATTCGTTGAGCAAGTCGAGCAGTTCGGGAGATTCGTTTTGGAGGATCTTGATCTTTTCAGCAACAGGAAGGTTCTTGCGTCGAGCAGCTACTGAAGAGGTCATACTACGTTTGTAAAGACAACACAGTTAGTTTCCCAACACTATTAATCAATAGTACAACTTACTCGAATGAGATATCGTCCAGATCCTTGGTGACACTTTCCACCAGTTGACGATCGGCTTCCTTGTTCGCTTCGGCACCAATTCCCCAACCAGATAGAGTGTCGTCCATGAAATCCGCTTCATCCATATCAGCCAAGCGTTGTTTCTGGATCTTGAGTGCTTCTTCTTCTTCTTCACGCATTTCGTCCAGATCAGATCCTTCGTCGGCATTGTAGTAAGCTTTCTTTGATGTACCCCAAGTGGTTGCTAAGGGAAGAAGAATACGTCTAGTGTCAGTAAGACTGGTCATGCATACGTTGATCTGTACCTTCAGCTGGTTCTTCTTCGTCTTCTTCTTCTTCGGAGGAAGAGTCATCGGGTTGATCGTTGAGGCCCTCCAATCCATAGATTTCATGTTCGCTTAAATCGTCTACATGATGTGTATTTTAAATGTCAGTTAGAAGAAATGTCAAAAGTGATTTGCTTTGAGGATTTCTTACCTTGATCGGATTCTTGAGCATCCAATAGGATATTACCACGAGAATCGTGAACTACAGAAAGCAAATAAAAAGATAGATCAGTAACTGCAGTCCAACCCAGTAAGGGAACGTGCTTGATCATATTTGCTTACATTCGTCTTCAGAATCATGTTCGACATCGTTCCAGGTATTGATAGCGTTTATCTTTCCATCATCCACGACTTGGTTCTTGTCGGATCCTTTACGGAATACAGCAGACTTCTTTTTTCCCATAATGTGAAGAAACAAAAGTGAAAGAAGAGAGAGGGAAAGAAAAAGGTCCAAATCTGACACAGATAGAAAAATGGCTTAGTGGCTTGGTCCTAATGCAAATCGCCGCGGAGTTCGAATTATAAAATGTCGGCATCTCTCAGATTTATGAAGACGCTCTCCTTCCTTCTTTTCACTTTGCCTTACAGATCAACCCACCATCTACTACACAAGTGCTGATATGAATCGACTTTGTACCATCGCTGTCTGTAACATAAGGTAACTACATATTTTGGGACGACTAAAAAGAAATTGAACCACAGCATTCACCTTCAGGTATTGGGCAGTAGGGCATTGGGTTTGCGACAGGTAAGAGGGGCTTCTTGCGACTATGTTTGGGCTGGACAGGACAAGGCCAACGCAGGATGAAGGTGTTGTCCACAAAGTAAGTTACGTCAAACAATCTGACAGGAGGACTAATTCGAATTTGGCGAAGACTAGGTACACAAGCAGGCACTAGCACATCTGAAACAAGAAGCGCTGACTCTGTAGGTAAAAAGAGGGAATGGCTAGGGGGGACAAAAGAAGAGAAAGGAGAAAAGTGGGGGAGACAATGTGTTCGTTGGACGGGGAGTGAAAATGACAAGAAGATAGTGCAACTAGACTCACACTTGATCCATTCTGTTTAGGTATGCGGGCTATGGTGACTACAATCAGGGACTCAAGGATCAAGATAGAGGGCATGATTCGGAGGCGGGGCTCTTGACGGTAAGCAGAGAGAATAGGAGGGATGTAACAACAGGATATTCTGCAAACTGGGCGTGTTAGTATCACTTTTATAGCATCCAAGCTCATCACGGACGACAAAGGATCTTGGGCAAAAAATACTTGTGTCGTAGATGGGTTGGTGTACTCTGATTACATTGTAGATAAGCTCTTTAGGATAAAGTCATGGATGGTGATCTCTGGTACCCGAATCTCTTATGCGTAGTCAATCAACAATATGCGATCGAATCAACCAGCTGTCTGTGTGTACTCTCAAAGTGGACTCCTCACCCTCTTCACTCTGGAGAATTGGATCTCTCACCATTTAGAATACTTAGTTATTAATCCCTTGAATCCCCTTCGAGAGCCTTGCCCCTTTGGCTCTACTCACTCTCCCCCCTTCCTTCCCTCAACTGTCGCTCTTTGAATTATAGACTCTTCCCCTCTTCGAAATAAAGATCTCCCTTAACATCCTTATTCTATCAGTGATAAATGACTTCTCCTATATCGAATGCATAGAATGACTTATGAATAGACTTAGATATGGGTGTGTCCATTAGCTTTTGTTGATGATTTTGACGGGACTAATCTTGCTTAAATGAACCAGTCAGGGGTTGCGCTACTGGGTCCTAAAACAGAAAGGAGGTAGAAGTTTATAGTTGACAAGGCCATCCAATCACATTCTTGCCATTCGAATAGCATTCTCTTTCATTTACAAAAGACAACAAGGTAGATGAAGATGATAATCCCTTTGGGAACCTTCAATGGGGAGGTCATGTCCCTATCCAGAACGGGATAGCTCTTCTTCACTCGTATAAATAGCCCAAAGGTTTGTCAACTTGACAAATATCTTCCATCTTCATTCCATTTTCATTTGGAATCCCTTCCTGAATACATACACTACTTTTCATTCTAATCCCACTATCATGATGCATTCTTCGTCAACCTTTACTCTTCCTCCCATTTCAGACTTGTTCCCACTTCCCGGTCGGCGTTTGAATAATTCGTCAATGCAAAATCATCATCCCGCTACTGCCAACTATAATGCAGCCCGAATGCCCACATCTATGAAAAACCTCAACACGAATGCAAATCATCACTTTCACTATCGCGAAAGCAGCGGTGCTAGAAGCAAAATAGCCGATTACTACCCTCCTTTGAAGGCCAAGCGCAAGAGGGCTTCCCCATCGCAACTGTCGGTGTTGAATCGGGTTTTTAATCAAACCTACTTCCCATCTACCGAGCTGAGAATCGAACTAGGCAAACACTTGGGCATGAGCCCTCGAACGGTGCAGATTTGGTTCCAAAACAAGCGACAGTCATTAAGATCAAGAACCCGACGGTTTTCCTTTTCCTCCACAGAAGCAGATGAGGAAGAGGCCGAAGAAACCGCTGCCTCGGTTTATTACGCCCAGCAAATGTACCACTACGACATGTCTGGGTGCCCCTCCTCTCCTCCTTGGACACCTACTGGTGGATCTGGATCCTTTGCCAACGATAGTGACAATCCGTTTATTTTTCCTCCCCCATCTACCTCATCAGGTTCGTCGCCTGCAGGATCGGCATCCCCAATGTCAGCCTCTTCGCCAGTGATGGTGATGGATCAAGACGAGCACCATCGCAAAATCAATCTTCCTCCATTGCGTTTACATACAAACCACTTTTACCCATCAAGTCCAGGGACAGTTATGTACCCTAGTCCTGTTTCAAGTGATCCGGTCTTACAGTAGGCTCTCTTCTCTCTCTCTCTCTCTCTCTCTCTTTGTGTTTTAAACTCCGCCCACAATCATTCTCGATTGTTAATCTTCCCTTTCTCTTCCCCCCCCATTTATGTTATCTTAATTATAGTTCACAAAGTATGTATGCATTTTATTCTTCGATTCTTGATTGAGTCTCTTATCCTTATACCGTGCCAGATTGAGTTATGTTTCGTTCCACCCTACCCCTTTTATGTTGTCCTAATTGCCAGTTATACCATCCCATGTTTATCTTTTACCATTCTAATAATGTATATGTCTTATTTGATGATCTCTCAAGATCACTTTTACTATTAAAAAAGCACTTCATTCCCATACTTAAAATTAGCATGAATGGAGGGGGGGAGATCATCCAACTTTTTTCAAACCCCGATTTATCTTTTTGCATGAATTTGATTTGTGAACGCCGATCCGACCCCCCTATTATTCACGAATCCTCAATGGAATCTTTTCAAACTGGGGGGGGTGGATGCGAAGAAGTAGAGTTCACGATACCCACGGAAGGGGCTGGAGAAAGTCAACAACAGGATATCCCTGATTGTACAAAGTTGGAAACTGGTTTTCTTTTTAATCCTATTGACATGCGCTCTAGCGCGCGAAAGGAGTAGACAGTGAAAAGGTCACATATGCACAGGGCTGCCTTTTGTGATACATGAAAAGGAGTAAACGAGGCTCAAAAGAAACTCGACGCTTTGTTAGTGGGGGGAGGTGCTGTACCTTTTGCTGTAGGGATCGTTTATGCATGATTTGTCTTTTTTTGTCCCCCCCCCTTTTAGTGATGATAGGGCGCCTCCTATTTCTTCCTTCTTATTAACTGACTTGATTTTACTGTTGTTGTATGCCTTTTTTGCAATGCTACTTTTATGGCGATAGTTTACATTAAATATGGATGATCGAAATGAAAATAAAGATGAACTAGTAGAGTCGATCTGTGTACATCATTTGATGAAAAAGATGGCATGATCGCCCATCTCCATGGCAACGCACAAGCTGAACTTGACATATGACCTGCACTCCGAAACGCCACCCCATTGTAGAGGGTAAAAGCAGAGTCATGAGATCACCTAGCATAATGATCCATCAAAACTCGTGCTCCCTTGTTCATTCAAAGGAGGTCTGATGCAGTCCCAGTGACTTTTTTCTTCTTCAAGTAGTCAACCCATGCATAGTAACAGGCCTGATGAAAATAAACTAGCATGTTTGCTTTACGTAATAACTTTATCCAACACAATGGAGGAACCCCCGATTTCAAACAGCGATTATGATAAAACCGTGCCCAATACCCACCAACATTACCCCTGAATCCTAGCTCTGTGGCCGTCAAGGCGACTTTTTCCCACCGTTTCATCGAGAAACAAGACATCCGTTCGTCAAAAGTTGAAATAAAGAATGTCATACGGGACAAAGGCTACCTCCCACCCCCTTCGTCCTTCGCAAGCACTTGAAACCTTCCATCCTCCTATCCAACTTTACGAATCTGCACCTCCTAGTGCCTTTTTTCCTCCCCATGCTTTCCCTGCGTTGTTTTCAGATGATCTATACAGACCACTTTCATAGTGTCCTCTTTTGATCCACAAATAGACTTGCATCATTCATAACCAGCACCCATGTCAGTAAGGAGGAGTTTCTTCACGAGGATTCAATGCGAGTCAAAATAATCCCCGATCTAGGCCTTTCTTTATTAACGTACACTAACCTCTATACTAATGCCTAATGTCTACTGTACCGCTACGCCTTGATATAATACCACTTTTGATCCTGTTCCGCCGGTTGCTCGTCAAGGCCGTTTTGTGCCTATCAATAGCATTCAAGTGAGTATGCCAAAGTGTAAGAGCATGATTGTTTTGTGTGCAGATGGAGAAAGAGGTGGTGACTTACCGGAGAGACATCTGACTTGCATGGCGGTGTGTTCGTCTTGTAGGGTGAATCATGGACGGTGGAGTTTGTCCTATTGTCATCAACACAATTTCACCTCGACATTAGCTTTTTCTACCCATGCTTTGCCTGTTTTCTAGCTGCTTACAGTGAGAGACCGTTCGATCCATTGCGTTCATCCTTGATCAGTCTGCGCCAGGCTTCATGTGTTTCAGCAACAACCGAGAGAGCATAATCCTGTCGAAAAAAGTCAGTTCTCCCGCCCAATGTATGGTTCTCCGCCCCATCTTACCTTGTTTTGACAGGCCCCATCAAATGCAAACTCGTTCTCGGGTTTCCCATCGGGGATCTTGTAGATCTTGAACCATCGTCTAGTGGCATCAATGAGTCCTGGGAAGTGTTGTTCAATGTCGTTTGTATCTACAAGTGTCATAGAGAAAAGAAAAAAAAAAGTTAGCCCGACATTCTGCATGATGTAGGCACACTTACCGTTGATTTGATTCGCCAATGGGTCGTTCACATCAATAGCCAAGAGCTTCCAGTCCGTTTCACCTTCATCCAAGAGAGCCATCACACCTAGTACCTTGACCTTTTTGATCTCCCCAGAGTGGCCCACATGTTGTCCTATTTCACATACATCCACCGGATCGTTATCGCCTTTTGCTTGCGTATCTTCGTTTGTCATGTCGGGGTCTTCCCAAGTCTTTTTATGAAGATGGTAAACAAGTTCTCAGGTTAGTGCACAAGACCCAGCACCACCATTTCATGCGAGTTACCTGAGGAAGCGCACCGTAGTTCCAAATATAACCCTTGTAAGGGAAACAGTTACGCACAAACCGGAGTTTGCCCTTTTTGACGTCTTGCTTGATAGGATTGTGCAGCTCTTTTGTGCTGATCTATATAACAGGGGGTTGGTCAATATAAAAGTGACAGTGGGGTTGCTCTTCAATACCTCGACTTTGCCGTTCGTCCACCTAGGGATTTCCACCACCATGTTGACAATGGACTTGTCTTTTTCATCAGGATATAGGGGAATGTCATGGAAGGGAGAGACAATCTTGCCTTCGTTTTCTATCGGAAGGAAAGGAAAAAAAGTGAGCAAGTAGTGTTGGGCAAGCAGAAAGTGTCTTACCAAAGAAGATACGGTGACCAGAGGTGAAGGGTTTCCCAACAGCAAAAGACTTGACGGCCATTGTCCTCGTTATCACCATGTTCCAAGGTGTAGCGCTACATGCCACCGATCGGCGTAATGCGAAAAAAGGCACATTCATGATTGTGGAAAGAAAAGAAGAAGAGAAAGAAAAAGGCATGGCTGTTTTGAATTTGACATGATGTGGCGAAGCGGAGTTTAAAATTGAAATATAAGTTTTCAAAATGCAGTGGCAACTATTTTTTCTTCTCTCTTTCATAAAACCATCTTTAATGCGACCAGACGAACACAAATCAAAGGAATCAAGACGCTACCAACAAAAGAAGAAGAAGGAAGGGGACACCAGTGCTTCAGAAATAGCGGAGGCAAGACGTCGACGAGCAAAGGCGAACGATAAAGGAACAAGTGTGGCAGCCATCCGACGCCGAAATGGTGAACTACCGACCTTCAACGCACCGTCAACCTCAGCCGATACACCTCCCACCATCAAAGCGGCACAATTCTCTCGACGGAAGGTCACCAGCAATCAAGATAGGTATAAGGAAAGATCGCTACAAGGTAAGAAGAGAATGAACAGGGCATGTGAACATGTTGATCGGCTTACCTTTTTCTTATGGGTGACTTTTAGACGACATTGATCAAGACGCTGAATTGGGTATCGATCGCGAAACAACAGACTTGGTGGCCATGCTGGACGATGCGGAAGGTCACCTCACAGGCGGCTCGACCTACTTTAAGTTCAAAGAAGAGCAAGAGCTATCCGGTGCGAATCGTGACGAGGTAACCCGAGCAGATGACGATCCGGGCTTTCTTCAGGGGCTAACTATTCTCTTTTTAACGTAGATGTACCGGGATTTGCTTCAAGTGGACTTTGCCGCCCTAGAAAAGAAGTTTGAGCAAACGGAAACAAGGATTTTACTTGGCTTATCCACCGATGATGTAGACGCTGTAAATGGACGGAACTAAGCAAAAAGCAAGGCAACTAAATATCTCTTTTATCTTGTATAGATCGATTATGCATTCGCACAAGATTACATCGGCTTGGACAAACCCCTGATACCCGCTACGAACAAGACCTCGCAAGGTGTGGTCATGCTCAAATCTCAGACTCCTTCCATGGCCCAACAACAAAATTCAAAAGAAGATGGCTTGTACCTTCGCAACGATCGCCAGCGGACACTTCCTCTGAAGAAGCCTCAAGAACAGAACCAATCGGTCATCGACTCAAAAGGTAGGAATCCCTCACTACATCTAAGGACATTTTGAAAAAGGGTGAACTAACATCCTTGTCTTGTATAGTAGATGACAAGGAAAAGGAGCTGGATATGCTACTGGGTCTAGGGTCAACGAACACACGCACAAAACAGCAAGGTAAATCTCGGGGCTAGAAATAGATACAAAATGGGATGCTCATCTGATGGCCCAATCACTCGAAATAGATCTGGACAAAACAGCACCAAGGGCCACCCCGTCGCCAAAAGTACCAAAACCTGGATTTCCAAAGCTTAAGGGTAACAGCCAGCAAGTGGAAACATGGAGAGACAAGCCTAACTTGTTTGATTACATAGTGCCTGGATCATCATCGCCTCAAACTGGACAATCGAAGACTGAAGGAACCGTTGACGATCAAGCTTGGCTGGACGACCTCCTTGGATAGTCTAGTGATTTACATAGTACATGAACTTGCAACGAGCTTTGGCTAATAAAAATACAACGATCTGAACAAAGGGGAATAGATGGGGAAGAAGGAATGGTAAAGCAGAGAGATCCACAGTAACACACACTTGTGCGCTAAGCGGGGACGTTTTTATATGGAGGTCTATTTACTGGTTGACAGCCCTTGCGATTAGGTCCTTCTTTTTACTAGCTTCGTTTATCACCCACACTGTAAAGGATGCGGGGGAGGGGCAAAATGAAGGTATGGGATGACTTTGGGAAGAGAAGAGCATATCCTGAATTTTGCGGGTATACCATAGTTCAAACACCGCCAAGCGACGAAGAAGACAACAAAAAAAAAAAGGGTCAGGGCTAGGCACACCGGGTGATTTGTACCGCTACATATCAGAGTCTCTAAGATCACTGGAGCTTATGCAAAAGAACAAAGTCATGTCAAGTAGGTTTTTTATTGACTGAATGAGACTATACTACATGTCCTAGGGGGTGGCAGTGGGTTTGTCATGAAGTGACTAATCTAGTGTAATGAGCTAAGGAAAAGGAGAAGAAGAGCAGGCCAGTGTTATACAGAGTATCAGTAGTAGTAGTTGCATCGAATGGGTCAAGGGATAGTGCACTTTATCGGTATATTGGCTAGGGAATCTACCATGGACAAGAAAAAAAAATTCAAGGGTTTCCCCATGTTTTTTACATTTGAAAATTTTAAAAAGAGCCTTTTTGGGCGACATGAAGCAGTGGTGAAGTCGGCATTAGCATCGTCATCGTCCCTATTGTCGTCGTCATCGTTGTAGCCGATCTGGTGTCAAAAGAAAGAGGAGTGATGCAAAAGGCAAAAAGTTAGTAATGGTAAGCAAAAGATGAACATGACGTGAGAAGGGGAGAGTTACCGTTCGTTCGTTCGTTTGCTCGTCCGTTCGTTCGTTCGTTTGTCGTCGTGGAGTAAAAAAGAATGACAATGCGGTAAAAAAGTGATGACGAGGGGAAGAAGGAGCAAAAAAAAGAAGTGACGCAAAAAGAGATCTTTTGTAGCCAGGGCGGAGTTTCAAATCCAGTAAGGGCTTCCCACATTCCGTGCGCCTAGTCCTTCATCTTGTTGCAAACTCCGCCATTCATGCAAAACAAGGTGGATCTTTTCATAAGTTCCGCTATCAACTGGTTCTTTTCTATCTACAATAAGTACTGATTCGAAACAATACCCTTCATATCAAACTTATCATTGACTAAAGCACATGGACATGACTTGTATAGCTCAATAACGAGAGAGTGCACTCACTTTACTCGCATTCACCAAGTGTATGATCCGTTCTTATCAGAATATGGACAGCTCTTCTAGAGGTGAACGACACTACAGCCGACACTTGGCAAGTGATTTCTGTTGCGTTACACAGCTCTGCCACTGGCACTAGAATGTCTGATTCATCTATGTCGAGGACTAAAGTCATGTGCGAACCGAGGGCCTCACCTGAACATGGAAAATATAAGCGTCTTGCATTGATTGATTCTTCCAAGATAAGACATTACAACACCAAGGAAAAGTGTTTGGATTCCATGTCGTACGGGAGCGGCGTTTTAAATTGTATACCCTCTATTCATGCATATCCTTCACATGACTTTTACCCAGCCTCTCTCTTGACGCAGCGTTTTAAAAAAAAAATTCACATGACTTTGAGCTCTGTATTTCATTTCTGACAGTACCAATGCAGCAAAGTAGAGAAGTAGGATATGACATGCTTGAGGATACATGCTGCATTTGAGACTACTTGTAATCGTTTCAAAGAGAACTCTATTAACACGTTGCGCCCGCGGGAAAGGAGTGTTTCGTAGTGAGATTTTCTACTTCAGCATCGTAGAAGCGCCCAGAGGATCCTATCGACTTGAAGAATGTAGATACTATTGTATCTGATAGGTGGTTTGAAATGAAAGGGAGGACAAATGTGCAATGGGGCGTGTGTTGAATCTCTCTATACTGATTGGCTGAATTGCAAAATGCCCCTTACTTTTCAATCGCCGATTACACAAATTGACTTTTGACCTTTTCTCTTTCTTTTTCTTTCTTCTTTCCCTCTTCTTTTGAAATTTACAAGGAATGGCTATGAATGAAGTTAAATCTACGGAATGCAACATCTCTGATTACGAGGACTCTATGGATCTGGATTACGAAGGACTTTCTTCTGATGGCAACATTACAAGCAGCGACAACGAATCTGTGGATCAAGCTGAAAGATCCGTCGTCGATTACTTTGACCCGACAAAAGTCACTGCAGCTCTCCCTTTGCTTCCTTTCGACAATCAAGTAGGCGGCCATGTCTCATTCTTTCGTTTTTCGAAACGGGCGATCTGCAAATTGGTATCTTGGAAGGAACAACGATTCTACGAACATTTGGAGGCGATGCATCCGGAACTCTTGCCCTTCATGTGTCAATACCTTGGAATCCTCAATGTCACATATAGGACTCAGCAGCAACAGCAGCAACAGCAACCCCTTTTACCCGAAGTATCCTTCGACAAGAACAGACATCTCTTACGTGATTGGCGCGCTTGCCATGGGAAGAAACGATCCTCGTCCAATACAACCCAACCTCACCGCACCTTCCAGGAACAAGTCTTACATGAAGTCTTCTCACCAAAAGCACTCAAGGAGCGATTACGATTTGTCGATCGTTGGAAACAGGAACAACAGCAACAGCGACAGCATTGGCGACAACAGCGACGACAACGACGACATTTGGAGGCGGATTGCTCCCGACTGGTGAATTCTTCTTCTTCTTCGTTACCATCATGTTTGTTACAAGATAAAGATGCATCATCAGCTTGGGATTCAGGTGATATGATTTTATTGGGCCGATCAGCACCTTCGACCAGTCAATTTGATCCGTCTTCTGCCAGTCAAACAACAACGAATGCAGATCATACACCTCTTGAAACTCCGCACGCCGCTTTAGGATACGACACTATCTCCGACTCACAGACAACTCCTAGAAGCAACAACAACTCCAGCAATGGCAGCGATCTAGAGGACAATATGTTCGTATTGGATGACATGGATAACAACGACAGTGGAAGAATCGATAGAAAGCGACAGATCAGTGATGATGCCTACACCTTCTACAACCGACAACCGACACGGAGCAGGATCCATGCCTTCCCAGCCACCTCGCAGCCTTTACCGCCCTCACCACCCTCACCCACCCTTGATTTGGCCGACTCACCTCTCGTCGATCCTTCGTCCCTCCACGACACACTAACGAAATCATGGACAACAAGGGCAATTCCTGACAACCCATGGTCTCTCCAGGTCTACCAAAGGGATTTACAGCGGATGCAACACCAGTACCAGTCGGACTCGGGAAAACGAAGAACCCCTGGATCAGCAGCCGTCTCCATGGAAACACACACCAAGAAATTCATCCTACTCGAAGATCTGACGGACGGTGTCAAGTATCCCTGTGTGTTGGATTTGAAAATGGGGACCCGCGCCTATGGTATTGATGCCACACCTGCCAAGATGCGAAGCCAGTCTCTGAAATGCGAAAAGTCGACCAGTAAAGCGCTCGGTGTCCGAATATGTGGCATGCAGGCAAGTAAAAAAAGAAGGGGCTGGTAAAGGATTTATGGACTCTCACGTTTGTTTGTTTTTTGACAATGACAGGTCTATGATATCCAGAAACAAAACTTTTTGTTTCAAGACAAGTACTTTGGACGCACATTGACACCAGATACATTTGAAGCAACTTTGACAAGATACTTGGACAATGGTCAAGGATGCCAGATTCACTATATCCCGCCCCTCTTGCGCCGACTTGGACGACTAGCCAGCATCATCAAAACCATGAACGACTATCGATTCTATACTTCCTCGCTACTAATGATCTACGATGGAGATGCTGCCAGCACGCGGGGAATCGATATGCGGATCATCGACTTTGCTCACTGTGTAACTCCACAAGAAGTGCGGCTGCACCGACGGAACCCCGATCAATGCCCTTGCACCTTCCCTCCCCGCCACCAAGGCCCTGACTATGGCTATCTTTTGGGTCTCAAATCATTGGTGTCTTACTTTGAATCCATTTATATCTCGCATGGTGGTGACCCTGCCTTTGTTACTTTAGAGAACCGGCATGTCTTTGATGATTTGAATGATCACTAGTTTATTCCACCCTCCCCTATTACTTTGTATAGTGTACTTTAATCTTGAATAAAAAAACCCCGATGATTGGTAGATTATCCACTTGACTTTATGAATGCAGGTAGAAAGGTTGAAGGTTACAGGCTACACGTCAACTGTTTATTGGATTTCTGACCACTGTACTGTACAATGCATCAACTGATCATCAAAAGATGTGCTTGGCTTGAAAGTCTAGCGTATCACTAGCTTATTACATGTAACGGCGGATTTTCATTCGTGCATGAGAGAAATTATTCAGACTCCGCTTATCGAGCCAGTGGAAAAAGCGCTCTTGGAATTACAAAGGATGACTCTTTTGTCTCCTTCCTTTTTATTCCTCTTCTTCCCACTTTTTTGCCCCTCTCTCTTCATCTTCTTTACTTCCCCTCTTCTCATTCTCACCTTTATACCTTTCAACCCTCTGCCCATCATGATCCGAAGGATTGGACTACAGTGTCAGAAAAGCTCCCCTGTTTGGCGCCGGAAGTACAAGGTTGGTCATCTTCACGAGCATTCCTTTGCCAGCGTGACAACCAGCAAGCCTTCCCATCTTCCACTCCCCACCAAGGAACCACTCTCGGCCAAACCACCCGAATCGACCAAGGCTGATGCTCCCTACCACTTTTATCAAAACAAGGTGTTGGAACCCTACCTCAAGCAAACGATTCACGCCAATACACTTCGACAGTATATCGTGTTTGGCCGCCATATGACTTCGGATCGACTAGTGACAAGTGCTAACTGGGTGCGTGATGAACTCTTGGTCCGACTCGCCCATCGCATCCGTGACTTCCAGCAACTGCCCTTTATTGTTGGTACCAACCCTAATATCGAATGGAGCTACCGTCTCTATTGGGGTGCCTTTGAAGCCTTGCGGAAAACCCCGACGATCAAAACGACACAAGATAACGATGCTTTTTGTATGCTTTTGGTTAACCTCTTCGAAGATGGACAACAGGTGTTACCGCGAATGGCACTAGGCATCAGTGAAAGTGCGTCTCATTTTAAGCCCCATGACAACGTACTAGATCGATTCCTCAACCGCATGTTACAGGCACGTATCTCTCGACGACTTTTGGCAGATCAGCACCTCGCCCTGACGAAAGCTTGCAGCAGCAATGGTGGTGGATCATCCGTCAACAGCAACAGCAGCAACAAGAGTAGGAATCAAGTAGGGATCTTCAATACTGAATGTAGCGCCCGGGCCATCTTGGATCAAGTCTTGGCTTTGGTCACAAGGCAATACCAACACCCTTCTTCGTTACCGCCCGTCCAAGTCCAGATCCCCGAAAATGACATCATCTTCGCCTATATACCCGACCAATTGCAGCACATTTTGTACGAACTTTTACATAACGCCACAAAGTACACTCTTCTACACCACCACGGGACGACGACGACCTCACTTCCTCCTATCCGTGTCACCATCTCCGCCAATAAAACGGATGTCTTTTTTAGAGTGTCAGATCAGGCGGGCGGGATTGTGATGCCAAAATACGAACGACTGTGGTCCTATCAAGAACGTGCGAACTGTGGCGACTTTACCGACTTTGAACATGTCCCCCTGATGCCGGTCACCATGGCAGATCGGTTTCGACAGCAACAAACGACAGCAAACGGTCCACACCATGTGTCTCTGGGCATTGGTCTCCTGATGAGCCGCGTGTTTGCCGAATACTGGGGTGGCGAACTGCAAGTGATTACCATGGATGGCTATGGCACGGACGCTTATGTACGGATACCAAGGACTGGCCTGTTGACGGAAAATATCGGCATTGATACCACACAGCATCGGGCGCAAAGAAGGAAATCGATCGACCCAACGCCGACGAAACAGCAGCAACATCATCACCATCATCATCTCGTGAAGCACTCCGAGCCCGCACACAACCAAAAGGGCTGGATACTGTCTTCTATTATCACCTCATGAATTAGTTAGCTTAGTTGTTGTTAGTGGAGTATTTGAATCATGTATGTACTTGTAAACTTGTGAAATAAAAAAAGAGGGGCTATGGTTGTATCAGTGCAATAGACGGGCTCTTTATGTGCGTGATTAAAGTTATGCAAAATTGAAACAGGAACGGCGGGATCTTAAATAAAGTGGCACTAGGGCAGAATTAGGAATTTATGAAAACGGGCGGAGTTTGAAATGAAGTGGGCGGCCTGGCTTGACTTTTTAAAAACTTTTGCGATTTCCAGATGTAACTGTTTGTGACGAGTTGCCCTGTTCTTCAAAACCGAGATGGATAACCCACCTTCAAATTTCACATGGAACAAGATGAAATGTATATCTATTGAACGATATCAAAATTGAAGTAAACATGTGCTGTATGCTTCTCTAAGCACTGCACTAAGCCGCAAACAGCGACTGATTCCAGTGGCCCCAAAGTCGGTCATTCATCCAACGAAACTCGAAATCTTTTACATCAGGCGGTAGATGCGACGCACTACTTTCTTCATGTGAAATTTGAGGTGAGGTTTGTTTTATTTTTTACGAGAAAAACCATGTCCAACAAAAAGTGACACTTTTCATGGGTGATAGTCCATCCTTTTTTTCAAAAAAACGGCCGTTTGTAAAAATTCGGCAATTTTCGGTTTTCTGAGCTGGAGGATGCCAGGAACACATACTTCTTGTGTAGATAAAGTTTTAAAGGCAAAGTAGTCAAATCGAAAAGTGAGATCCGTTCATTCATACACTTGGCACACGGTGAAACCCCTAATTGTACACAAAGTCAAAGCAACAGCAGCGGAATCGCGGTTCCTTTGCTTAAATTTGGCATAATGAATCGAGACTGTAGTCATGGAGATGGTTTCAAGTAATTTTTATTGAGTGGAGGAGACTATGATAAAGCTATATGGGAAGGGGGAGACTGTGAAGGTATGTATAGGACTCTAACCTAGTGTCATAACTATGAGAATGAAAGAGGGGAAAGCCATCCAGCGTCTGCAAAAGTGGCAGTGGCAGTGAGCAAAGGAGAGTAAGCAACCGAGTAGTGATGTTTGGCTGTACAATGGCTAAAAAGATCTACAATAGAAAAGTGAGTGCACCCGAAAAAAATTGCGGGGGTTGATTTTTCGTAATCCCTTTGGTCGCAATTCCTAATCCAAGTTCTGATACACTAGCCGACCTGCTCCCTACGGTCCCAACGCCCGTCGTCGCCCTCTCGGGTGCGGACCCTATGAGATTCGGACCTTGACTTTGTGCTAATGAGATCCAGGCGACGCCGACCTGCTCGCTACACTCCCGACGGCCGACGTCGCCCATGGTGAAGAAAAGTGAAGGGTGATGAGTAGAGGTGAATGTTAAAGGAAAGGGGTGATTACCTTGTCAGGGTCGGGCCTTGACTTTGCGCTAATGAGATCTAGGCGACGCCGACCTGCTCGCTGCACTCCCGACGGCCGACGTCGCCCATGGTGAAGAAAAGTGAAGAGTGATGAGTAGAGGTGAATGTTAAAGGGAAGGGGTGATTTACCTTGTCAGGTTCGGACCCTGGGTTCGTGTTAATGAGATCTAGGCGACGCCGACCTGCTCGCTACACTCCCGACGGCCGACGTCGCCTTGGTAAAGAAGAATGAAGAGATGAGTAAAGGGGAATTTTAGTCATTTACCCACCCCGCCAGTCACCCAATATCGGAGTCGCAAATGTGTACATTTTTTTTGTGGTCGAAATTTTTCCTAATCTAAGTACAATAATGTAGGATCTAGTCCTGGTGCCAGAGAGCAGATATCCGCTGTCATCCCATTCGGTCCACTAAAGAAAAAAGTAGCAATGATGCAAAAGGCAAATGTCAGTCATGGGAAGGCAAAGTTGGACAAAATGGTGAGAAGGGGAGAGTTACCCAGCGTTCGTCATCCAAGGTTGTTGAATAGAGGGCGATCCGGTGGTGGTGCGGTGCGAATGTAGATGGAAAGAAAAAAAAATGATGAAGGAGCGAAGAAGGGGCAAAGAATAGGTAGAGAGAGACAAAAGAAATTAATATATAGTGCCAAACGGCGGAGTGTGAAAATTAAACATTTATTGACAAAGGGAGGGCTACTACACTATGTAATTCAGTCGAATCCAACACCAAAGGTCCAGTTATCATGAAGATCATAAGTAAGTTCGGCAGCCTTGAGATAGAGTGCATCGTCAAACCAATCAGGGTCGTCGTTGTAGAGGATTGAGGCTTCAGCACAAGCACGGATGGCCTTAAGACCGTGTTCTTCTTCACCAATGGCCTGATCCAGCACATGCGCCCAACGTCGATGAGGCAGCTGAGGGTCGACATTTCTAAAACTAGGCGAGTCGTATTCCAACAAGCGATCGATCTTGACTTCAGGGCGGCCGACGATGAGGTAGTGTGCAAGGGTGGAGAGATGATGGGCTTGGATCAAAGAGGCGGCTTCTTCTGGGTGCAGATGAGGGACAAGGATGTGGACAAAGTAAGCGGAGGTGAGGGCATGCAGCAGGAAAAAGTCAACACGGACGCCATCGCCATTCTCGCTTTCTTTCGTTGCTGGGAAGCCGGTGGCTCCATGAGTGACCACAGCAGTTGAATAGAGTTCCTTGACACGTGCATCCAAATCTTGTCGAGTTGTCCAGGATTTGTCGTGCTTCCACTGGTTGATGTGATCGTTGAGTTTGGTTATTACACCCCGATGAGAGAATAAGGTCGTGAACTTGTTCTCGTCTTTTGCTTCGATGATATTGTCGAATGATTTATCTTGTCGAATGGTCTGGTAGATATCCAACAGATAAGTCTTGTCGCTGCTGCTTTTCGTTTCGTTGTGTCGGTTGAGAGGGATCGTGGGAAGTGTTTCACGCAGAGATGGGGATTTGCCGAAGTAAGAAGAAAAGCGGTCTTCAGTCATTGCCGCCATTGCCAGACCTTTTATAAGCAGCAACAAAGGGTTCATTAGAATGCGTGTGTAGATTAAGCCTTTTTTTTTCCTTACCTTCAGCTACCTGTTCAGCCAAACCGAACTCCACGCCGTAGCCCACGTGAATCAAAGGATGGTATGCACCGCCCACCAGTCTTGAAAGCATATCGCCAGACCAGACCCAACGCCGAATCGTATCCACTATACCGTGCTGTCCAATTTCATTTTCAAACAAACGTAGGTAGTTCGCATAAGCCTTGCCTTGGCCAAGATAGTCCTTATAATTGTCCCGAGTCAGAGTCACATCCAAAGAAGGTGGTATCTTGCGTTGATAGCTGGCGTGTTTTTGGTAGATCTCTTCCAGTCGTTTTTCGTTAGCCCCAAAGGAGTAGGCAGCAAGTACATGGTGGGTGAGATGGTTGTGGAACTTCTTTTCGTTGAAAAAGACGTCAAATTGGTCGTGGTTGCTTTTGAGAAGTCGATCTACAGTCAATCGGGATTTCGAGGTGACGCCAGGTAGCACAAAGTTGAAGCATTCCGGATTCAAGGGAGTTTTAGGAAGGAAAGCCATTGTGGTGATCAGAAAGTTGGGAGTTGATATAATGTAAGTAAGGTGAAGAAGAGATATAACGCATGGGAAAAGTCGCTGGGGATTCTATTTATATGGGTGAAAATAGTGGCAATGCATGAGATAACCTGGCCAATCATATTCATTCAAATCGACTTACCAATCCATGGCCGTTTGGCAGAGTTTCGGAGTATAAACCCTTGCATTAAGACCCACCGCCATTCCGCGCACCAGCCAACCAAGTAATGCATGACTAACAGTGCCCACCAAACCTGTCGTCATACCCATCTTGCTGCGAGGCGTTTGTTTGCAATATCTTTTGTTGTTGTAAAGGTCGAATCGATGTAGCAGCCGTTCCCACGCTCACTACATCAGAAGGTAACACCAAATGAGGGAAGGGGCTGTCTGTTAGTATGATTAGTCGCCATCACAGATATTATCACACCTTACCTTTCTAAAAGTCTGTAGTTCGATCTCTAGAATCGTAGGGCTACCGAATTAGGTCTATTCGAGAGGGTGTGGCTTAAAGTTAGTAAGTTCTTTCTATCATCTTTGACACTCCAACCTTTGCTCGTTTGAACTTACCACGCAAAGACAAGATTTCGTTAATGAAGAATGGCAGACACTGTAGAAAGGTCGCTCTGGTAACATCTACTGTCAGATACCCTAATAGAGGAGTGTCAAACTATCCATTTAGAAGATGGATGAATGGATGGATGGGTGAGTAAACGGTATTCAACTAATGGCCAGTTCTGCTTTGCCCTGCTTTACCTGGTTTGATTGCAGAGCTTGGGCTCACTATATCAATCGCTCCGGTGGTCGGTTTGTCTTCGTCATAACAAGAGGCGGGGATAGTTGGTGTAGTTCCCTATACATTGTTTCTATACAAATTGGAGCATAGAGCAGAAAGAGGGGCAAAAAATAAAAAAGTCCTGGGGGACTTATATATGCGGGGTTTGAAAATAATAAGTTTACTCATCGCATTGGCGCATAGCGATTCCTTCAGGCCGACATGGGCTTGAATGTTAAACCGGTTTATTTACAGTAGTTCAACATGAACGGGGCACACCCATCTTCATTTCACCCATAAGTGGGGAATGATTGGATCAAACAGGATGACTTTTTGGTTGGACTTGGCGTACCGGGCGGTTTGCATCCAACAGGAATTTCAAACACCGACATAGATACAAGATTCGCTTTTCCGTCAATCCTATTTTCTGCTTCTTCTTTGCTTCTTCATCACTTTCTTTTCCCACCGACAGTAACATCACGCTACGAGCGGCAACTACCACGACGAAAGACGAACGATGACGAACAAACGGTAAGACCCCCCCTTCTCAGCATCCCGTTCATCCCTTGCCTACCATGACTAACAATTGCCTTTTACATCTTCCAACTTTCTTTCGACATTAGATCGGCTACGACGATGACGACG
>LT554417.1:897455-941926 GCA_900079185.1 Absidia glauca
AAATAGCAAGTAAGTTGGAAACATGAAGGACTGGAGAATGAATGAAACTCATACCATTTGATACCGTAGCCTCCCTTCAAACTCTGATTACGTCTGGATCAAGAATCGTCCTTGTTGCTGACTCTAATCCCGCCAACCAAATCTTGATTTTGCAGACCGCCAGGTAACATATTGAACCCTCTTTTGCCATCCACTTATCCTTCCTTTTAGGTCAATGGGAATGCTGTCAGAAGGATGGGTGTGGATGCTTACAAATGACCTGTCAGAAGCGCTGTCTGAATCTGTGGCTACACAAGATCTGGTAGAGTTTGATGGTCTCATGTTCATAAGCGGTTTATGGAATCGTAAGTGTTACCGATGTCAAAAGTTGTTAGGATTGTCTTGGATCATTCACCAATCACTGTAGTGGCCGATTCTGCTTCTTACTCATCTGATATTGCTTCCCTTTTACTATAGTGACCGATGTCCCTGCCTACAACGATCTTTACGGTTTGTGGCAGCAACAACCCGTACCTGACGCATTGTAAGTGGCAACTAAAAGTGGAAATCTCCTACATGCTCTCTAACCTCCTTTGGTCTTTTATTAGTGTTGATCATTCACAATGGAATACATTGGGCCTGAGCTACAATGGCCCGAACGCATGGGCTTGTGCCGAACTGTTGGCTCTTGGCTTGAACAAGGTAAACGACATGGACTTTTACTCATCCTTTACTCATCCTTGGCTTATCTCTACAGGCACTGAACGAATACCCTGGCGGTCGACAAAAAGGTCTTTCTGATCTATCAGCAAACAGCTTTAACAGCACACCTATGACACCATTGTTCTACAATATGAACTACACCGGTCCTGGAGGTCTGATGTCTTTTACTGCTCTTGGAGATCAAGAAACTGGGTAGGCCGAAGGATATGCCACTTTACGCTTTACTGACCGTCTGTCTTTTCTTTCCTTGCATAGGCATTTCGGATTACAGGTACCTGACCTTAACTCGCCTGTCATGCCGCCAGTATCTTTACTAACTTGTACCCTCCTTCCTCCAAATAGTACATGCTGAATGGATCTACAGTGACGTATGCTGAAATACGTGATGGTGTTTATCAACCGCTTCCCAATGTTCCGATATTATACCTCGGAAACACTCACCAATGGCCCGCCGATATGGCAGTTCGATCGTGTAAGTCGACAACCTTCAGGTCACTTAACTTGTTCTAATATCACCTTGAATTTTTTTATGTATTAGCATTGAACCCCAAGCTATCTGAAGCAGCTGGCCTCGCCCTATACGTAGTCGCCTGTACTGGTATGGTGCTATGCTTTATAACCATGGTGCTGATCATTTGTTTCCGAGATCTCAAGATGGTGCTCGTGTCAAGTCCTATCTTCCTTTGCTTACAACTTTTGGGCATCTTCGCCGCCTATGTGTCCGTGCTTCTATATATCAACGACGTAACGGTTGCCAAGTGTATCGCACGTCAGTTGACGCTGGTGGTGGGCTTTACGTTGGTCATTGGTAGCATCATCGCCAAGAACTATCGGTAGGTTTCACTACGAACAGAACAGCATCAGGGCAACTTTGTACTCATTCCCATTATCGATACCATACATAGAATTTACCGGGTGTAAGTGAGGAATCGGTCGATTTAGCTTGTTTGCATCCCTTAACACCCTTTTCTTTCAATAGCTTCCAGAATGTATTCACTTTGCAAGCCTCGAAACTCAAATCCATCTACTTGTTACGGATTGTGGTCATATTTGGACTGGTGGCGCTCGCTCCACTCATCGTTTGGCTCGCTGTATATCCAATGGAAGTCCATAACTACATGGTGACGATGAACACATACTGCAAGCTTTGCGTCTACCCAACCTCAAACAAATCTGTCGACTGGATACACCTGAACATTGCCGAGCTTATCTGTGCGATTATCTGCTTTACATTTATCATGGTTGCATCTTTATTGGCGTGGAAGGTAAGTACCAGGATGAAACGGTGGATCATGGTATCAATCCTTTCTTGTTTATAGACTCGGAAGATCAATAGCAAGTGGTCGGAATCACAGCAAATCGGATATGTCAGCTAGTAAGTCGGGCGTTGCTATGGTAACAAGGACGGAGGAGTTTAAACTCACACGCATTCTTCTTCGATAGCAATACCGGGTTGTCGGCTATAGTTGCTGCCCCAGCCTTCTTCTTGTCGATCGATGAATACCAAGTGGCGATCTATCTGAAACTGGCCGCCATTCTCTTCTCCGCCACCTTCACCTTTTTTGTGCTCTTCCTCAGCAAGCTCATCTTTATCTGTAAATACATTTCGACTCAACGCTGGTTTCTATTCTGGAAAGCATATCCACGCCATCACCACAAGCACGATATAGACGACGATCGAATGGGAAGCTGCAGTGAGCTAACAAGTGCTTATCGTTTTGAAACTCAGTCTGATTCCAACGCACACAATGCTCTGGTGGCAAAGAACCTGCTGGATTTTACTGTCAAGGCACATGAAGGGGTCTTACCTGTCAAGAAAAGGGCCAGATTCCATTTTATGTCTATTTGGCAACTCAAGCATGTTGTGGTCATTCCATCCAAGCAAACATTTGTGTTGATGACGGTAGGGCCTGGGTGTGGCATTGGCTCTGACTACAAACTTACATTATGATGTTTCTCTTTTATAGACGACGGGACACAAGGCTGAATACCATCACTACGTCTCTTGTCAAGGCATGCCACGAAACAGTACTGGGCGTTATATCTTTTGTGTGTGGACAGACAAGGATACTCAGCTTTACTTCCAAGTACACGATCAAAATGCGCTTGAACGATGGGTGGATTGGTTTAATGGTGAAGATCGCCCGGACAATACCATGAACGACGAACGACAAGACGATCATGACAACAGTATCAAACAACCGAGAAACAACAAGATGCCTTCGATATCGACATTGGGAGGCGCTTCATCATCCCCCTTCAACGAAACGTCGACCAACGGGATCACATCCACTACTTCGTCCACCAACAACGCTATTGATACCTTGCTCGTCCCGAGATCGTCTGTGTACCATCATCAATCAAGTCAGCACTTCCAGCACTATCCCCCTTCCATCATGACACCTGTCGCCACAAATGCTGATCACACTGATACATACAACTTTTATGGGGCCCCTCCGCATCACAACAACGATAGCAACCCTATCTCTACTTTTGGCGTCAACCATGATGGGCAACACTCTGCTGACTATTCCTACTAATCTTATGCTCTACATCTTACCTTTCTTTACATACACTAGCCTATTCCCTGTTATCTATTCCCTTTTAGCCGTACTTCCCATTGAACTCTTCCTAATCCAAACCATTTTCATCGTTGGAATTGTAAATAGAAACCCCAATCCCCTTTTACTCAACCCCCCCCCTTCCCCCCTTGTGCACATAGTAATGTTAATCTGATTGTATAATACAAATAAAATGATGTCTGTCCTTTCTCTTTTAGCCGCTTCAACTTGATAGTCTTTAATTGTGATGCAATTCATGCAAAATCTGAGTGTAAACCCCGATCATTATTTAAACCCCGCCGACGAGCCTTTTTTCCCTTGGGCCCTAGATAGCAAGTCAACTTCATTTGGTTATGGAGACAAAAAACATGGTTTATAAGACACCTTCCTTACTAACTAACAAATAAATAGACTAACAACAACTACAGCAGAATATATAGGCACCAATCCAAAGGATGACTTGTTCAGGGAGATAAAGATCAATGGCAAGAGATACTGCGAGCAGCAGGTTTTCCTTGTCCAAATACATAATGGCCAACACCAGCACCCAGAATCAGAGCAATCATCAAGTACCCATTGTATGTCATAAAGACCAACATTAGCCAAAAGCTGATACCCATCAAGATAGCATACATTACAGATCGAAGGATGCGATCCCTCTTGCCCAAACTAGGATAAAAGTATCAGTTAGTTCCTCCGTCTTGCTTCACTTTTTTCTTTGGCAATTACCTTGTGGTAGAGAGGAGCGCATCGTGCTCATTGGGTTCCGAGACAGAAGGGCTGGCATGTCGTTTCCCCTCCCGACGAGCCAAGTTCCGGTCCAAAGTAGTCGTCCAGGCAGACAAGTATTCGTAACCAGCAGCAATGGCGAAGATCACCGCACAAGAGATCGCCATGCCCACCCATGTTTCAATGTGCCAGGATTCAAAAACAATACACACATCCTTTATATCCCAATTGAAGATCATCTAAAGAGAAACAAAAGGGAGTAAGTCAATGGGCATGGTGGGTTATCTTGTCTTGATGGTTACATTCATACTGCACATGGACATTCCGGGCATGTCATGACCTTCATGGCCATGATGCATGGGAGGATCGGCAAACATGGAGGCTTGATGATGATATGAGTGGTCCATTGATTTTAAAGGTGAAAGAGATAATGGGAAGAGAAAGAGAGGAAGAGAGAAAAAAAGCCGAATTACGCCTTTATTTCATTCATGCGGGGTTTGAAATTTAGCGATTGCTCGAATATGTATGTACCTGATCTACGCCCAATGAGCAATTTGTGCTGCAATCACGTATTGTGTGATACCCGATGTGCAAAGTTCGTGGAGAAAAACAATGTAATGCCCTTGGTTGTTATGGTATCAGTGTGAAATGTAAGGCTCTCGTGTATCACGATGGTGATACTATGGCAAGTGATCACTTACAAGGGCTTTTAGATAACATCAGATACAGATAATGTAGAATTATAAAAAGGGTTCCATACAAAGTTCCCGTTTCATGGGCAAGGGGGCAATCGACGCTCACTTAATTCAACCTCCCCTCAGAGTCTGAACACCTGGTGATTTACAGCGCTGCCGGTTTTTATGAATCCCATGACATCGGTATTAGGCTTACAGGCAAGATGAAGAAAATTGACGCACGGCGCAATTTGCAGCCCAGGGATTTGAAACTCCGCGCTTCTGGCTACAAAGGATTCAAGAGTTTGCAAAATGACTGGAGCATATTCAAAAGAGTGTTAGTCATGTAGATGTTTCAAGTAGGTTTTATTGACTGGCTAAGGATATGATTAAGCTATTTGTAGGACTTGCCATGGAATAACTAATCTAGTGTAATGAGCTATAATGAGGAAAGGGAGCGATGGCCAGCGGAACTAAAAGCATCAGTGGTAGTGTGCACATGGACTGGGACAAGGACTGGGGCACTTCAAAAGTACAATGGCTAGGGAATCTAGATTGGAAAGGTGAGTGCACCTAAAAAAAAAAATTGCGAGGGTTTCCCCATGTTTTTACATTAGAAAAATTTAAAAACAGCCTTTATGGGCGATATGAAGCTGTGGTCGAGTCGTCATTAACGTCGTCGTCATCGTTATCGTCGTCGTTATCGTTGTCGTTATCGTCGTAGCCGATCTAAAGTCAAAAGAAAAATGGAAGATGTAAAAGGCTGTGGTTAGTCGTGAGCAAGAGATGAGCAGGATGCTGAGAAGTGGAGCCTTACCGTTTGTTCGTCGTCGTTCGTCTTTCGTCGTAGTCTTTTGCGTTCTTAGTGCGATGATAAGGTCGATGGAAAAAAAAAGTGATAAAGAGGCGAAGAAGAAGTAATGAATAGGATTGACGGAAAAGTGGATTTTATAGCGCCACGCCCAAACCTGGTGCTGAGTTTGAAACATCCGATTTTTGATTTTCAAACTTTTGTAACGAGTTGCCCTTTGTAGCCGCAAAAAACGACGCCCTCTCCGACTGAATGACAATTGACTCCTCGACAACATGGTAATGTTAACCCGTGGTTCATGTTACATCATATGTAGCCTCTACGTTATTCATTTTTGGACCATGATCAAGAGTATCAGCCTTGCCCAGCCAGATGACAACGGTGCCTTTATCAACTGAATGCGTCGGGTCTCTTACTGCTGTACTCCAAGAAATACAAACCTAACATAACTTTTATCCTCATACTGCTTGCAATAGTCTCAGAGGGATGCCAAGCCTGCAATGTGGTCTCTCTTGAACAATGGCCCAAGTATACCTGCCTTTTTGAGACTCTGGCGGAGTTTGGGGTATAACTCCGGCATGCAACCTAAAAAAATTTCTTAAAAAAGGGGGAAGGGGACTGATCACAATGGATCCTTCTTATCTCTTTCTTTCCCCTTTCCCCTTAATCCGTCACTCTACTTTCCTTCCCTCCCTTTCCTTTTATAATGTCTACACCCACGCTACTAACACCCATCAAGATTGGTGAACATACACTCGAACATCGTGTGGTGCTTGCTCCTTTGACTCGTCTACGAAATACAGAAGAAGGTGTGATTCAGGGCCATGTCGTAGAATACTATACTCAGCGTGCTACCAAAGGTGGCTTCCTTTTGACCGAAGCTACCTTGATTTCTCCTTCAGCTGGTGGATACAAGTATGCTCCTGGGATCTACACCGATGAACAGATAGAAGGCTGGCGCAAGGTGACGAACGCGGTGCATGCCAAAGGGGCTATCATTTATAATCAACTTTGGCACATTGGTCGAGCTACCCATTCATCCTGTTTGCCCAACAACGAACTACCTGTTGCAGCTTCCGCTATTGCTATCAAGGGGAAGAATCTCTTTGGCGACGACTTTGAAGTCCCTCATGCGCTCACGGTGGATGAAATCAAGGCTTTGGTTCAAGACTTTGTCGCTGCTGCCAAGAATGCTTTGAAGGCCGGATTTGATGGTATGCTGTCAGGGATGGGGAATCATTTACTGACGAGAATGCATTTTTGATCTTGTATAGGTATCGAAGTTCACTGTGGTAATGGTTATTTGGTCGACACCTTCATCAACACATCTAGCAACACTCGTACTGACAAATATGGCGGATCTATCGAAAACCGAGCGAGATTCCCTTTGGAACTTTTGGATGCTTTGGTGGAAGCGATCGGTGCGAACAAGGTGGCTCTTCGATTCTCGCCCTGGTCCGGATTCCAAGATATGGAAGATGACACTCCGGTGGAAACATGGTCGTACCTCACTCAACAGATCCAAACCAACCATTCTGATTTGGCGTATCTGCACTTTGTGGAATCTCGTGAAGGTGGCCATTCTGACGAAGAACTTTTGGAGCATGAATCTCTGGATCCTTTCCGCAACATCTGGCAAGGGCCCTTCATTACTTCTGGCGGCTTCACCGATCCCAAGAAGGCTATCGAGCGCTGTGAAATCTCTCCCAACAACCTGATCTCATTTGGCCGCCTCTTCATTGCTAACCCTGACCTTGTCGACCGTATCCGTAATGACTGGCCACTCAACAAGTATCACCGCCCCACCTTTTATACCCAGGGACTCGACGGTTACATCGATTACCCATTCTATACTCCCACCACCTCGACTGACGGCGACAATGATGATGATATCGTACCAGTAGCTAAAGTGACAGATGGTCTTGCTGTTGCTGAATCTGCTGCTACTGATGATGCCACTGCTGATGCTGCTGTAACCGAATCCAACTCTGAAACCGTCCAACAACCCGACACCAAGGCCGACAAGCGGAAATCAAAGAAGTCTAGCACGGCTAAATGTATCATCCAATAGATTAGACCCACTCCTTTCTTTACATCATCATGCTTAGAATAGCCATCATTGCCTCTACCCACTCCTTAGACTTTCCCATTTACACTTCATGTACTTTTATGTTGATAATAAAGCAGACCACCTCTTATTGGTGTCTTGTCTCAATCTCAGGTCAAATGTTATGCATAGTCAGTAACTCTCCGACTCGCAAAAACCGCGGATCACCTCCGCGCAATGGAAACCACTGTTTTTGACAGGTCGCACAGGCGACACATTTCTTTGTCCGAACGTCTTGCATCAAAAGGGTGATACTACTTTTTACTTTATAGGATTGATCATGGTAACTATTACGTTCCCCACTCAGTCTCATTACGTACTATGCGCAGTATGGCTAGTCAACTATTCATTCAACCCCCTCTCCATGGAGTAATCGTTTGGGTTAACGTGAAAAGAAAAAATTGGTCAAGTCCCATTATCGAAAGGTGATAGAAAGGGGGTATGTTTCCATAGCAACTGTCAGAACAGCCACGTGGGAGCAGGGTCCAAAATACAAACCCCGACCGGGTCAACTTTTACGATCGATGTAAAGCTGGACCCCAAAGAGGCAGACAGGCCGGGGTCCAACTGATATACTTCAAGAAGGAAACGAAGAAGGTAATACGTTTAGCACGGATGGCATATGATCTTCATTCATGTATTCCAGTTCTGTTGGGCTTGAATGTGATGTTCAAAAAAAATCGATCTGTGTCAGCGTATGACAGGATACATCTCACTCTTTGGCTATGATACTTTATCTTTTAAAAGTCTACTACACTGTTACGTTGTGTCCCTGGCACTCCCCGGCGGGAATACTAAGTGTTTGAATAGTACTGGAAAAAATGCTGGTCAGAAACCATAGCCCCCAGAAAATTTCCCCTCATTACCCTGCCTGTTAAACATTTAAAAGTCCGCTTTCTACAAAGAATCACTTTTCCTTCAAACCTATAGGTTGCTTCTTATTTGCTTCTTCATCACTTTTCTTTTTCATCGACATTGGCACTGCACCACAAACGACTCATCCTCTATACAACGATCATGAACGACGAACGCAGGGTAACTCTCTCCTTCTCGCAATCTTGTCCATCTTACTCTTACCATACCTAACATTTGTCTTTTGCATCATTGCTCCTCTTTTTCTCAGTAGATCGAATGGAATGACAAAGAATACTGGCTCTCTCGCACCAGGGCTGGACGGACAAGTGCTTCGAATAGGGAATGGGCTAAAGGGAGTACGAAATACACGGGAATGCCCTCGCATTGTTTTTTATGTGGACCGACTTTTTCTTTGTAGATTGTGTAGCCCTGGCACTGCTGAACATCACTTCTCGTCTGCCTAATCCCCCTCACCCACCACCACTGACTCTTTTTACGCCGCTGGTCAGCTCTCCTCTCCTGCATTCTCTTGGTAATGACACTAGATTAGTCACTCCGAGTCCTGCACCTACATCCACGGTCTCCTATTCCCCCTTATATAGCTTGAACATAGTCTCATCCACTAAATAAAACTCATTTTAAACCCATCTCCCTGACTATAATGTCGATTACTAGAGGCTAACTTGAGCGAAGGAACCGAGATTCCGCTGCTGTTGCTTTGGCTCGGTTCGGATTTTGTGCACGACACATTTTGTGTCAAGTGCATGAATAAAGGAATTTCACTTTTCGACTTGTCCACTTGCCTTTAGAACTCTAGTACACAAGCACCGTATGTTCCTGGCATCCGCCAGTTCAGAAAACCAAAAAGCTTTTGCCGGGGTTTTTAAATCCCGCCTTTTAGAAACAGGGTGGACCCACGAAAAAGGGGAATGCTACAGACAGAACCACCGGGACAAAACCAATTTGTGTATGCTGAATTTTGCGAACAATAAGGACTGATATGACGGGGGACTCTCTGAATCCCTGACTTGAGTCCCGGGCATAGCTGGTACTTAATTCGAAATGAAGATAAAACCGCCCCACCAGGCACAGGAATGGTCTTACTCTTCTCATCGGGAATCGATAGGCAAGGCCCACTCTTCTCCTGGTATCAGGTTCAACAAAAAGACACATATCAATTGCGGCTCATCAGCTTGTATGGCGGATAACGTGTGTGCGAACGTGGATCAAATATGACGCTAAGGCCGATGGAACAACACAACGATAAACGGTGCATATCTCACCAGCCTTCCAAGAGAATTGATGCGATCAATGGCAGGCTTCCCCACATATGGTCGATTCTTTTATCTAGCATGTGCCGCCCTTGACCCACCTACCAGCCTCTGCAAGAAGTTGTTCCCGCCGATCGGCGAATGACATGACCGACTGGCGGCGAAAGAGCTCAGTCCTGGCGATCCTATTCAACCTGCCTTCGCTGAAAATGCATTTGTACAGGTGATCATGATGTTCAGGAAGACTTTTATACAAAACTCGGTGCCCATGATGGAACTCCATCCCTGCTATCCCATTTGGCAACATTCAATCTTCTCTGATCCAGCCTATTTGTCATTCAAAAGGTAAGTCCACATCACAGCATAACAATGTAGTAGCATGTTCGCTCTGATATGTTAGGGATATGCTGCAAATTGAAGCTCAGGAACACGATCCTGCCACACACTCCTCCAGCAATGTGTGCCATGCACTCTAGATTTCAAACCCCGATTGGCTATAAGATCATTTTTTCGTCCGTCCTTTATTTTGCTCCTTCTTCCTCTCGTCATTACTTTTTTGCCTCCATTGTCATTCTCTTTACTCCACGAATTCAAACAAACGAACGAACGAGCAAACGAACAAACGAACGGTAACTCTCCTCTTCTCACGTCATGTTCATCTTTTGCTTACCATTACTAACTTTTTAGCTTTTGCATCGTTCCTCTTTCTTTTGACACTAGATTGGCTACGACGATGACGACGGCAATAGGGACGACGACGATGCTAATGACGACTCCACCACTACTTCATGTCGCCCAAAAAGGCTCTTTTTAAAATTTTCAAATGTAAAAAACATGGGGAAACCCTCGCAATTTTTTTTTAGGTGCACTCCCATTCCATTGTAGAATCTCGTAGTCCAAGTTACTAATGAAAGTATACCAAATTTTTGCCCATACCCTTCCGCTACTATCACTGATACTTTTACACAGCTTGGCCGGTTTTGTCCACCTCCATTTGCTTACTTTTTACAGCAGTTTAGTCATTCCCACTACAATAGCTTGTTGCCATTAGACATTAGCTCAACTACGACCCGAAACATAGCCTGTACCATAGCCCTTTAGTCCTATCCCATCAATAAAGCCTACTTGAATCATTGTACGAAAGACGTTTTTCAAATCCATAAACATGGCAATACCATGTACTTTATAAAGACCAAACTACAGATGAGTAGCTCATCATTGACAACTCCTAAAACACCATTGATTTACTAGTTGTAATGAATCTGATGACATGTACATGATCTTAAGATCTATCTTCGCATACATACAAAGTTTATTGGTACAATATGATTAATGGGCTACGGTACAGACTATGTTTGAGGCCGGAGTTAAGCTAATGTGTAAATGGCGACGGGTGGTAATGAGAATGACTAAGCTACTGTAAAAACCAAGCAAATGGAGGCGGACAAAGACGGCCAAGCTGTGTAAAAGTATCAAAGACAGTATCAGAAGGGTATGGGCAAAAAATTGGTACACTTTTATTAGTAACTTGGACTATGAGATTCTACAATGGAATGGGAGTGCACCTAAAAAAAAATTGCGAGGGTTTCCCCATGTTTTTTACATTTGAAAATTTTAAAAAGAGCCTTTTTGGGCGACATGAAGCAGTGGTGGAGTCGTCATTAGCATCGTCGTCGTCCCTATTGCCGTCGTCATCGTCGTAGCCAATCTAGTGTCAAAAGAAAGAGGAACGATGCAAAAGGCAAAAAGTTAGTAATGGTAAGCAAAAGATGAACATGACGAGAGAAGAGGAGAGTTACCGTTCGTTTGTTCGTTCGTTTGTCGTCGTGGAAAAAAAAGAATGACACTGGAGGCAAAAAAGTAATGACGAAGGGAAGAAGGAGCAAAATAAAGGACGGGCAGAAAAAAAAAGTCTTATAGCCAATCGGGGTTTGAAATCTAGAGCGCATAGGCATACATCGTTGGAGGAGTGTGTGGGCAGGGGCGGTTTTATCTTTATTTGAAATCGAGTCTCAGCTATGACCGGGACTCAAGTCAGGGACCCGCCATATCAGTCCTTATTGTCCTCAAAACTCAGCATACGCAGGTTGGTTCTGTCCGGATGGTTCTGTATGTAGCATTCCCCCTCGATAAGTGTCGCTTTTTTGTTGTACATGAATTTTCTCAAGGAAGAGATAACAAACTTCACTTCAAACTTTACATGAAGTAAGTGGTACTTCGTATCTACCAATTGGTGTGAAGGAGGTTGAGTTATGGTGGATAAATGACCGACTTTGTGGCCTCTGGAATGAGTCGCTGTTTTATATAGGGCCTAAATGTAGTGTTTAGAGAAGCACATGGCACAGATCTACTTCAAATTTAACAGCATCCGATAGGTATACATTTCATTTCATTCCATGTGGAATTTGAAGACAAGTTATACATCTCGGTTTTGAAAAACAGGGCAACTCGTCACATAAATTTACAACTCGATATCGAAAAGTTTCTAAAAAAGTCAAATATGCTCAAAGGCCGCCCGCCCACTTTATTTGATCCCGCCTTTTTCAAGCTTTTGTGTGCATAGGTCAAGGCGTGGCCGCACTTGCATGTCAGAGCTTCCAAGATGACTGGAACATATGCTATTCAAAATAGTGAGTGGTAGTGCTCGAAGAGAGTGGGCTAAAGAATAGTGTTTTTTGAAAGTGCAATGTCTACATAACTTATTGGCACCTAAAAGTCAGCGTCAAACTTACAATCATGCATGAATCGGGGGGGATTTCAATTTGGATCGCCGACAGATCATTGTCCTTGACAACGAGGGAAAGCTTCATATCAAGTATAGCAGCTTTCTGAAGTGGTTGCGCTGAACCTCGGAACATGTGGGTTATTGGGTTCGGATTGCTAATTGGCAATACTCAATTGCTCTTGTGAAGGATTGGTCGTGAGCGCCATTCATAAACCCGGGGTATAGGAGCCTGCAGATCCCTCTTGTCGCCTTATAAAAGAGTAGTGAGCGTACCTCTTCTTTTCACTGCTTTCTTTCTTCTAAACAAGCTATGCACTTTTTTGTCCCTTTCTTAGATACTGTAGGAAACCCTTTTCCTTCATCATCCCAGCTGTCTTCGTGTTCCTGGAGCACTTCAACTCTATTTTCAAGATCATCCGCTACTCGTGCAAGTAATATATTTGTCACTACCATGACGTTGTGATCACTTTATCTCAACAAAAGGGGATGGCGGGAGGGTTTTGATTTGTTGTATACGACGCACAATTGTAATGTCACTAGCTTCCTTATTGTATGAAGCCAGAAGGCTATGTCACTAGGCAAAGTTGGAGTGAGCTAGGCCCGGCTATCATTGAGTGGGTTTTTTGATAGACGACCAGTCAACATTTTAAACAATGTTTGTGCGGACACTTTTAGCGTCTTCGTGGCTAGCTTTATCCTCTCAACAAGGGGGTGATCATCACCCTTCCCCTGGGTAATAAGGTTTTAACACAGCTTGAGTTTGTGCTACGATGATTGGATGGGGTGGCATTGTAAACCGGACTAAAATCGCATTTCACGTGGAGATTGAACTTGATCAAAGGCGCGGTACTCTCGAACATCAATGTAAAAAGTGAGTGGGGAAGGGGATTCGGTACTAACTGTAGCTATGACAAAGAAATAGCTTTGCCCCCCTTGACAAATAGCAGGAGGAAGAGATTTTGCACCGCTGACAGAGCGATACCGATCCTCTTTGCTCTTCTACTTTGTGTGTTTTCATTTCATTAAAGTGTTTGCCACCTTCCTCGACTGTGATACAAAGTAATATAAGAAATTGATGTCAAAGGCGAAAGATACACCTTGCGAAATGAAGCTCGTTTTCAGTTCAGAACTATAAAACAGCGAAAGCCGTTTATATGTCACTTTTATGCTCTTTTTATGCTCACTCGGCAACTCTGAAAACAAGATGGTTGCCGTCGAATGAAGTGAAATGCCCCTGAAGCATGGTTATAAGGTTCGCAGAAAAAAAAGTGATCGCCCTGCAAAGCGGAGTTCAAATCTCTTTTGTTCTGTAACTCCGATCGCTCAATCAGGAACGAGGTGGTAACGGTTGCTAAGGCCACCAAATATCTTTTGGTTTTGTGGGGTTGATGCTTTAATTAAGGGAATCTTCGGTAAAGGAATAGATTGTCTGTGTAAATGCGATTTGTAGAAGCATGAAACCCAGTATGATATGGAAGACCAAGCGTCCCTGGCGATCTGATCTAAGCAGTACCTGTCAAAAATAACTCTATTCGATTGTGCCTTCAACTACTTGATCAATAAAAAGAGTGAGAAACTCACATGAGTTGACAGAGGACAAAAATAGCACATACACACTTTGAGTGTCTTCCAAGTCGCACAAAAGAGTGTGTTTCTTCAGTAAACCTCCAATATCAACCAAGAACCATTCAGAGTAGCAGAATTCCAGTAACTCAAAACCTTACCAAAGCGAAGCTATCCAAAATACTGGTGATCCTGGACTAGTATAAAAGCGGCATATCGACATCAGATCAAGACTTGTCTTGTTCTCCCTTTCTCTTTCTCTTCTTTTCTTTTACTTTACCCTCCTTTCCTTTTCAAATCAGAGATACCTCTCTTTTTCTTTTTACGTTTTTTTCTTTTCAAAGCAACAAAAACCTTCACTTTTAATACTGTGCTCAACCCATTACACTCTTTTGCCCTATACCTCCTTACACTTTTAATTTTAAACTCCGCTCTTTTACGCACCCCTTTTTTTCTTGATCTGACATGACTGCAAGTCAAGAACACCAAGATCATCCACCGACGGATGCTTCCTTGGTCCAAAACAACTATTACAACCAAACTCAAGTGATTGATGAGGTCTACCCTGACGATGGCCACATGGAAGAATACAGTGAAAAGCCGCCTCCTCCACAAAAGCGCAAATTCTACAAGAACAAAAAGTACTGGATCATCTGCGGTATCATCAGTGCCATTGTCATTGTTGTTGTTGTCTGCCTGATTGTGTTTGTTTTCTTCCCCATGATTGCTCAGAGCCTAATGAACCAAGCTGGGATCGATGTCAACTCCGCCGATATCACCTTCTCTCCTCCCCCTGGCGATGCTTCTGCGCAGAAACGTGATGGAACGTCTGATCCCAATTCTGTGTTTTATATGGGCATGGAAAGCACGATGAAGAATACCGGCCCCTTCTCTGCTAGTCTAAAGTTTCACAATCCGATCTTGGTCTACTACAACGAAACGCTCCTCGGGAACATCACTTTGCCAGACTCAACCATCGGCGGCGGCAAGGGTAGTTTGAAGGCGCAGACCCCTTTCCTTATTCAAGATGCCCAGTTCTTTGGACAGTTCTCGAAGGATATGCTGGCAATGGAAACCTTCTATTGGCAGCTGAAAGGTTCTTTGGATATCACTGCCCTGTCAAGGTAAGTCAAATAAGGGGTAAAAAAAAACGCGGAGTTTGAAAATTGTATAAAGCGGGGAGATTTTTCATTTTTGTATTGTGTCCTCACTCTTTCTCTTTTTCTTTACTTTAATGAAGAACGGCAACTGTCACTCTCGATAAACAGGTGGCCATCTCTGGTAAGTGAATAGAAATGACTACCACGATACTGGTATACTCACTCATGTCTCTATTCTTGTCGTTTTAGGTATGCATGGTTTCCCAGACGTTAAAATCAAGTCATTCCAGCTTCCTTCTGACAATCCTAATGGCGGTATCGATATTGAACTTGGCACCGTTCTGGTTAGTCCTTCTCCTGTTGGTGTACAAATGGGAACGATTGAAATGGACATGGCTTACCAAGGTCTTGGACTCGGTCGTGTGCGTGCTGAAAACGTTACTCTGAAGCAAGGCCCTAACGACATTGCCCTCAAAGGTGTGCTGATTCCTCATAACGACACGGCTTCTTTGGACAAGGTTGGGCAAATGTTTACCACCTACGTCAGCGGTAACGTTGCTCCCACTTCTGCGTCTGGTGTCTCTGCTGCTCCTAATGGCAAGGATTCCGTCAGTTGGCTCACTGATGCTTTCAAGACCGTTCAACTCAACGTCGGCTTGTCTAATGCGGATGGTCCTCTCAAGATGATTAGTGCTGTCAGCATGGGGTACCTGGATCTCAAATTCGACGCCAACAATCCATATGCTCCTTCCATGTCCGCTCCTGCTGTTGTCGCCGACTTTAAGAGTCCCTTTGGCTTCTCCTTGGATATCTATGAAGTCACGCAAAACATCACTATGAATACAACTGCTGGTGGCAACTTCTCTCAGTTGGCTATTCCTTGGGTGCCTTCGCAAAGCAATCAACAAACGGGCAAACTTCAATTCGGTGTCAACAACTCTCCCATCACTGCCCTTCCCGACAAGAATGATGCGTTTGATGCTTATACCTATGATTTGACTGCTTCCAATGAATACTCCTTCGGTGTTACTGGTATGGCTACGACGAAAACCAAGACTCCTCTCGGCAACATCACTCTTGGTGGTATCACTTTTGCTGTCCCAACCACTCTCCATGGTCTTCAATTTTTGAACAGTACGCCTACCGTGATCAACAGTGTGGATATGACAGGTGGCACCAAAGAAGCTCTTCAACTTGATATCGGGGTCACCATGGGCAATCCTTCCGACTTTAGCATGACTGTCGGTGATGTCCACTTTGCAATGTTCTCTGGCTCTACTCAAGTCGGTACCGTCTCTCTGAACAACCTGGTACTCAATCGCGGCTCCAACAGCGTCATTGCCAAGGCTAACTTTGATCCCAAGTCCTCCCAAGACGGCCAATCCATGCTCAGCTCTTTTGTCATGGGCAAGAACACCTCTACCTCTATTGGCGGCTTCAAGGAATCTACTGCTATTGCATCGCTCGTTAAGGCTCTCAGCTCCATCAAGATCGACACCACTCTTCCCGGACTCAAGGCTCCATTGATCCAAAAGGGTGCCCTGACGGTTTTGACGGATTCTATCCAAACCACGGTTGTCCATGTCTCTGTTGAAATTGCCAATCCCTTCACTGCTGCCATGACCATCAACAAGGTGAAATCCGCCGCTACTTACAAGGGTATGCCTGTGGGTAACATTGATCAAGATATCAGCAACAATCCCTTCGTCATCAATGGTCATGCTACTGCCGCCTCTCCTCAATTGAACATGCAAATGAACTTGCAGCCTGCTGCCGTTGCTCTGCTTATGCGTGATCTTGCTGTGGATGCCAAATTGGATACCAAGGCTCTCGATGGGTTGCTCGGCATGGGTGGGTTCCACATTCAAGGCCAACAAGATATCTCTCCCACCGCTGCTCTCTTCAAAGGCTTCAATATCTCAAGCTTTGTCATGGACGCAATGAAGGCCCTCAAGACTGATCTGAACCTGGAAAACACTCTTCAAGTCGGTGAATATGTTGATGTCGTGTCCTTCTCTCAAAACGCCGTGCCCATCTCTTCTGACGATACGGTGACTCGCTTGATTCCTGTGGTTGGTCAACCTATCGTGCAACAGATCGTGAACGGTGCTGTGCTTGGCTTTGATACTTTGATTTTGTCTGATCCTACCAACACCAATGCTAAGGTCCAGATGAAAGGGTCGATCACCAAGTCAGGTCCTATGGATGCCACCATCTCCTTCCCTACGCCACTGACCATCCGCTGGCAAGGAAAGACGCTTGGTACTGCTACTATGCCTCCTGTGAATGCCGTTGCCGACCAAGGTGCCCAATTCGATGTGCCTTCCAACTTTGTCATCACCGACCAAGCCGCCATGGAACAATTCGCCGCCTATATGATCAACAATGATGAATTCGTGTGGGATATTGTCACCAATGATGTCTCTGTTACTGCTCTTGGATTCACTTTTACTGGTATCAAGATGGAGAAGTTTGTCACACTCAAGGGTGCCAAGGGATTCAAGGACGCCGTGATCATCAGCTCATTCGATCTGCCCTCCGATGCGCCAGAAGGTGGTATCACCTTGATCTGCAACACCACCATCACCAACCCCTCTCAAGTAGGCTTCTCCCTCAACACTGTGGCTTTCGAAACCTCCTTCCAGGATGTCCATATTGGTGATCTGTCAGCTAGCCCTGGGAACTTTGCCGCAAGCGCTCCTTCCGATATCCAAATGAAGGGCCGTATGATTCCTCAAGATAGCCAAAAGGGCCTGGATGCTGTGACCAAGGTGTTTGAAAACTATCTCGGTGCCAACAGCTCTATTCTTACTGTGAAGGGTGTCTCCGCTAGTGGTCCTGCTGGTCAAGTAACTTGGCTCACCAATGCGTTCAAGACGCTGAAGATTGAAAACGTGGTGCTTCCTGGTCCCAAAGAAAAGCCTGTGTTGATTCCTTCTATCTCTATGATGAACATGCAACTGGACTTTACCAAGGATCCTTATGCACCTTTGACAAGCTCTACTCAAGTCCACGCTCAACTCAAGAATCCCTTTGGCTTCCCGCTTGGTGTATCTGAACTGAACATGGAAGCCGATGCCCTTGTCTCCAAAGCAAAGATGGCTCATCTGTCTGTTCCCAAAGAAAGGGCCTCTACTGACAAGTCTACAGGTGTGATCACGACTCAATTCGAAAACCTTCCATTCAAGGTCCAAGACGGTGCCCATGATGTATTCTCTGGCTTCCTCAGCGCTCTCACAAAGTCTGGTAACTCTTCGTTTGGTCTTGCTGGTGTGTCTAATGCTCTGTCGAACACTGCTATTGGTGACCTCCAACTCAATGGCATTTCTTTCGATGTTACCACAAGCATGGCTGGTAAGTACATACGCCATTAAATAAGAAGAATGTACTCATTTCTCTTCCTTTTCTTTAGGCTTCAACAACTTTAATGGCAAGACTGAAATCCAATCCCTCATTGTTTCCGGCGGCACCAAGGACTACACCATTGTCTCTACTGTTGTTGCCTTCACCAATCCTTCGCAAATCACAATCACGGTGGGCGATATCAACTTCTCCTCCAAAATGTCAGACGGCTCGGTGATTGGTCAAGTGTTTATGAAGAGCGTTGTCATCAAGCCTGGCCTGAACCAAATCAACTGTGAATTCCATCTTGCTGGTGAAACCAAAGCTATAGGCCAACTATTCTCGGACTACCTGACGAATGCAAAGGTGCCTTTGGTTATCTTTGGTACGGACAAGTCAACTGAAATCGAACCTCTCAAGGCCGCATTCAAAACTGTCAGCTTGGATACTACGATGAGTGGTATTCAATCCAATTTGATTGCCGGTGTCAAGGTCAGCGTCACAATCGGCGATCTCATTACCAAGAAAGCATCCACCATTGTCACCCTGCAAAATCCTCTCAAGACGGCTTATGTGCTCACTGCTTTGAAGGCGGATGTTTACTATCCTGGTAAATCTGGTATCTTCAAGGTTGGTCATGTCGACTCCATCCCTGGCCCTTGTACTGTGCCTGCTGGTGGGTCTACCGAGTGTGATACCTGGTCTGTCAACATGGATGCCAACATTGGACAGCTTCTCGAACTTGTGTTTGCTAAAGACAAGAGTATGAACATGCAACAAAACCTTACTACGACCATTGGCGGCTCTGATGGATATGTATCTTCCTTCTACTATTATCAAGATAAGGTGGCTACTCAAATGGACGTGGACCTCGGGATCTTTGATTTGCCTTTGGGTTCCAAGATCAATACTAGTAAGTGCGGTTGAGAAAAAGTGTATGTGTGTGATTGGGTCTAATGATTGTTTATGATCTGTAGCTGGAAACCCTCTTGAATCATTGCCTGGCGCTTCTGGTTCCTCTTCAGCTACCTCCACAGTGGTGCCTGACAAGAAGTCTTCCTCATCCACCCCCACTAGCGATGCCAAACCCACAGCCACCAGCAAGGCAGAATCCAAATCGACTCCTACTAGCAAAGAAGACGCCAAATCGACTCCTACTGGCAAAGAAGAACCCAAGTCTACATCTACTAGCAGCAGCGAATCATCCGATGACCACAAAATCTTCCCTTTCTAGACTCTTTTGACAGCATAGAATAGAAAATCTTTAATCTCTCTCTCTCTCTGCAGTTTTGCGGTGTCACAAATTCAATTTTAGAAAATAAAACCAACTCCGATTGCATTTTCTTTATCTTTCTCTCTTTCTTTCTTTTCTTCCCCACTCATTTAAACATGTCATCCTTGACCTCTCCATCAGTTAGTAAGTAGTACATCATAAATACTTTGATATGAACCTTTTAATGACCTCTTCATTGTTTCCTTCAACTAGACAAAAACACTACACGATTTGCACCCAAAGTGAAGCAGAAGGAAAGACGTGGGTCACTATTGAAGTCTCGCCTTAGCAGCAGCACCTCTCAACCCAAAGAAACCGAAGCAGAAACGGAAGAACCAAGAACGGCAATAGCAACAAAACCTTTACATCCAATGACCGTCGACGACCCAACCCTTGGAGTCCTGCCACCGCCATCCAAAGAACCTTCCCCGCCCAATTCACCAGTAAATACATCCATGTCAAGAGTACCATCAGCTTCGACATTGGCAACGGCATCGGCAGCAGCTCCTTCCAGTACAAAGAAAAGACCGTCTACTACATCAACGACATTTAGCGCTCCATCCAAAGGTGAACATGCAACAGGACATCATGTGTCTACTGAAACGTCCCCGCCGCACACAACTCACGCAAATCCGACCAGGCATGGTACAGTTGCTGCTTCTGCTGATGATAACACTGTTGAGGGAGGTAACGATCCAAAGAACGACAATTCAGTACCACCACGACCCAAACGACGTAGACGATCGGAACTGACAACAGATCCCTTGGTAACACTGGACGATATCTCGCATGATCCTGCTCAGCCTGAACTGATTCAAAAACCGCTGTCGTACTTTGTGGATAACCTAGACACTGGTGTGGTATCAAGATCGTACAAGGAAATGAAAATAAAGGCCAACAACCAAACATCAGCAGCATTCGTGGCAGCAGCAGCAGCCCGCACCAAGGAAAAGGACCTAGCCAAGCCCGTTGAAGAAGAACCCTCTTTTCTACAGGAATCGTAAGAAGTGTCCCACATGAAAAATCATAATGCCATCTCTAATCATTACCCTATATAGATCAAGTGCGCCTCAAGTACGGTTTGTCGATGGCGAAATTGTCTTGGATACTTCATCACTATACATCCACACACCGGAGGGCAAACAAGTGGACTATGAGGTGGTGGAGGAAGACAGCATGACCAACCGCATCAATAGTCGAACCCATGGAAAACAGCATTTCACCAGCCCCGGCAAACGATGGACCACCAAAGAAATCGATTTGTTTTATAGTGGCATCGGCAAATACGGCACCGACTTTGAAATGATCGCCTCGATCATTCCCTCTCGCACTCGAAAAGAAGTCAAACTGATGTTTAACCGGCAAGAAAAACGAAATCCTACGAAAATCACCGATGCCATCATGCAGCGACCCCATCAAGGTGTCTAGTCCCCCTCCCCCTCCCTTAGTTAGCATATCATCATCTTCATCATCTTCATCTTCATCAATAAAAATAAAAGCGCTCACGCTTCTCACACACACGCATCTTCATTCGGGTTTCTCCTCTCCCCTCCTTGTCTCTCTGCGCCCAGTGCTCTAGCTTTGGACGCATCCCACCGTGTTTTAAACTCCGATGACGGCCATAAAAATCATTTTATGTCCACATTCTTTTTTTTTCTATCTCTCTCTTCTTCTTTTGCTTCTTATTTTTCCATCGACATTAATTGACATTAGTACAACTCCTCGACGACGATGACGACAATGATCTTTAACGATGACGAACGAAACGGTAACTCTCCCCTTCTCACCATCTTGTTCCCCTTTCTCTTACCATGACTAACATTATACCTTTTGCATCGTTCCTTTTTTTTCGACAATAGATCGGCTACGACGATGACGACGACGACGATGACGATAACGACGACTCGACCACAGCTCCATATCGGCCATTAAGGCTGTTTTTAAAATTTTCAAATGTAAAAGACATGGGGAAACCCTTGAATTTTTTTTTAATGTACTCAACTTTTCTTTAGTAGATTCCCTAGCCAGTGCACTACCAAAGTGCAATATCCCTTGGTCCACTTCCTTCACCCACCACAAATATCTTGATTACCCCAGGTCAGCTCTCTCTCTCTCTCCTTTTTTGTCGAGGTCATTACCCTACATTAGTCAATCCATGTCAAGTCATGTATATGCACCCCTCCCCCACTTAGACATATAACATATCCATAGCATCATTCAGTCAATAAAGCTTACTTTAATCATCTTCATGACTAGAACATTTACCGTCTTGATTCTAAGGGCCAAATTTGGGTAAAGGAACGGAGATTTAGTTGCTGCTGCCCAGACTTGACTTCAATCATGTGTACATTAAGGATTCTCACTCTATATCAGGAGTAGGAATGAATAAAGCTCACTTTTTGACTCGACTAATTTTACCTTTTGACCTCCACACAGGCACCATGTGCCCCTCTACCATCCTCCGCCACAAAGGTCCAGTTAAGATTATTCGAACTCCGATTTGGTGAAAAGGACAGACCATCCCTCATGAAAAAGTGCCACTTTTTGATGGGCGTGGATTTTCTCATGAAAAATAGTACGGACCCCACTTCAAATTTTGCATGAAGAAGGGTATGCTCCCTATCTATTGAATGATTTTAAGAATGTCAGGTTATTTTTGCTTAAATCACAGTCTTTGGGGAGTTTTGAATCAGTCGCTGTTTTGGAGGTTTGTGCAGTGTTTCCGGACGAATAAAACATATGAATGTTTTAATTTTAACATCATTCGATAGATAGCAATTACATCTAGCTCCATGTGAAATTGGAAAATGGGTTATTCATCTCGATTTTGAGAAAAAGGCAACATTGTACAAAAATTTGGAGTTGGGGAAATCGAAAAGTTTCTAAAAAGGTCAACTATTTTCAAATCCCGCCACCCACCTAATTTCAATCCCCGTCTCTAATCCCCATGTGTTCCATAGCAATCGGTCAAGACTTGTCAGGGTTTCCAAGATAACTAGAGCATATTCAACATTGAAAGTTTCGATTCATGGAGGTGCTTTCAAGAAGATTTTATTGGCTGGATGAGATTATGGTTAAGCTACATGTAGGGCTAGCCATGGAATAACTAGTCTAGTGTAATGGGCTACGGAATGAAAAAGGGGGAGAGCTGGTCAGCGGCAGTGTCCAAAGGAAGTAAGCCAAACAACAGGGCTCTTTGGAGGTGCAATGACTCGACAATCTATAATAGAAAAGTGAGTGCACCTAAAAAAAATTGCATGTTTTTCGTAATACCTTAGTCCCAATCCCTGATCTGTATACACGTCCACAATGTCCTGGTGCCAAAAAGCCTATATCCGTTGCTATCCCATTCCATCTAGTTAGAAAAAAGGAGCAATAATGCAAAAGGTAAAATGTTGGCCATGGTAAGAAAATGGGGATCTGAGATGGATGGAGTTACCTTGTGTCTGCCGTTCAAAGGAATTCGTTCGCAAAGCAATCCGAGTCAGAGGGGGAGTGGCAGGCTAGTGGAAAAAAAAGTAAAGACAATGCAAATGTAAAAAAGTGATGAAGAAGGGGAGAAGAGGGGGAAAAAATAGATTTGGGGGAAGCACATTGTTCTTGTATATCAGTCGGAGATTGAAACTAGCAACCTGTGCCAAAACACCTTTTATACATGCACATTCTATCCTATCTACACACCTATTCTATATCTAAATACTATCAAGTTTGGACAACCATATTTTGTAGGTAGTGTGACCACATGGACTGGGCCGCGGGGGATTTCTGGACAAACAGCCGCGCCAGATCAAGCCAGCTTTGCACGGACAGGTCGGACATTTCATAATCATCATCGGTGGCATACTCTATTTCAAAGGTGGGTCGAGTCGTCTTGTCATGGGTGTACTTTTCGTTCCAGTAGGCCAGGTCAGAGTACCACTGCGTATACTTCATCCACATGCCAAAGCCCGGCGAGGTATGGTCGGCGTTGTATTCGTTGATCCGGAAGGTTGGGTTGTAGACAGGTAAGAGCGGAGGAGCCACATGAATCACCACCAGATCGGCTGTTCCATTGTACCGTTTGAGGCTTTTCTGATACTGTCGATGGAGTCGTCGACCCACATTGCTGCTTCCAAAGGTGATTGCATCGTCGTCGTCGTCGTCGTCGTCATTGCTGTGCGAGCGGGTGCGATGCAGGATCTGGAAATGATCGAGATTGGCGTGACCATAGAGATGAGCTTGGATCACATCCGGGTAGTCCAGGGAGAGCCGGGTGTATTCATGCAGGCAGTCGTGTTTGAAGGTTTTGGTGGTGGGCGGCACATGGCCCATGATATAGACCTTGACTCGTTCGGATCGTGCTTGTTCCAATTGTTGTTGTAGCCATTGCAGGTGATCCCATCCAGGCCCGCCATAGTCGTCGCACCGTCCAACCGCATCGTTCGAGTTGAAAAAATACAGTGTGTTCAGGGACAGCACCCGGATCCCCGGTGCCACATTGACAGCAAAGTACCCCCCGTGTCGAAACGAGGTCACTTGAGCCCGAGGAATCAGATCGCTCCAGATTTCGCTATAGACGACGAGTTGTGTGTTGTCCTTCTTGCCCAGTGGTCCCGTCAGTTTGTTGTGAGGATGCACGTCATTGTTGCCCAAGCAAGGGACAAGAGGGATACTGGAATTGTCGGACCGTCGGAAGGCTTGTTGCAAAGCGAGAAGGATCTTGACATTATACCCCAAGATCTCTTTTCCAGATCGACGAATCTTGCCAGGTTCTGTATCGTGTCTAGAGTAAAAGAGTAAAAAAAGAGAACGTTAGAAATGGGCAACGGGCTTTGACTGATTCGGCGGAGTGTGAAATCGGTAGCCTCCCCCAATTACGTCTTTGAGACCCATGCTGTCCAACTTACCTTGCATTGTCCCCCGTCCATACAACAAAGTCAATCTTATCTTTCCATTGTTGTGCAATCCAATCAATACTGTGATATACCATGTGAGGAGAAGCGTCACAATCAGTTGCCGGAGCCCCCCAATGACCAGCCAGTTTCCCTTTGCGTGCCTTTTTCTTCTTGTGTTTCTTGGGATCACGATGACAGAATGATGTGATGGTCGCACCAACTCGGTAATGATCATCTATCTACATAATAAAGAAAAGAGATCAGCACGAGGTTCATCAGCTTGTTGAATGGCTTATATGATAATGACGAGGGGGAAGAGGATTTACATGGATATCAGTCAAGTGTAAAAACCGCCCGTGCTGTGGAGCCGCACCAGAGTGAGGTGATAGAACTTGCTGTGACAACACTGGAGGTGCCACGCCTTGGGTTAAGGGAAAGCCAAGAATACATAGTAGAGTACAAAGGTAAAGGTAATGGCTTGACATGACGGTAGACCAACCTAAGAAGAAAGAAAGGAAGAAGAGTAAATGAGAATTAGTTCCAAAGCCATCTCTTATATGGACATCATTCAAACTCCGATGATTTTTCCACCAATGTGCCGGTCATTTTGAAACCTAGGCCAGCCCCCCTTCACCATCATCGCTCTTACCTGCTAACGGAATTCTTCATTAGGTCTATTATAGTTTTAAAGAGGATACTTTATTGGGTGTAGTATTATTGTATAGCATAGGGTAATGAAGAGGTACCATCAAGTGTGCGTGACACCACGTGCATAAACAAGAAGCCAAGTTTCTTCATTCAATGGGTTCATAATCCGACCGATCCAAAAACAGGGGAGAGGAAGAGATACCGAGCCATTTCTTGACCACCGAGGAAAACAAGATGCATTCTAGCACAATCACAGTGTCGATCGTCAACTGGACAATACCGCAGCCAATGAATTGGAATGGTGCTTGGGTATAGACGTAGTAAAACACCTTGAAGCCATCACCAAGGAACTAAGAAGAGTGAGAGCGTTAAAAACACAAAGGGCCCATACCACACGCCGCTCTGTCTTACCCATGAGGCTAGCACCAGGTAACTGAATCCATCGGTCGACCGCCGCCTGAAGTTGGAGATGCATTGCGGGAGGGGCAAAGAGCTTTCGATCCCCAGGCTGATGATACCTAGCAGTTCGACAAAGTACGGCACACGGTTCATAAAGACATACAAAAGGGCGATCACTGTCGTAAAGGCGAGGAGGAAGTTGAGGTATTCTATGTACGTCGACCATTGCCAAAAGAGGTGCCGACTTTGCCACGCACGGGTCCACGGGTGGTCAGCTTCGATCGATAACGAAGAGACAGAGCTGTGGCTACTAAGGCTGGATCGACGACGTCGGTGTTCGTTCATGAGGCTAGGGCGGTAACGCACCACGATTTCTAATAGAATCAGTTGTGATACGATCATGACGATGGATTGGACGAGCAGGGTGGTATCGAAGCGTTTTCCAAACCTGATAGGATATGTAAGTGTCTTAATTTTTTTTTTTCGCCCATTGTTCCTCCCCACCGACTTACCAAAAGAAGACTCTTAGGATACTGTAGTGCGCACAAATAGTGGGTCAAGTTGGTCAAGAGTGAGAACTCGTGGTGGTACAGTATACACTTACTTTGCAAATAAGAGAATGGCGCAAGTCTTGGGATTGAAGCCGGCGCTGGTGCCAGCATTGAGTATAAGTCGGTACTATCAACAAAAACAAAGGAATGAGCTGACAGAAGTCTAACCATGCTTACTTACTTGATCAATATACCCTATCACTGGTCCAAATACCATGCCAATGGATAATAAAACTGACGAAGCATCAACCATGATTGAAGAGGTAATGTACTGTAAAGAAAGGAGAGGAGAAGGAAAGGAAGTAAAATGGAGAGATGATATAGAAATGAGTGACAATGAGATCTAGAATGGAATAAGTAGGAAGAGGAAGAGAGGGAATTTTTTAATTCTTCCCTGAACACTTTAGCAGCCAAATTTTCAAACCCCGCTTTCCTGAAACATTGCTTGGCGCTGCCGGGCAACAGAAAAAGGCGAATCGTAGGCAACAAGCCTACTATTTTCTCAGGATGCTGTCGCATGAAGTGATTGCCAGTTGTTTGTGTGCTGCACTGTTATCCGCCTATCGGGGAGGAAGAGGCAACCAACAATGTTGTGCCTATGCACTCCAGATTTCAAACCCCGATTGGCTATAAGATTGTTTTTCTTGCCCGTACTTTGGTTTTGCTCCTTCTTCCCCTCGTCATCACTTTTTTTACCGCATTGTCATTATTTTTTACTCCACGACGACAAACGAACGAACGAACGAGCGAACGAACGAACGGTAACTCTCCCCTTCTCACGTCATGTTCATCTTTTGCTGACCATTACAAACTTTTTGACTTTTGCATCGTTCTTCTTTCTTTTGACAACAGATCGGCTACGACGATGACGACGGCAATAGGGACGACGACGATGCTAATGACGATTCCACCACTGCTTCATGTCGCCCAAAAAGGCTCTTTTTAAAATTTTCAAATGTAAAAAACATGGGGAAACCCTTGAATTTTTTTTTTGCATCCACTCATCCTATCCATAGTAGATTGCCTAGTCATTGTACCGATAAAGTGCACTATCTCTTGACCCACTCCAACACCTACTACTACTGATACTTTGGAAAACTCTGGTCTGCTTTCCTCCTCTCTTTTCCTTAGCTCATTACACTAGATTAGTCACTCCATGACAAGCCCCCTGCCACCCACTAGGAAATGTAGCTCAAGCATAGTCTCATTCAGTCAATAAAAACCCCACTTGAACCCATCTCCATGACTTTGTTCTTTTGCATAAGCTTCAGTGATCTTGTAGACTCTAATATGTAGCGGTACACATCACCCGGGGTACCAAGCTCTGACCTTTTTTTTTATTATCTACTTCGTCGCTTGGCGGTACTTGAACTATGGTGTTGACCCCTTTTAGCCTAACTAGTGCCTGACACAACAGACCGCTGGGGTAGTAAAAGGATAGGATAGGGTAGAAGTCTATAGATCGGTAATGGTTTAGTAATAGAGACTAGAGACATGGGTGATGGGATAGGATATGATGGATCAATGGGTGGGCGACGCTATACAGGGCATACTGGGGACTCGACCATTGAATAGCTGTGGTTATGTGGGTTGAAACTCTATATAAATGAAAGTTATCAGGGACTTTTGGGACATTTGGGGGACTTTGGGAGATGGCAATAAGGTTGACTGGCGGGATTTGAAACACATTTTGGCATGAACGTGGTGGACACCATCCATATGAACGGTAAACCAATCCAGACAAGAGAAGAACCAACACCATCTATCTCAAAAGTTTTCATATACCAGTAAGAGGGACTACTATGGCTTTGCTTACCGAGAGAAACCTGATCAGTGCCATTGACAAGCAAAGCTTCCGACTGATGAAAAAAGGGGGTGTCCGGTATTCTGACAGCGGTGTGCCCACCAAGTTATCTAGACGTAACAATGCCGTCCACATTCATCCATTAGTATGTCGACATCCGCTTTACACAATCCCATCCTTAATCCCTTTCATTCCGCACATTGCTCTCCCTTTCTGAAGACAGCTTTGAATCGTCCAATTTCATTTATTGAAGCCTATCAAATGATTGATGAAGTAAAACTAAAGTAAGCTATTATACAAAGAGCCAAAGAGTTTGGGGAGGTAACAGAGATGATCTATACTAAAAATAGGAAGCCAGCGAGGGAGACGATGTGCCGTAGTCATCCGGTGCTTGGCTGTTGTGATATAGATGCGCAGAAGCAAGTGGATGATTGTGTTGCGGGTGGGCTTTATAGATTGGCTGTGGTGAATAGTGGCGTTGTTGCTGTGGAGATCGACCGGTGTACATGGCATTGGGCTGGTAAAGGAAGGGTGAGGTGTTCCATGCGGTCTGCATTGTCGTGCCGGTGAATTCATCTGCGTCACTATCGGATAGATTGATGCTGCTGCGATATCTTGTTTCACCATCATAAAGGCCGGCATTTTTTGGTTGAAGGCTAAAGACGGGGTAGATCGGCTTCCTAGAGGACATGTGTAATGGTGCTGGTTCCAAAGATAGTGAACCTGCCGATGAGGGTGTTGCACTGCAGTAGTGATGATGATGGCTCTTGTTCTTGGTAGGGCGGAATGGTTTTGGACCTTCCAAGGTGGCAAAGAGGGAGACCGGTGGCATTTTTGATGGAGGAGGGTGGCGATCAATCTGAGTAGTCGCATGGTGTGCACTGGAGTGTCTGTCCTGGTGATGGTAAGAGCGATAGTCAGGTTGTTGAGAGGCGACCATGGAGATTCTTGATGAGTAAACAGAGCGAACCGATCTGGTACCTGAAGTAAAAGTCGCAAAAGGGTTGTGACGGACAATGGAGTCGAGCCTTGGTGCGTTGGGTGTGATGCCGCGAGTATAGTACGGAATTTGTCGTTCTGGATGATGAAGAAGTTGTCTGTTGTCAGAGGGAGTCACAGGTATCGCATACTGATGATATTCGTATTTGGGCTCCACAATAGTAGGCATCGTGCTTGGTTCTTGAGCCACCTCAGTGACGATCTAAGAGTAGGAGAGAAAAAGAAAGGTGAGTATTGAAACGCCGATCAGGAGAAGATGAAACCATTATGCAGAAACTTGCCTGATCAGAAGATTGGCAATTTGTTGTTTGAGGAACCACCTTGAGCGGCGATTTTGGTGTTACGGAGAGCTGTGGCGGATGCTTGAAAAAGTCGGCAATGCTTTTGCCAGAATGAGAGTCCGATATCACACTGGAGAGAGGGTGTTTGGAAGAAGACAACTGTTTGGTTGGTGTTCGGCGGGTAGTGTTAGTTGTAACGTTGAGTGGTCTGTTCGTAGGTGCTGTGACGGGACGACGGAGGAAGCTTGCTTCTGAGAATACCAAATCCGATACTACAAAAGTGATTCAGTTTTCCTCTTTCAAGACGTGTGTGGATACATACAAAACTTACCATACTTGCTTATGTTGGCATCAACTTTACCTCTTGCAGACGACTTGCCCTTGTTGAATAAGCCCATTCGTGGTCTTGCCAGGCCATTCTGTCTAAGCTGTAATAAAGGATCAATCAACAATGGTGAACAGACAAGTCTTGTGGTGTAGGGAAGGTTACCGTGATATGATCCATTTCAATGTTGGGTGAAGTGAATTTCTACTTGTCCAAGAAAGAGAGTAAGTATTTGAGTAGTCTAGAAAAGATTCTTGTGTTCACTTACCTCCAGTAGACCTAGTCCTGGTTGCACTTGTCGCTTCCTTTGTTCCCCTTGCTTGTGTTGTCGCTGTGCTTGTCGTCGTACGATGTGCTTTTTGGTAGAGTGATGGATGGTGTGATTGTTGATACTGTTGATCAAAGGACGTTTTCCAGGAGGTGTCTGTTCTTTGGACAGCGTTGGTACAGGGGAAAGTGGTGCCAATATTGATCTTGTAGATGTTCGTTGACAGTGGGTGCGGCAGCGTGAAGAAGATTGTGACATGTCGTCCGCCAAAGAGACACCATTGGTAGCTTCGTTGGTTTCAGAAGGGAGAATTTCATATGAAAGGCAAGGATACTTGTAATGCTGTTGACCTTTGACATAATCTTCAACACGGCAGTATCTTGTGACATCTTCTTCTTCTTGTGATAGATCAAGCTTGATCAAGTTTGTCCTATATAAGCCCATCCTATAAAGCACAAATGGTTGAAGTGTAAAACAAGAAAGTGGCAAAAAGAGGGAAGAGAAGTGATTTAAAGAAAAGAGAGAGAGAGCTTATTTTATGAGGGGGGGCGGGGTTTAAAATTTGACAGTTTGAATTGCCATGGTCCATGTTCATACAACCCACATAGGAAAGCTATCACCAATCACAACAACCCTTTATTAGCATTCTTCTATAACGAATTAGTCTAATCAAAACTATACTACATTTATCCAAGATAGATCTATCTAAAAGCCCTGCTCTAAGCACCGTATTTAGGTACAAAACCCATCTTGTGGCCAATTTCAGCGAGGTAGTGCCAGGCAAGGATAGAGCCATTGCAGCCCAATCGATCCATGATGTCCAAATCGAAGCGATCTACCAGATCGGCCCGTGTAGTTTCAGTATGGAAGTAGGCACCTATGTACTTGACGTCTTGCTGTACCTTGATCCGATGGCCATTTTTGAATTCATAGCTTTGCGGAGGAACGAGATCAGTCCACCATCCATCTTGTTGTTTCTGTTGCTGTTGCTGTTGTTCACATGGATATCTAGTCACCACGCATTTCAATAACGAGGGTTGGTTGTTGAGAGCATTGCCCAAGATATCATTTGACCAATTCCATGATAAGGCTTGATGTTGATCACAAGTCATGTCCACCAGTAAGCAGTCCAAAAGGCCCTTCTCCATGTTCTGATAGCCGATTTGAACTAGTTGATCGATAGTTGGTTGTGATGGTTCCGTCCTCCATAGTTCTGTCCAAGCCAATCCTGCTTCTTTCGCCATGTCGATCACAGCTGCTGAGCTTGAGACGAGGCCCAGTCGCATTTTCCCAAATCTAAGTACATACACAAGTAGAAGGTTGGCTATGAGTAGGAGTCGAGCTGTATTCACCGGTTGGTTTGCAATCAAGGTATCCCATTGTTACCTGTCTAATAAAGTTTGTGTCATCTATAAACAATGGATCGATATCAACTACTGATCACGCCAATAAGTTTTCCGTTTCGTTTTCCTAGTTCGATCACAGTCATCACTATTTACCTCAGCTGGCTCGGTCGATCCGGACAGGCCAAGCAACTGCTTAATGTCGTTTAGCCGGGATGATCCTGATACAATCGGATACATGTGAGTCTATGGGTTGCGCATTTTCTTATCTATCTTACCTTCAGGAATCTTTTCCAAGTGCATTCGTCCCGAACAGCCTAGTCTAGCCAAAGTATCGAGATGCTGAGATTCAACGCCGCTAACCTTGTCGTAACTGTTAAAGTTGTAAATGATAAGGGCGTTCTTTGGTGAAGCCATTAAAAAAAGATAAAGAGAGAGAAAGAGAATCTGACTCTCCGAAAGCAAGTCCAAGGCCATTAAAATATTTTCCAACTCCGCCTCGCAACCCATATAAAAGTTGATTGTCCGATTTCTTTTTCTTCTCCTTTCTCTCTCTCTCCTCTTTCCCCACTCGCCCTCTTCTCACTATGGTCCCTGATTTGCAAGAATATGACGAAGAACAAGTGCGTCTCATGGAGGAGATGTGTATTGTCATCAACGAGAACGACAAACGAATTGGTGCTGAATCAAAAAAGACTTGTAAGGCAGGCATCGTTGACATAATACAGATACATGTACTAATCAAGGCTGTGTTATACTTAGGCCATGTCATGGAAAACATCAACAATGGTCTTTTACATCGAGCCTTTAGTGTGTTTCTTTTTGACTCTCAAAACCGACTTTTACTTCAACAACGGGCATCAGAAAAGATCACCTTCCCCGACATGTGGACCAACACTTGCTGCTCTCATCCTTTGAACACTGCTGATGAATTGGTCGAAAAGGAACAGCTAGGTAAGCGAGAGATGGATCAATGAAGGCGTTATGCTAATGTCAAGTATCATTATTAGGTGCTCGTACTGCCGCTCAACGTAAACTGGAGCATGAACTTGGTATCAAGCCTGAACAAGTCCCTTTGGATCAATTCCAGTACCTGACTCGTATCCATTATCTTGCCCCGAGCGATGGGATGTGGGGTGAACATGAAAGTAGGTACTATAAAAGCAAGAATAGCAGTGAACATGATCTCGGAAACTAAACTTTTTGTCATAGTCGATTACATCTTCATGATCAAGGCTGATGTGGATCTGGACGTTAGCCCCAACGAAGTGCGTGATGTCAAGTATGTTACTCCTGATGAACTCCGTGCCATGTTTGCCGATACCAGCGTGCCCATGACTCCTTGGTTCAAGCTGATTTGCAACACCTTCTTATTCAAGTGGTGGGCCAACATTGATTCGCTGGAAAGTCAAAAAGACGAAAACACTATCCATCGTTTGGGTTTCGACTGAATCTAACAAGACAATCAACACGACGATAGCTAGAATATGATAAATAGATCCGCTTATCCCTTAATAGTCATCTAGTTTGCATAGTAGATTCTGTTTTCTTGGTTGATCACACCACATACCCTTTAATAAAGTTTGCAAAGAAACATAGTAATCATTGTTACAAATCGTATTTGACCCTGATCAAGATCATATGTAGTGTCTTTTGTATGGATATCGGTGCCCATAGTGACCATAGGGAAAATTTGACTCGGACAAAAATGATACGAAAAGGCTCATTTTCGGAGTTTGAAAACTAACGTAGCACATTGATTACCAGATCTTCGACTCTTTTATGTGGTGAACGATGCATGAGATGATATGCAAAAGTGACAACATCCCAATGCATGGATGTAGGGCAATGCTATACATATCTGTTTACCATGATCATCAATGCATAACTAACAAAGACCATCCTTTCTCTGCTACATAGCATACACATACGGTGTGGATGCAAAGACCACTCTACTCACTCCGACTTTTTCATTCCATCGCTTTGTGTGTACTTCCTTTTTGAAGCACACACGTGCATTGTGAACAAAAATAGTGTCAAAGTAGCCACTCAAAAGAGAATTTCATTTATTGGAGTCCTTGTCCCTCCTCTTCCCTTCTTTTCGTCTACTTTATTGTTTAGTTCCGGCTTATTGCTTACTCTTTTGTTGTCTGCAAGTCATCTTGAATCCACATCAGTACAAACGTACCTTTTGCTTTGTACCATACAACCTTATTTGTGCTACAGTGATTTCAGCGGTAGTCTATCGTCATTTTTTGAACGCGCTCTTAGTGGATTAAAAAGCCCGCTCTTCAAATTTTCCCCTTTTTCTTTCTTCTTTCTTTCTCTTTCTTCTTCAAGATCCATATCCCCTCCCATTCTATACAACTATCACTCAGTCGATTCATGGCCATAGCACCACCACCACCGACACTCCATCTGCAACAACAATGGTTACCAACCCTTAGCAGCATTGTCCTCGACGGCGACTCTTTCTCCACAGAACTCATTCGCCAGTTTGACAAGAAGCAATCCAAGCTCCACGCAGAAATGGTTGGTGAGGTAGGATACTGATAAACAGAGTACACTTCTCTAGATAACCAACAGATTGCCCTTCTTTGACTTTATAGAATGTCTCACTGTCAAGCGATTCCTACCAGTCCAGAGCCCGAACACCCGAAACAGCGGAGTCAACAGCTCAAGTACAATCACCAGGACTGGCTCAACAGGCACAAGATGACAACATTGTGGATAGGAATGACTCTTCTTCGGTCCAACTTCGACGACGATCAGCGGGCGATCTACTACGACGCTCTTCAGCCTACTTGCGAGCGAAATTCGAAGCCTTCAAATCAATAGCACCGCCGCCGCCACCACCACCGATAGCACCACATCAGCAGCAACAGCAGCAGCAGCAGGACCTGACAACACTGCCCCCACCCGAAGAACAACGCAGGTCTGTTTTTCATTCTTGGTCTCTCTCCAAGAAATCACAACATAGATATCAACCTCCTCATGCTGACACGATCTTTGGTTCCCATAGTCATGATCATCCTTCATCGTCCATCACCTCTGTATCATCCCTTGGATCCATGCAGCCCACCAAGATTGCTGTGAATACTACCATCTCTATACCACCGCAACCACAACCACAACCGCAATCACATCATCAGCACCGCCATTCATCATTATATCACTATTCCACGACTGTCCAACCACCTGTCATCACTCAATACCCACCAAGGCCATTAAAATATGCCCCTGTTGAACCCATATCTGATGATCACATCCCATATCCCAGTAACACCGAATCAACCACCCAACTCAGCCGTGGCATCATAAACTCCAACCACCCGCCGCCCAAACTACAGCATAAAATCGACCCGCATCATCATCGGATCTCTTTGCCTCTCTTCAGAATGGTCAAGGATCCCGAAACGTCTTCTTCTTCTTCTTCTCTATCACAAGCAGCACAACAAAGCCGGCATAGTCGACGATCCAGTGATTCCGAGCTCCACCGTCTGGCAGCGACACGAGCCTCCTCTTCTTGGACCAAACGACTGTCTCAATGGTTCCATTGCCACCAGCCTAGCAAACCGACGGCACCACCACAATCGAAAAAGGGCAAGGAACCGAAACTTGCGCATGGAACGACAACCCCCGAGGTCAATTCGCTGGCTATATAGACTTACTATCATTGTTACCACTTATCTACCTACTATTACTACTGCTACTACTACTATATTACGACTAATACGCATTTGATTCATTGTATATGGATATGTTTTACTCTATGCTTCTCATTTTGTGTGTTGACACCCTTGTACGATACTTTTTACTCCTAACCTCCCTTATCTTTAATGATTCTATACAACTTGTCTTTGATTCTACTTTATAATAAAATGATGAAGGGATGGATGATCGTTTGTTTGCATCGTTTGTAAGAAGGTCCTCTACACCAATGGTTTTCGACTCCGCTTTCTAATGCCACTGCTGGGGTGTTTATGCAAAAGTGTGAATTCAAGAGAATGGTTATGGTTTCAAGTGGATTTTATTGATTGATATACACAAAAAAAAGACACTATGGCTAACTATGAAATACAGTGGGCAGGGTGAGCATCTACATGGGCAAGCCATTACATTGCTATTGTAGTGTAATGATCTAGGGAATGAAGGAAGGGGACAGCAGGCCAGCAGCGTAAAAAGGAGTCATTAGCAGTGAGGAAGGGGCAAAAGAGATAGTCCTCTCCCAGTGTAATCGTTATAGAATCTACAATGAAAAAGTGAGTGTCAATCCTTAATCTAAGTACATGCCCAACCTGTCCTGGTACCAGAGAGTCTATATCCGTTGTCACCCTGTTGAATCTATACAGAAAAAAAGAGCAATGAAGCAAAAGGTAAATGTTAGCCATGGCAGGATAAAGATGGGCAAGATGGTAAGAAGGAGAGAGTTACCCTGCGCTCGTCGTTCAAGGTCGCTATATAGAAAGCGAATCGTTCGGGATGAGGTGCTAATGTCGTTGGAAAAATAAAAAGTGATAAAGAAGCCAAGAAGAAGCAAAGTTGAGGGTTGGCGGGAAAAGTTTATGCTTATCGCTTTTATTTCAAACTCCGATAATTTTCCCCTGGATGGAAATGATGGGTCGAATCATTGTTTTCTAGATCCAAGAAAGTTCATAAGAGACCTACACCGATCCAATACACATTTAGGACATCTTTTTCGTTCCCTTGGACATTGCATTGGATTGGCGAGTCATGTACACTCTTCTACTAAACATATAGCTTGGGGTTAAGGGAGCCCAAACGAAATGAAGCGAGGACGCTTGTTTATTGTAACAAAGGGGTAAGAGTAATAGATAGTAACATTAGCGAAGATATAACTAAAAAGTATAGTAAGAGTGTAAGGGATAACATAGCATCTACGACTACAGTAAGAATACAAAAAAAAAAGTACATCCATGTGGATCTTAGTGTCCAGCTTCCAGTTTCTTTTCTTGTCGCATTCTAGCCCGTTTCTTCGCCAGCCGAGTCGAATCCTTGCCACAAGTAAACACATTGATGAGGAATTCCGGGATGTAGTTGATGTAGGCATCGAAAAAGGCGGCACCAAAAGAGAGCTTTTCGAATCGCTTCAAATCGCTTTCGTCATTGTAATAGTGCTCGTTGTGCTGGACATGTGTTTGATTTGCAATTCCACGGTCAATCGAGTCCTTGGGTCCAAAGTAAATGGTCATCAAGCCCATAAACACTGTCATCACCACGCAATCTTTGCCATTAAAACAAGAGATGAGTAAAGCTTCCGTATCCCAGTCCAACCCCCCCCCCCAAAGCACTTACCAATGATAACTTCAAGCCCGTTCCGTACCGCCTCAGCAGACCAAGCCAAGCCATCACTAGAATGTGATCCGTCTGTACCATGAATGACACCTTCGTATGCCAAGCCAGAAAGAAGAAGGGAGCCGATATAAAAGTTGATCATGATAGGGCCCTTGACGCACCAGAAGAAACCATGAGCAGATATCCGCGCCCGCTTCCATTCGTCCTTGTACACCGCCAAGTAAGTAAACAGGGCCGAGATGATCAATGAGAGAGCCAAAAAGTTGATGATGGTAAGATAAACATGTGCGCCCTTGAAAGAAAAGGAATCAGCACAGTAGCGGCCTTTAAGCTCGGTGAAGATCGACATGAAGGCATCCACGACAGACCTATTCAAAAAAGTGAGCACTCCGCCCTCAAGATCGACTGTATTCTTACCAAAGAGGGAATTGATAGACCAGGATGTCAGTGATGATTCGATAATGCATCCCCCATCTTGATGGACTAGAAGAGGGGAGGCAAAGGGGTTAATCATGTTATCTATTTGAGTGTACAAATGACTTACACGTGGACCTTTATAAATGGCATCACGGTTGGCCGAGCTTCTTCCTTGACACCATCGTTTTCATCCCTGAATGGCTGAAGATAGGCTTGGAGGCAGGTATACAGATTATAGACGGCAAAGGCTTCCAGTAACGTGGCGAAAAACATAATCGTTGTAGAGTAGTCATAGCGCAGATAAGACACCCAGGCCAAGGTGGAGTAAAAAGGGGGATATAGCAACACCCTGACCTTGTGCCTTTGGATCTGCGGTTCGCTACCAATAGAATAAAGTCAGTTCAAAAGTGATGGGACCCTCATTCACAACGTTGGGACTTACTAGTAGTTACGGAGATGCTTGACCACGGTAACTATCGATATGATCCACATGACAACAAGACAAAGAAGACAAAGCATCCATCCCCAAATGTGCCAGTTTTCACTACAAAAGCAGAACAGTTGATGAGTTCTATGAGACACCTCTTCCATCAATGAGGACTCGCCTTTACCTTGGGCTGTCTAACAGTTCTTTCCAAGCGAAACCGGGGCGACTATAAAGTGAATAAGGTTAATACGCTTCCCAATCAAGATGGTTGACCATTGTTCAAATGTGATACATACAATCCACCATCTTGAGATAGACCAGCGATGGTAGGGCAGGAAGAGTCCGCGTTACTGTCGGCCATGGAAGTTTAAAAAAGTAGACGAAAGAAAGAGAGAACAAAAATATTAGCGCCTTCCATCCCATATAGACTCCCGCCCTGAGTCGGCGGAGTTGAAATTCATTTCCCCCCAGGAGCCAAAAATAGATCGAGTCTTTGTGGAACAGAACAAGATGGAAAACATCCAAACAAAGGTAAATTGGTCAGAAGAAGTATAGGAACTACTTTGTTATCATGGTGAATTGATGTCAACCGAAACAAAAAGCCATCGTTGCCGAAGAGTACCCAATAACAAAAATCTTTGCCCGTATGCGGAGTTTTAAATGATGGGCCTCTAGACTGGAACCAAGCAGCAGCTCCAAACAGGACGATTGACCCCTTGCATCGAACACAAATATCAAAAGTTTAAAAAAGTATCCAAAGCAGCTCGAAAAGGGTCACTTTTAACCAAGTGATTATAGCAGGCAAGAGTAAAACTGTCGGAACTTTGAAGAGAATGGTCCTCTCAGGAGAATGGTGGCTGTAAGAAGAGAGAGAAAGATGATCCTCGGGGAATTTGGGAGTCCATTTCTGTTACTTTCTCTCATTTTCTCTCTCTTCCTTGTTCCCAAACCAAACTCATCGTTCATAAACAATGGAACAAGGCAACACTTCCCGCAGATCATCCACTGCCGCCGAATCCCCGAGAGTGCTCCCTTCCCCTTACTACATACGCACGCCCAGGAATGCCCACACCTCAAGATCATCAGCGCCCACTTTTCAAAATATGATCTATGGAGATCCATCTCCTTCGTCCAGAATGAATGAGCCGTATTATCGATATGTAAACTCCCCATCACCGTACCCAATGATGTATACCGCAATGCCAGTACCCACAATCCCAAGTTACCTTCAGCCGCATGAGCAGCCCCTCCCCCCGCCTCCACCCCCTGAGCGGAGTTATAGTTCTACTTTTGCTTCTGCTGGTGCAAATCTTCCAGGGAGCTACCCATCCACGCCTCACAACCAATACAGCCATCTTCAACCCTCCGGTAGTAACAGTTATCACAAAAGCGGCACCATTAGGAAACAAGTACCCTTGTTCCGAGGAAACCTCGTCCTGGAATGCCCCGTGCCCTCTCGCCTACTAGACCAAAGTGCTAGAAAAGAGAAAGAGTTCAATCAAATGAGGTACACAGCTGTTACGTGCCAACCTGATAAATTTCCTGCTAGTGGATACACCTTGCGACCCAACTTGATGAATCGACAAACCGAGCTCTTCATCGTCATGACAATGTACAATGTAAGCGTTATGTCGGAGTTCGAAAGGTTTTTCATGCATGTCTACTTATAGGAAGATGAGGTCCTCTTTTGCCGCACCATGCATGGGGTGATGAAAAACATCGCCTATCTCTGCTCAAGAACCCGCTCAAGAGTATGGGACACAGAGGGATGGAAAAAGGTGGTGGTATGTGTTGTGGCAGACGGACGGAAGAAATGCGACCCTAGAGTGTTGGATGTGTTGACAACCATGGGGGTGTTCCAAAAAGGAATAGCCAAAAATATGGTCCACGACAAACCAGTACAAGCTCACCTGTTTGAGGTAAATTGCTTTTTTCACTTCTCTTCCGCTCCCCCATTAATTTTTTTTTTCTCAATTCTCCCTTCCTTCTCAAGTATACGACCCAGATATCTGTTGATGCCGATCTCAAAGTCAAAGGTGCCGATAAGGGCATCGTACCCGTCCAGGTCATGTTTTGTCTAAAGGAGCAGAATGCCAAAAAGATCAACTCTCACCGTTGGTTCTTCAATGCCTTTGGACCCCTCTTGTCGCCGAACATTTGTGTCTTGTTGGATGTAGGAACTCGCCCTGGCAACAGCTCGATCTATCATCTTTGGAGAACGTTTAACCGCCAAGCCAATGTCGGAGGTGCGTGTGGCGAGATTTGTGTCATGAAGGGGAAAGCCTGTATGGATCTCCTCAATCCCTTGGTCGCTGCCCAAAACTTTGAATACAAGGTAAAGAAGCTCTCATACCTACAACTACTTGGACTGATATTACCCCCCCCTCTTGAATAGATGTCCAACATTCTAGACAAACCACTGGAATCCGTCTTTGGCTATATCTCAGTCCTCCCAGGGGCGTTCTCGGCGTACCGCTATGCAGCCCTCCAAAACGATCGCAACGGAAGGGGGCCTCTTGAAAAGTACTTTATGGGCGACACCGACGGCGGACGACCTTACCAACAACCCGGCGGCGGCGACATCTTTACGGCCAACATGTACCTTGCCGAAGACCGGATCCTCTGCTTTGAATTACTGGCCAAGAAACGGGAAAACTGGGTGCTCAAGTATGTCAAATCCGCACATGGTGAAACCGACTGTCCCGATCAGCTACCCGAATTCATCTCGCAGCGAAGACGGTGGCTTAATGGAAGCTTTTTTGCCGCTGTCTACTCTATCTACCACTACCCAAGGATCTGGACAACCAATCATTCTATGGGCCGCAAAATCACCCTCACCGTCGAATTTGTCTTCAACTTTTTTAATCTCCTCTTTAGTTGGCTGGGGATGGTAAGTGGATAAAGGGTGTGTCGGGCGCATAATCTCACCTGGTGCTGTTGAATTCGTAGGCGAACTTTTACCTGACATTTTACTTTGTGACGAAATCTTTGGCTACCGAGGAAAACGATCCCTTTGGCGATGGTTGGGGAAGTCGGGTGTTTGGCATACTGCGCTATCTTTACATCTTCCTCTTCATTGTATCCTTTATATGCTCGATGGGCAATCGACCTCAGGGGTAATTATCCAATGCTAATGATAGAAAGAAGAAAGAGATGCCTAACTGGGAATTTTTTTTTTGCATAGATCCAAATGGATGTTCAAGATCTCTGTGCTTGCTTATGCAGTCATCATGTCATACACTCTGTTTGCCGGTGTCTGGTTATCTTATCGAAGTATACTCAAGGTGATGAGTACAAGCGAATGGGATCAGAAAAACTGGGTGACTCATCTGGATCTCTTAATGGCCGAGCCTGGATTCCGCAGTGTTTTGATTTCTGCCATCTCAACCTACGGTCTGTACATCTTCTCCAGCCTGCTTTACTATGATCCCTGGCACATGATCACTAGCTTTGTCCAATACCTGCTTCTATTGCCAACCTATGTCAACATCCTCAACGTATATGCCTTTTGTAATACCCATGATGTCAGGTAAGAGTGGGAGAGAGAAGGACAGCCCGGGTAGATGACCATACTAACTCACTTCTTTTTTTTTTAGCTGGGGGACAAAGGGGGACAATACTGTCCAACTCGATCTGGGGGTGGCTAGTAAAGTAACTTCGGAAAAGGGGTTTGATACCGTCGAGGTGGATATTGTCGATGGATTGGATATGATCAACATGAACTACGAGCAGGCACGGCGGAACTTGGATACAAAGCAAAGTACAGTGAAACAGGTAAGAAGCCAGTGTCACGACTCCCTATCACTGCTAACTCCGTCGTTCTATAGAGCCGGCCACCCCAAACGAAACAGGATGACTATTACCGAGGATTCAGGACAAGGCTGGTGCTTACTTGGATCGGATGCAATGCTCTTCTCGTGGCTTTTGTAACAAGCGGTAGCTTCCAGTCTCTACTCCCGGATAGCCAGCGAAGAAAAACGGCCGATGAATACGAAAGTGGAATGGCGATCGCTTATACTGGATTCATACTCTGGGTCGTGGCTGTCACTTCTGGTTTTCGGTTTATAGGTAGCTTTGTGTATTTGGTTCTTCGTTGTTTTAGATTATAGTTACTATCTAGTCTTTGCCCTTGTAATGAATAAAAAATACCCATCCCTATCCTACTTTGTGTGCCTATGCACTCAAGATTTCAAACCCCGATTTGACTACAAGAACTTTTTTATGCCCGTCCTTCATTTTTTGCTCCTTCTTTCCCTCGTCATTACTTTTTTGCTTCCACATTGTCATTCTCTTTTTTCCACGACGACAAACGAACGAACGAGTAAACGAACGAACGAGTAAACGAACGGACGGACGGTAACTCTTCCCCTCTCACGTCATGCTCATCTTTGCTTACCATTACTAACTTTTTGCCTTTTGCATTGGACCTCTTTCTTTTGACACTAGATCGGCTACGACGATGACGACGGCAATAGGGACGACGACGATGCTAATGACGACTCTACCACTGCTTCATGTCGCCCAAAAAGGCTCTTTTTAAAATTTTCAAGTGTAAAAAACATGGGGAAACCCTCGCAATTTTTTTTTAGGTGCACTCCCATTCCATTGTAGAATCTCATAGTCCAAGTTACTGATAAAAGTGTACCAATTCTTTGCCCATACCTTTCCGCTACTATCTTTGATACTTTTACACAGCTTGGCCGTCTTTGTCCGCCTCCATTTTGCTTGATTTTACAGTAGCTTAGTCATTCTCATTACAACCCGTCGCCATTTACACATTAGCTTAACTCCAACCTCAAACATAGTCTGTACCATAGCTCATTAATCATCTTGTACCAATAAAACTTTGTATGTATACGAAGATAGACCTTACGATCATGTACATGTCATTAGATTCATTACAACTAGTAAACCAAAGGTGTTTTAGGAGTTGTCAAAATGAGCTACTCATCTGTGGTTTGGTCTTTATAATGTATATGGTATTGTCATTGTTGTGGATTTAAGAAACGTCTTTTGTAGGATAATTTAAGTAGGCTTTATTGATGGGATAGGGACTATGGTATATGCTATGTTTGAGGTCGTAGTTAAGCTAATGTCTAATGGCAACAAGCTCTTGTAATGGGAATGACTAGACTGCTGTAAAAAGTAAGCAAATGGAGGCGGACAAAAACAGTCAAGCTGTGTAAAAGTATCAGTGATAGAAGCGGAAGGGTATGGGCAAAGAATTGGTGTATTTTTATTAGTAACTTTGACTACGAGATTCTACAATGGAATGGGAGTGCACCTAAAAAAAAAATTGCGAGGGTTTCCCCATGTTTTTTACAATTGAAAATTTTAAAAAGAGCCTTTTTGGGCGACATGAAGCAGTGGTGGAGTCGTCATTAGCATCGTCGTCGTCCCTATTGCCGTCGTCATCGTCGTAGCCGATTTAGTGTCAAAAGAAAGAGGCCCGATGCAAAAGGCAAAAAGTTAGCAATGGTAAGCAAAAGATGAACATGACGTGAGAAGAGGAGAGTTACCATCCGTTCGTTCGTTTACTCGTTCGTTCGTTCGTTCGTTTGACGTCGTGGAGTAAAGAGAATGACAATGGAGGCAAAAAAGGAATGACGAGGGGAAGAAGGAGCAAAATAATAGGACGGGCAAGAAAAAAATCTTATAGCCAATCGGGGGTTGAAATCTAGAGTGCATAGGCACACATTGTTGGAGGACTGTGTGGGCAGGATCGTGTTCCTGAGCTTCAATTTGCAGCATATCCCTAACATATCAAAGCGAGCATGCTACTACATTCTCATGCTATGACGTGGATTTACCTTTTGTATGACAAATAGGCTGGATCAGAGAAGATTGAATGTTGCCAAATGGGATAGCAGGGATGGAAATCCATCCTGAGCACCGAGTCTTGTATAAAAGTCTTCCTGAACATCATGATCACCTGTACAAATGCATTTTCAGAGACGGTAGGTTGAATAGGATCGCCAATACTGAGTTCTTTCGCCACCAGTCGGTCATGTCATTCGCCGATCGCCGGGAACAACTTCTTGCAGAGGCTGGTAGGTGGGTTAAGGGCGGCACGTGCAATATAAAAGAGTCGACCATATGTGGGGAAGCCTGCCATTGATCGCACTAATCTTCAGGTCTGGCCTACACCGTCGTCCTTCAACCCTACAACAGCCACTTTTCCGTGAAAATCATCCAAGTCAAAGAAAACGTCAGGTGTCGTATTGGGCGGCAGTCGAGCACCAAGACCATCCCTCAACCCTTGAATGGCTACTTTGATTCCAAAGTGCTGTCCTTGGAAGGTTGGTGAGATATGCGCCGTTTATCGTTGTGTTGTTCCATCGGTCTTGGCGTCGTATTTGATCCACGTTCGCACACACGTTACCCGCCATACGAGCTGATGAGCCGCAATTGATATGTGTGTTTTTGTTGGACCTGATACCAGGAGAAGAGAGGGCCTTGCCGATCGATTCCCGATGAGAAAAGTAAGACTATTCCTGTGCCTGGCGAGGCGGTTTTATCTTCATTTCGAATTGAGTCCCAGCTATGCCTGGGACTCAAGCCAGAGAGTCCCCCGCCATAAAAGTCCTTCTTGCCCGCAAAATTCAGCATACACAGATTGGCTCCGTCCCGGTGGCTCTGTCTGTAGCATTCCCCGTTTATAGCATCCTCCAGTTTAAAAAACCAAAAGCTGCCGAATTTTTACAAACTCTGTTTTTTGTAAAAAAGGATGGACCATCCCCCATGAAAAGTGTCACATTTTTGTTGGACATGACTTTTTCCATAAAAATGATAACAAACCCCACCTCAAATTTCACTTGGCAAAAGAACTACTTCTTATTCATCGAGTCATACCAAGGATGTCAGGTCCGGTGGATCGATGGCCGACTTTCGGGTCACTGGAATCAGTCGCTGATTTGGAGCTTAGTGTAGTGTTCAAGGAAGCATACAGCACAGGTTCACTTCAAATTTGGTATCTTTTGATAGATATACATTTCGTCTTGCTCCATGTGAAATTCGAAGATGGGTTATCGATCTCGATTTGGATAAATAAGGCAACTCGGCACAAAAAATGACAAACAAATCGTAGTTTCTTGAAAAAAAAAAAA
>LT554417.1:945787-961549 GCA_900079185.1 Absidia glauca
GTGTTTGTGTAAGGACAACTCCTTCGTTCACACCCCCTCTTTACTCTCCTTTTAGATACCAAGCGATATGTGTGTTACCCTGGCCGTCTGGTTTCGAACTCCGACGCTTTGAGGATGTCCAAGCATTGGGTGCACTGTATACTCACTTTCAATACATTATGATATGACTCCTTAACACAAAGCAGACAGTTCTCCTTTTAGGTCATTCCTCCTTGTCAAGTTGAAGATGGTGATGGTTTGCAATTGACATGTATCATAAAAAGCAGTACCCAGCGTGCAATCGGTATTCCCATCAATCAAGGTTTCGTAACCATCGTCTCTTTCCTTCTTCTGTGTCTATATGTAGGGGAAGATGATGTTACTTTTCTCCATATAGAAGAAAGCATAGACTTTTTTTTTGTTTAGGGAGAAGGTATGAGTTAAATGGCATATTTATTTTTGGTGTAGCCATTTGGGTTGTCCATTGGTGTGTCCCACAAACTCACACCACTTACTTTTTTCAAAGCGCAGTCTTACATATCACTTTCTGTCTTCTATATATTCTCGCTCGCACTATCAATCACTCCTTTCATCCCTCTCTTCCACACCTTCCCCCCTCCCCTCTCCCCTCTAACTCTACGATACATATCCGACATATAAAGTGAAGTAGCTCAACCTTCTTTGTTCACTTCTTTCTCCATTCCCTTTCACCCTTCGCAAAAATTGTCCATTCATTCCTGCCTGCCTGCCATTGACAACTCCGATTTTTTTAAACTCCGATTTTCTCCCAGCTCTATAGATTTCGCCTTTTTGCATTTGCATTATTTTCTCTTTCTTTCACTTTCTTCCATATCCCAAATATGCAGATGCTTTCAAATGAACACTGTAGTAGCTCTATGTATGATACGTAGGTAGAATAACATGAAAAGAGGTGATGGCATACTTACAGCTTGTTCATGTAGTCAATACCCTTCAATCAAAATGAACCTTAACCATCCCTTCAAACCAGAAACCAACATACAGCTTGAGGACAATTCCTGTACAGCTAATAACGGGACTGTACAAACGTCTCCTTCATCACCTGAGGCAGTGTACGACTTGGCTCCTCCACAGTATACGCCATCGCCAACTCTTTACAATCACCAAATCCCGCAAGCCGTATGGAATCAAAAGTATCCATCCATCACAAACAACAACATTGGCTACCCCATCGAAGAGGACTTCCTTTGTACAAGTCTGCCATTAGCACCAGGCCCTTCTCTACCGGTCTCCCACTCTGGTCCTTCACAAAAGCAACAACTCCTAAAACGCCACCATCCACGACATCATAGCGCTAATGGAATATTGCAACAGTACTCTCACTACAACCACTTTAGGCAACAGCAACAGCAGTCATACCCAGGAATACTCACTGCCCAACGGCGACTGTCTTCTTCAACTATGTCTTACCCCAATGTATCGTCCATAGATTCTACCACCAGCCCTTTTCCCACACCAACCACTCCCTGGACAGCAAATATGCAGCCCCATTCCACCATGTCGCTTTCGTCTTCTCCTTCACTGTCCATTGCTTCGCCTACTGGCTCCACACTCCCGTCACTATCGCCCACCTCTCACAGACAACCTCAGCAAGATACCACCTCAGAATCATCAACGAATCCGTAAGTAGCCTACTGGAAAATATGCGAAAGGAAAGGAGGGAGGAGGGGTAAGGGGGAGCGAAGGAAATAATCGGTTGTCATGACAAGGCAAAGGTGGGGAAATGGAAGGATCATGTATGGGCTCTGTATCTGCGTGCGGGGCACAAACTTTAGGGGGGGAAAGGAGCTGCCAAGGCTATTGTATAAGCTGGAATATGGTGGCCACCACGTGTATTTTGCTAATGTTACTCCTTATTGCTTTGATGTGTATACATATATAGATCCTCGCCACCACTACGGTACCAAGTCTTACTCCAGGCATCTACAGCTGCAGCACAAAAGTACGGAGAATCATCATCACTCACGTACCTGAACCGAGGGCAAGCCTACGGTCTTCACTTTCAAGATCTACAGCAAAGCTCTTCATCACCGAAATCACCAAACACTTTGATCACCAGCACCATCTCTATCACTTTCCACGACGCCACCCATCGACTTGCCTCTCAAAACTATTGGCGCTTCTGGCTTAGTCAACAAGATCGCCCTGGTGAAGCCCGTGCTTTGGACTTGGATATTCAACAATCCTCGGGTTTGGTCAACGTCTGTTACCCTTCTTTTGACAGCATCACCATTCAATGGCATTCTCACGTGGGCGCCACTTTGTTTGTCCGCTTCAATTGCCTGTCCACTGACTTTTCAAGAATCAAGGGTGTCAAAGGGATTCCTCTCCGAGCTCTTGTTGTATCTGTGGCTGACCCTGCTCCTTCCTCTTCATCGACCTTGGATGGTGATCTGCTTCCCTACACTGAAAAGTCATTCTGTAAGATAAAACTCTTCAGGGACAAGGTAAAATGATAATGCTGTCGGTAATCTTGATATGTACAAACATTAAAATCTATCTCATTTACATAGGGTGCCGAACGGAAAAGCAAAGACGATGCCAAACAGATCTCTAAACAACTGGACAAGATGAAAGGTAACGATGATAAACAGTGTTGCATGAATGATACTAATAGTTGTAATTTTTAGCTGATGGGAACCCTCAACAAAACCCTCTTTGGCATTTCTATAGTCAACCGGTCCTGCCTCACAGCTTATTTGAGGCTCTCCCTGAAGAAGACGATATCATCAAGGAGGATATCCCTTTGGTGTTATCTTCCTCCCCGGCGTCGTCAACTTCTTCAGTGTCATCATCTGCGACTGGGACGTCGATCTCTGCTCTACCAACTCCGACAGTGGCTTCTAGCATCAGATCATCACCGGCTGCATATGGATTACTACCGCCATCACCATCATCGAACCTACTAGGCACCACTGTAACGACTCCTCCTCTTTATCATCAACAGCATCAACAAGAAATGATCATTGCTTCGTCTTACAACCCATCGCCATTCCCTCACCCATCTCAATTTGTACAACTGCAATCCTCTTCAACTTCCTCTTCACTTGTGGGCAGCCCTGCGATTCCACCAGCAGCATCGCTTTCCTCTATGGGATACGCCCAGCACCAACACATGTCCCCCAAACCATCATCTATCGGCATAAAACGCGCCCGATCTTCTATGATCTCTCCTACTTGTGATTATTTGTCTCCCTCTGAAGATCATCTACCAGCAATGAAGAAACACCATGGTTCTCGCCCTTGTAAGTACGCATGCAACAACAGAACGGATGGGTTACTTACTCAGTTAAACCTCTCTTTTGTGTAGCCTTGACCTTATTTGTACATACAAAGAAGCAGCCTTCATCATCACCCGATTTGGAACGAATCGATTTGGAAGAGCTCACGGTGCAGCATCTTATCACCAAGCTCAGTGGACTATTCTCATTACAGGCACATAGCGTGGGCGAAGTACTCTGGCGACGTGGTGCTAACAGGAACAACAATGACCCCCAGGAATCGCACCCACAGCATTTACACAAACGATCAGCAACCTCTAGCCAATTATCGACATCACATGTTTTGGTCCTGGTGGAAGATTGCGTTTTGGAAAACTTCCCCGATCAAGCAGTCATGGCCGTGGAGTGGGAAATCAGCTCTAATGGAATGGTGCGCTTTGTCCTCGACTTTTAACCTCCTCGCCTTCTCTGTATACCCATTTTTCGTACGTGATCCATTTCGTTGATCTTTGTTGCATTCTCATTATCCAAAACATACCCCCGCACGCATCTTCACTAGCATCCTTCTACTTTGGTCCAACCAACATTCTTCCTCACCACTTGGAAAAAACCTTCCGCTCTTTATGTGTCCGTCTTCCTCCTCAGTACACTCCCCCTCTTCTAATAAAAAAAAACATCTCTTCCCATTGTATACAGTTGATGATCCATTCGATAGTGCGTATTCAGGTTATGCCAAAGCATAAGATCTGTCATTTAGGCATCAAGGGGCGATGACAGGTAATTTATAAACTCCGACAAATATATGAGGCGCGACTCGCTCAAACACTCCTTTTCGCTCCCTCTCCCTTTTATTTTATAGTCTTACGCACCAATGGCCAATCTGGAACTTTTGACTCACCATCTTCAGATTATTTTGAAGGACTGCAAAGATCAAGCTGGCTCTACCATTGACTTGTCAAAGTTGTCTGGTCAAGTCCATCCGGCATTTTTTGATATCGCTCCTCAGGACCAGGAAACCGTCAAGGTAACTGTACCCCGTTCTTGATTACAAACAAAAGCTAACAGTCCAACTTTATGTACCTCCCCCCCCCATTCTCTTTTCTTCTTCCAGCATCTTCGAAATGTAGGATACACGACATTTTACGCCTCCTTGTCCAGCTACACCATCGTCCAGTTCAACACGCTCAACACAGTCTTACTGGAACGGATCCTTTTGCAGGCGCTTTCTGTACAGCCCTTGGTGAAGGTGGCCCAATGTCTCGAGTTGGATCAGCCAATGTATACTACTCAATATACGCACAGTGATCGATTGGCCGTTTTGGTTGGGTAAGGCTGATGAACAATATAACCGACAACATTTCCTTCAACTGACAGTCTTGTTTTGTATTATTTGTCAGAACGCTCTATGCGGACTTTGGAAATGGGGCTGTGGACCTCCTCCTGCACCCGCTATTCACACACCACATCTTCAAGAAAAAGCACTCTATATCAGTGGACACAGCAAATCTATGGATCAACTTTAGTACGGTGGTGAAATCACGAGGCGGAACTTTTGAAGTCGACTATCAGGAAGTCCAAAACAACAAAACTGGCACTCTCCATAAATGGCAATGCTCTGCGATCTACCAACTTGCTCGCAATGCTCCCCGTGTACTTCATCGAAGGATTGGTCCGAACAAGAAGCAGGCTAAAGCTAGGGTTTTACAGGATATCGACACCTATTACACGAACAACAACGACGCTCTGATGGCGCACTGCAGCCCTTCATCAAACTTGACTAATGGCACCATCGATCCCTTAAATCAGCAGCAACCCGAACCTATAGTGGAAACCCTCTCTATACCTACTGACCAGCTTTATCAGTACGACGATGATGTGCAGATGCCTATACCCACAGCTCAAGTCATTGGAAAGCGACCCTTTGACACCACAATGGATACGATGGATAACGACACCACAGCAGAAGGTGTGACCAGCAACAAGCAAGTCAGTTTCTTGGCGAACGCTCTTCTCTACGATTTCGAAAGGCTCTCTTGCGACGAACAACAATCACCCACAAGCAGCATCTCCTCCGTGAAAAGCAGCACTGTGCAACGACTCGCTCTATCGACAAATGGCCATCAGCTTGCTTCACCAACACCTGCCTCTTCTCCTTCCTCGGCTACTACCACGAACGGCATATTCCCAGCAACCAACGGCGTGGAGGATGAAGTCATGGACGACGGCGACAGCATCAGTAAAAAGCAACGCCTCTGCCAATCCGACGATAACCAGCCACAACATGGATATACAGCCGAATGCGACATGACGATGACACCTGTCTCGCTCTCCCCCAGGACACCTCTTCAGGAATCCGACATGTCCGGCTCATCAATCATCGCCCACAACATCACATCTTTATTATCAGAAAAGGATCGACGAAGCTTGAAGACGATCGGCGCCCATGTATCCCAGCATCCCGGCGACATTAAGGGCCATTTGAAGAATCTCGCTCTCAAGATCCAAGGCGAATACAACGTGGAATTCGAAAAGGATGGCAATCTTCCGTTTACTGCTATCGTGCGCTTTGGACGCCCTGGACTGACGTTGGAAACAAAAAGAAGCAGGCCCAAGAAATCAGACGCGGAAATTTTGGCGGCCACCGAGATCTATGCTCTGCTAGAAGCTGCCATTATACCACCCTCTTAATAAATATTGTTAGAACCCTCCCCCCACTTTTTTTTTGAAATTAGTTGACTTCCACAACACATGTTACAACGGGATTGTATGTGCATATTGACCTTCAAGTCCGTATGATAGCATGAATTTTGTGGTGACAAGTTGGCGGCGTTTGAAAATCATCCTTATGTCTCCACTACTTGCACAAATCTTTTATTCTGTCCTAAACCATTACCGATCTATAGTCTCTTCTCCTATCCTATCCTTTTAGTACCCTAGCGGTTTATCGTATCAGGCACTAGTTAGGCCAAAAGGTGTCAACACCGTAGTTTAAACACCGCCAAGCGACGAAGTAGATAAAAGCGTCAGGGCTTGGCGCACCGGGTGATTTGTACATACCAGAGTCTCTATGATCACTGGAGCTTATACCAAAGAATAAAGTCATGGAGGTGGGTCAAAGTAGGTTTTTTATTGGCTGATTGAGACTATGCTTAAACTACATGTTCTAGTGGATGGCAGTGGGCTTGTCATGGAGTGACTAATCTAGTGTAATGAGCCAAGTAAAAGGGAGGAGAAGAGCAGACCAGTGTTATTCAAAGTATCAGTAGTAGTAGGCGTTGCGAATGGGTCAAGGCATAGTGCACTTTATTAGTACAATGGCTAGGTAATCTACTTTTGGAATGGGAGTGCACCTAAAAAAAAAATTGCGAGGGTTTCCCCATGTTTTTTACAATTGAAAATTTTAAAAGAGCCTTTTTGGGCGACATGAAGCAGTGGTGGAGTCGTCATTAGCATCGTCGTCGTCTCTATTGTCGTCGTCATCGTTGTACTCGTTCTAGTGTCAGAAGAAAGAGGAACGATGCAAAAGGCAAAAAGTTAGTAATGGTAAGCAAAAGATGAACATGACGTGAGAAGGGAAGAATTACCGTTCGTTCGTTCGTTTGCTCGTCCGTCCGTTCGCTTGTCGTTGTAGAGTAAAAAAGAATGACAATGCGGTAAAAAAGTGATGACGAGGGGAAGAAGGAGCAAAAATAAAGAACGGGCGAAAAAAAAACTCTTGTAGCGAAATCGGGGTTTGAAATTTAAAGTGCATAGCACACAAGCGTTGGAGTGGAGGATCGCGTTCCTGAACTTCAATTTGCAGCAGATCCTCAACATATCAGAGTGAGCATGCTACTACATTCTAATGCTATGATGTTGAATTACCTTTTGAATGGCAAGTGGGCTGGATCAGAGAAGATTGAATGCTGCCAAATGGGATGCTGTTTTGAAGATTTTGTGTAGGGCTCTCATAGACGCATGCAGCATAGGAGCACTGCGTTTTTTGCAGCGTTTGATAGATATGGATTGCATCTTGCTTCATGTGAAATTTGAAGGTCGGTTGTCTATCTCGGTTCTGAGAAACAAGGCAACTATTTTGCAAAAAAAGTGGAGTTCAAAACCGTAGAGTTTTAAAAAAAATTAATTTTCAAGACCCCTCACCACCCAGGCTTCCCAAAGTGACAGTTTGCCAACATGGATCCATAATGAGAACTGCCTTCTTGTACAGGCCCCTCCAAGACCGGGGTGGTGGGTGGGCAGGACGAGCTCGAGCAAAGGGTAGAGGGCACTCACTATAGATCTATGCGGGCAGAAGGGTCTCTCTGTGGGTGAAAAGCGCCCAGGGCGGCTGGGGGTTTTGGAAATTTGTAAACTCCACGGTTTTGAACTCCAATTTTTCGTAAAGAGTTGCCCTATTTCTCAAAACTGGAATAGACAATACACCTTCAAATTTTACATGAAGCAAGGTTCAATCCATATCTATCGAACGCTACAAAAAACGCAGTGCTTCTATACTTCATGCATCTGTGGGATCCACACAAAGTTCCCAAAAGAGCGACATTTTGGAATGCCCTCAAAGACGGAGATTGATCTTTGAAAACCCAACGTGTTGGCATCATCCGGTGGATAGGAGGCACATGCCTCTCTAGGTAAAATTTCAAGTAGGGTTGTCTATCTTATTTACAAAAAAATCTCATATACACTTTTTCATGGGGGATGTGTGGTGTGTCGGCGTTTTGAATGTGTGGGGTAAGGCTTTGATCCATTGGCGAGACTCCTTTTAGCCAGTACCGAAAAAAGAGAAGGACACAGGGTTACGTATACGTATACCATTGTATAAAAAAGGAAAGCGGGCAATTTAGTGAAGCGGCACAAAAGTAACGGAGCAGAATGGGCCGATCATTCTTTGGTTGGTTTCTTATCAGTTGACTGATTACTTTAAATGCCCCTTTTTTGGTTTCAAACTCCGGGACAAGGGCGATAAGATTGGAGTGACCTTCCCAGTAGAAAGAAATAGAATCGTATCTGTAAAGCAAATCCTATCGTCGACATTTTCACGATTCTACTTCCTAAAGACAGAAAAAAGGAAGATAAGGTAAGTGACATGTCACTTTTCTGGGCCTTATCATCCTAACAGTATCATGCACTCTCCCCCACACCTGTACTCAGTCCACCCATCCTATACCAGTCTGAGACCCCGCTCCCCAAGTAATAAGGGCCATGGATTATTATCATTGCACAAGGTTCAAATCCGTGAGAACCACTCACCCTTCCAACACATACGCACACGCTCCATATTTGGGCTCCTCAGATCAAATGCAGACCACTTTCTTCGTGGTTCCTATCCATCTAGGCATGACAAGACATAAAAAAAAAAAGTCGGATGTTGAGAAACCCCGGGAACCCCAAAAGACAGAGGGATGACAGTGTAAGAAGGTGTCAAAAGTGTGATTGAATCTTATAATTAAGGTTGTCAGCACAAAAGAGGACATCTAGCACTAGAGAGTCGAGTTTATTATAAGGGAATAGTTGGAGGTGAAGCTAAAACTACAATAAGATATACTATACTATACTATAAAGAGAAGGTTTGATTCAAAGCGAATCGAAGAACTTGCCCATCAAGGTGGTCGGTACCTCTTCATTCAAGGCTTCTTGTTCGATTTCAGCAATGCCCGAGTGGAAGTCCATTTCAGAAGCCCGGACAAACTTTGATTTCCTAAACAGCGTGGCGCCAATAAAGAGGATGATGGCGACAGGCAGCGGCAAGTAGTTGGTGACAAAGGTGGCCGTGTCCCAGTTTCCGTCCAGGAACACCGCCCAGCCCGAGAAGATGACGATGATCATAGTGGAGACGACCACATAATAGCCAGAGAAGGGTTGGAAGGGACTCTTGAATGGCAGTGTTGTTCGATCGATGCCCTGAGCCTTCAGACCAGCATAGAAGCGAAGGTACGTTACCCCGATACAGGTCCAAGTGATCATACCGCACATAGATGTCATGCCCTGGAACCATCCAAACACCGTATTCGATCCTTCGGAGATACCCATGAATGCCAAAAACGAAAAGAGCGAGCAGAAGATCAAGGAGATATAGGGAGTACCACGCTTTTTGCTGACACGGGAGAAGATCTTGGGAGCGTTGCCAGCAACCGAGAGACCAAAGAGCGCCCGAGAGGATGTATACAAATCGGACGAGGCAGCTGACCAGGCAGATGACAGAAGACAGGCGTTAATGATGTGTGGCAATGCTTGGATGTTGGCATTGTTGATGGCAATGACAAAGGGAGAAGTGTTGGCGTTGTCACCGGCACCGAGCAGCTTGGGATCGTTGGAGGGGACAAGAAGGCCGATGATGAAGGTACCAAGCACATAGAAAAGAATAATACGGATGTAAACCTTGTTGATTGCCTTGGGGATGTTGCGCCGAGGGTTGCTTGTTTCACCAGCAGCGATGGCAACGATTTCGGTACCAATGAATGACTAGACAAGATCAAGCATTAAAGTTAGAATGGCAATTTTTTGTGGCTAGACCAGAACTGTATTCTGTTTTCTCCATCTTCTATCTTTCATTCCTTTAGGCATAGGTAGATACTTACGAAAGCAGCGTTCATGAGGACAGAGAAAAAGCCCAAAAAGCGACCCAGTGCGCCAGGAATGCCATGGAACTGTACCCATGGCCCAGGATCTAACCAAATATGGTATATCAAAAGTAGAATAAGGTCAGTAATGGTACAACACCCTTAAGCTGTAAACAGTGCTCAGCGTTCAGATCAAGCATGCATACCTTGCCAGTACCGAACACCGATGACTTCATGGTTGGGAGGAGCGCCACCAGCGTCAATGATGATACCAAGAATGATCAGACCAAGGATCGTCAAGATCTTGATACTTGCAAACCAGAATTCGGCTTCACCATACACCTTTGCACCACAAAAGTTGATAGCGACAACGATTACCAAAAAGATAATGATCCACACAGCATTGCTGATTCGTTCCGGTGGGATCCAGTAGTTGACGAGCACAGCAGCAGCAGACAGTTCGGTAGGAAGGACAATGATCCAGTTGTATAGGTAGTTGTAACCCAACATGAAACTAGAAAAAAAAAGACAGAACTGGTTAGCCATTGGGTGATAGACAGAGCAGGAGGAGGAGACTTACGAGAAACCAGGGCTGACAAACCGTTCAGCCAACTTGATATGACCACCAGGGACAGGCAAGTAGGCTACCATTTCACCCAGACAATTCATTACAGCAAACACAATAGTACCCATCACCATAAAGCCAAGAAGTAACCCAGCAGGACCACCGTTGGCCAAGGACTTTGCTGTACCGAGGAAGAGACCCGTACCTGGAGTTATGAAAAAGCAGTATGTGGTTAGTTGTGGTAGTAAACAAGAGACATACAGGACTAAGTGGTCACTTTTGTATATAACTTACCAATGACCCCACCAAGCGAAATCATGGCAATGTGTCTATTCTTCAATTGCCGGTGCAAGGTCTGCCCTTCATAAGGATCAAACTCTTCAGACGCATCAGCATGTTCACGTTTGGAGCTTGTACTTGTATAGTCTACTTCACTTTTTTCACCACCTTCCATTGTGTTGATTGATTGTATAAGAATGAGGAAGAAAGAAAAAAAAAAGTGAGGGAGAAAGCAAAAGAGAGGGGTTGATTCGCGAAAAAGGCTATTTATAGCGGAAGGTCAAATCTGGACAAAAACGATAAGTGTATCACATGGCCCATTATCAGTTTCAAATGGGAGAAATGTTCAAACCCCGCCGTCTTGCTGAATGTGGCGGGATTTGTTGCATGCTAAAAGGGCCGTGCAGGCTGGGTCAATGATAAGGAAATGAAACCGTATAGAGAGAGCAAGAAAAGTGAGGGGAAAAAGACGACCGCTTCTTTCCCTCTTGTCCTGAATACCTGCTAATAAGCACCATTTACATTTCGTCATCGTTGTAACCGTCCATTTTACCTTTTGGAGAGGGCGAAAGAGGACTAATCCATCATCTCTTTATCCTGATGGTGACACTAATCATTTATGTGATAGGATAGTGTGTGTACGCCTTGTATTTTTCCTGATCACTATGTTTTTTAAGGTTATCTCGTTGAGCAGCACTTTACAAACCCCGACAGATAACCAAAATCCTAAAAGAGAAGATTCCTCTCTAATGTTGGGTCACGTTGGAACAAAGCCTCTCACTGGTCGATCCCATTTTCTTTTTCTCTCTCCGCCCCACTTTGGAAAGTGACCCTCATGCACCTTGTCTTTTTTTTTTCCAAGCAAGGCTAAATGGATCAAAGGTCAACTTTTTTTTTCGTGCAAATGTTTGAATTCCTGTATACTGCATACAAAAAGGGTGGGCTTGCAACGGTTGCAAAATGTAAACAGAAGGCTTGTGTTTTTCCGTGGGAATCATTGGGTCACACTTCATGGGAAACGCAAAACGTCACTCTTATGTACCTAGAAAACGTATGACGTCCAATCACCAGCCTTCCCACCATCAGGTTTTGCTCCCAGTGCTAACATCACTGATGGGTTTCTATTTTGGTGAGGTCCGTAGTCTCCTTTAGCAAAAATAGATTGTCATCGTTCTGTCCCTGTTGTGTCCTTCCGTTATCATTTTCTGCTCAGGATATGGGGCGCAGTTGGTGGACGCAAGGTTGTCCTACACGCATAAAAGAGCATCCCCACACTGATCGAAAAAGAGAATCGAGGAAGCGGAGTTTCAAATACTGGGAATCTGCATGAACGACAAAAGTGCATGCCTTGTGTCCATTATCCAAATGAAACTATCACTTACTACTTTCATCGAGTATAGCGCGCAATTCATTGACACATTTATTTTCCCATCATGCCAATAACACTTTGGTCTTTTGCTTTCTGGGATGGATTCGCATAGATTGCTGTCAGTGGCGGCGTTTGAAATGAACCCTAAAGCATACACTTCTCTATCTGAATCCAACATCATTCTAAACACAGATCGTTTACTTTTGTTCTATAGAAGTGAGTGAGATTTTATTGAGTATACATGTAGTAAAAATAGATAGGGTAGCATGCAAAGTAAAAGTAAACAGGTAAAGTATAGCTAGTGATGGGGATCTAATACACTTCGAGGATGTATCGTTCCTTTTCCTTCCATTCTTCAATCAAGTCGCTGGCAACCTTTTCGTCGATTCCACCAAAAGTGTTGAGACCATATACAACAGCATCCTTGATGTCTATAGGAAAGAATAACAAGAGAATGGTCAGTAAAGATTTTCGCTGAGCCTCCCTAAGCATGATCATGCAACTTACCACCACAAGGCCAGGTGGGACCGCAAAGATAGAAATGACCATTCTTGTTGATAAGGTAATCGTGGAGCATTTCGGCATCTTCCTTCATCTTGTGCTGAATGTAAATTTTTTCCTTTTGATCACGAGAGAAGGCCAACCCCATACGAGAGAGAACACCGTCTTGATGGTAGGCTTCCAATTCTTCACCATAGAGATATTCATTGCCACGGTTACGGGAGCCAAAGTAGAGCACGACAGGGCCAACATCCTTGCCAGCCTTCTTGGCCAAGTAGCGTTCTTGAATGAAGGCACGGAAAGGAGCCATACCAGTACCAAGACCAGCCATGATGACAGGTTGAGAGTCCAAGGGAGGCAGCTTCATGACAGAGGGCTTGATGGACACAGTGACATTGGCACCCACAGCAAGGTTGGCGAGATAACGAGTACATTGACCATAGCGAGGCTTGCCAGTGCTATTGGCCCATTCGACAGCGACAACCAAGAGATGGACCGAGTTAGCATGCATCTTTTGAGACGAGGCAATGGAGTAATGGCGAGGCTTGATAGGGGCCACGATCTGCACCAATTGTTCCAGAGAGGGTTGAGCCGAGGTGAATTCACGCAAGATGTCTTCATAGGTCACGGTTTCGTCCACACGCTTCTTGAAATCGTCCTTGGCTTCAGCAGACACCAAATATAAAAGTTGCTCCTTTTCCTTGGGATCGGTCGCATGGTCGGCCAAGGCTTCGTAGAATTTCTTGCTGGGGCGGCCAAAGATATCCAAGACTTGAGAGAACAGCTGGAATACAGTGCGCACTTCTTTCTTGCCAGAGTCACCAAGAGGCACCAAGACCACATCGTTTTCGTTCAATCCATACCACTTGATAAACGCCTTGACTTCTTCGGGATCATTGAGACCATGGACACCAAGAGCATCACCAAGTTCATACTTGAGGTTGGATTCAGTAGTATCGAACTCCAGATGGAACACATTACGATCGTAGCTTGAGGGAGTGAGTCGTCGGTTTTCGGTAAGCTTGACCAAGTAGGTGGATTCATGCAAGTCAGGGCGGATTTGTTCATTGGTACCATAAGCGTCCTTGAACATCACTTGCCAAGCAGCCTTATGCCAGGTAGCCACTTCGCCAGCGGAGTCTTCACCTTCAACAAGAGTATGCGCATCAGAGTCTTCAGAGTCCTTGGCATCCACCAGTCCAGCAGCACGATCCACAGGGGCCAAAGGCAGCACAACATCATTGATTTCCAGAATGGTCCAAGGAGGCAACAGTTCCACGGGAGAAAGACCACCTTGAACAGCAGCCACCACATCGGTCACCAAGGTAACCAAATCACGCTTGTCGTCACCAGAGGCATCCAGCCGTTGTTCGACTTCTTCATAGAGACCAGTCAGCACCCGCACGGCATCCACTTGAGGAGTGTTCAGCAACAAAAAGGCAGCTTCATACACGAGATGGACAGACTTGGCATGTAATCCTTGTTCTTCGGCAATACGGGCAGCATCCAGAGTATACAATCCAATGTCCAGCTGAGTCAGAGCCAACTTGAATTCATTGGTCAGATGGGCTTCGATTTCATCACCATGCTTCCAGGGACCATGGATCAAGACCTTCGCTTTCTTGACAGCCGAGCCGAGAATGTCGTATTCCTTGGCCAAACCGACATTGTGGATGGAGATATAGTCAGACTTGTGGCGGAGGTCGTTGCTGTTGGAGACAAGGCGAGTGTTGACGACGGTACCACCAAGACGGAAAGCATCGCGAGCCACACGGTAGGTTGCAGGTTGCTTAGTATCTTGTTCATGAATCAAGTGAGCCAAATGAGAAGCAGCGGTAGCAGAGCCATCTTGTTCCACATCCCAGAAAGACGCACCAAAGACATTGGAGTGAGCGAGCACTTGTTCATCAGAAGACGCTGAGAATTCATCCGACAAAAGATCAACAAAGGACGCAGACGTGGCACGTTGAGCGAGAAGAGCCAGTTGAGAGGACTTGAGGTGAGTAAACGTGGGCGCTTGAGCAGTGATCACACGAGGACGGACACCTTGGAACTGACCGAATCGAATAGCAGCAGCCACATCCAAGTAGAGCGGTCCATTGTAAGCAAACAAACCATCGCCTTCTTCCAACACCACGGCTCGTCGAGTGCTTGCAGGCAGAGACTTCAAGAAGGATACTTCATTCCATGGACGGTAAAGACGCACCCGAAGAAGACCAAGACCACTGTCAACACCACCCACAGCAGTAGCAAGACTGGAAGACCCCGCAGCCAAAGTCACCAACACCGTTTCCGCCTTTTCGTCACCTTGATAATCAAACGCCTTGTAGTTGAAGGATTCGAGAATGGATTCGGCAGTGGCCTTGTCGTTGATACCAGCAGCCACACGCTTGGCCAAGGATGTGTAAGACAAGAGAGTCGCTTGTTGATAATCGTTGACCAAGGTGCCATCAAAGTAGTGGATGACAGGCAGACGGAGCGAATGGGCCAAGATATGGGCGACCACCGAAAGATCATGGGCTTCTTGCACAGTAGTAGAGGCCAGCAAGACAGCGCCAGATTGACGGGCAGCCAACACAGCATCCACATGAGATTGAGCAACGAGATCTTGATCGACAGTATGAGCGGCAACATTGAAGACGACAGGCACCCGTTGGCTGGCCAAACGATGGATGTTAGGCACCATGTTGTACAATGCTTGCGTGGAGGTAAGCACCGTAGCCTTGACACCCTCTTGTTCCAGAGCGCCCTGCACCACTTGAAGAGCGCCTTCACGAGTCTCCATAGCAACCACCTTGACGGATTGACCATGAGCATTCTTAATGGAAGAAGACCATTGGAAGAGATCTTGACCAAGATATCCCGCACCAGCAGCAGCAGCAGTACCAGGATACACAAACACAATATCAGACAGGGCAAAGGTCGTATAGTCGATAGCATGGTTGACATTGATCAAGCGGGTCTTTTCTTGGGCGTTGTCTTCAAAGAGCTTGAGTAACACCTGCGCAAGGCGAGACCGTAAGCGGACACCGGCAGCAGCATCGACGATCGTGGTCTGGCTTCCCGTGGTGCTGGAAGCATCATTGTCGAATTCCAAAGCGACGGAAGGATCGCTGGATAAAGCGGCGACAGCTTTTTCGATCGTCTGGGTGTCGACCTTGTCGTGAGCATTGTTGGTGGGGAATTGGCTTTTCACCAAGGCTGCTATCAATGCTGTGGAGGCAAACATAATGAGTGTAAGAAAAAAAAAAA